>JAIUJO010000262.1:0-423195 GCA_023846275.1 Vanilla planifolia
TTTATTGCTTTACTTCAATATATCTAACTTTAACTTTAATATTTCATTACTTATTATTTAAAAAATTATTATTACTTATGCTTATTTAATTTAGTAATTTGCAATAATTCTAAACAAGGTCTTATACAGACTAAAAAAATGTCGCAAAACAGGTCATGATGAGCTTTATGAAACTAATATTCATTTTTACACTTACAAATGTTTTATCTTCCAATGGCTTTGTAGGCTTTATGAAACATATTGATTTGTACCTATTTTGATTATTGAAGATGTTACTATTTACCTCATTAGTATTTAAGATTTGAACTTTATCATGAACTTTATCTCCATTTGTCACATTTTTCACTATCATTTTGTTAAACTACTTTGTAAGTCAAAATCTTCTCACATGTTACCCTAATATCACTTTGATTTGGCTATATCACAATGCTTTAATTTATCTTATTTTAGTTCTAATATATATTTCCTTAATAACATAATTTTAAATTATTTATGCTTATTTATTTTGCAAATTTTTAGTATTTCCAAATGAGGTTAGATCAAGATGAAATGAACATCATTCAACTTCAAACGCTAAGTTTTACCAATTAAATATAGATTTTTATATTTTAAAATATTTTATTTTACTAGGTTTTTATTATTTTATGAGATAATACCATCTGTATTATATTTAATGTTCTATGATGTTCAAATTGGTCCCTATAGTAACTTGGATTGTTGTCTTTTAGTATAATTTATCTCTTCTGCTTAAATGTTTTCCTTTGATTTTATTATATTACTGCAAAACTCTAGTTCACTCTTTGTGTAAACTTTACAATGCTTTAATTTTTTTTTACATAATAGTACTTCATTTTATCTAGTTTATAATATATTATAAATTTACTTAATATTTAAATGATAATTTGTTTTTATTTATTCTTAATAAATTTATTAATTCACAATAATTCCAAATGAGGTGTGATAGAGTTGTAACAAACATGTTATTGTTATGAGACTGCTCCTCATTTTCTTATGCTACATTATTCAATTTATCTCATCTAAACTTGGATATATAGAATAATTTTATATTAAAATAATAATTTATTATTATTTATTTTTAATAAATTTTTTAATTTATAGAAATTTCAAAGAGGTATGATAGAGAAAAAATAAACGAATAAGACTCTTTATAATGAGTACAATCCTATTAAATATTCATTTTTTGAATATTTTGTTTTCTATGATTTTTATGTGTTTTAGAAGCATTTTGATTCATACATGGTTTGATGATAAAGGATGTTATAAGCGATCTGCTTAACATATTGAAATGTAACTACCAACTATAATTTATCTTTCTTGATTCAAATTTTCTACTTTGATTTGTTTTACTGTTATGTAACTCAAGGTCCTTTCTCTTTTGTCCCGTGTAACACTTTGATGTGGATAAAATTATATCATTTTAATTTATCACTTGTTAGTTTTAAAAAAATTTACTTAATATTTAAATAAATATTTATTATTATTTATGTTTCTTTTTTTGCAATTTGTAACAATTCAAAATGAGCTCATATCTAGATGAAAGAAAAGTTGCAAGGCTCATCTTGACGAGCTCTATCCAATAAAATGTTCAATTCTATATTTTAATTTTTTAAAACTTTTGTATTCTTTTTGAAAAAACTCATTTCTATTGGGAGGTCTATTGGGTTAAAAAGTATTTGGCTATGGGAGAAAGACATATTCTAAATTGAATATCTATATTGTTATACCCGGTCAAATATTATATGTTTAATCTTCAATAATTCAATTGTGGCTTGGATGATTTTAGATCGACAGTAGAATGAGCCAGGAGCTCAATTGGAGGCTATTGGAATTTCTGAAATTTTCTGGGGATTTTTCGGAGCACCGAGATTTTTTAAAAAACCGGAATTTGGTTTTTTTTACGCGCGTGAATCGGACCGGAGCGGTTCAGCGAAGGCGGGGCGGTTCGCCGAGGTGCGTTTGCTCGTGCGTTTAGATAAGCTGCGGATAAGCGGATCGGACGGGCAAGATCAGCGGTGGAGATTAACCGGCTGATCGGGTGTTAAGCGGCGTTTTTGGAAGGTCAACCGGCGCTTAATGGGTCTTAACGGGTTATTACCGGTTTAAGCCGGGTACTTAACCTAAACTGTTCGGTTGTTAGGGTTTCGAACGGCGGCTAGAGGCGAGGTGTTCGCGGCGAACGACGGTACTTTCCGGCAGCCTTCTAAGGGGCTTTTGGTAACCGGAGGTTCGCGGGACAGAGGCGAGCATTTTGGAACCGGTTTCGTTCGGCGAGGAGCTGCGGTTGATCGCGTGCGAGCTTCACCGTCGCCGGCGAGCAAGGTAGGAAATTCAGATTAAATTAGTTATTTAGTAGAAATTAAAAGCATGGAATATTTTGCTTAATGAACACAAGCATGTGGATGAAAAATCGGACTTAGTTGAATGCTAATTTGCGTCTTTTACAAATTTTGGATTTTCTGGAAAATTTCCCAATTCGCCGAAAAATTTAGTTAATGCTTAGGAATATGTTAGGGATTACTATTATCAGTGTTGCCATTGAATTAGTTAATTGATTGTTGGATTAACCTTAAATCTCACAATACGACAATGGCGTACGGGCGAACTCCTTCGGCGGAAATTTTGAATGAACCTTAGAAATTAGTGGCATTATTGAAACATTAGGATAGAACAAACATCGGATTTTGTTTCTCCTTGTTCGCGTTCGCCGGGAAAACGATGGAAGGATTTGGATTGGTCGGCGATTGCTTCGGTTAGGGTTCGCGGGTGTCGGACCGAGGAAGGAGAAGGGTTTAGATTAATTACGAATTTATTTAAGTAATTAATGGTATTTATATAATATTTATTAGTAATTATATTATTTAAGCATCGACCAATTAACAGATTATTAAGGAATTTGGTTCGGCGGGTGTGTCTGGCGGTTCAGCGCGAGGTTTCTGAACCGGCAGCGAAAACCAGTTCAGCGGGATTCGGCGCGAAGCGAACGGCGCGGAGGAAAATTTAATTCGGAAATTAATCCGAATTTTCGAAAAAAGGATATATGTGGAATTTAAATTTTATTCGGAAATTTATTCCGAATTTCGGAAAATGGATAAAGGGCGGAAATTGATTGTTTTTGAATTTAAAAATTTCCTGAAGTGGGAAAAAGGTGATTTTTAGAAATCACGTAGCCAAGTTGAAATTGACTGTTGGAAATTACACATAAATTCAGTGCAGCTGGATTAGTTGGAAGGAAGTGTGACACTTGGGTGCTACCAGAATAGTCAGAATTTTGGTACAGTTTGTGTTGCTTGGATGGCAATAACATGGATTGAGTTAGTTTACTCAGTGTGGGCATATTCATGGATTGGCATATTGGACCGGACTACTATAGGCCCTATATGATGTTTTAGGGTAGTTGTGGTAGGTAACTGTGTAGTACAGACTTAGCTTCCACAGTATACATGTGGACTGGTATGCGCCTTGTTGTATCTGGACACATGTTGCTGAATCTTGGAGTTAGAGCTTGGCAATGACTGTAGGGGGTGTGGCTTCTATGGAAATTGTTGGGAGAGGACTTCTTGGAACGGTGGCTGAGTCGATCTCTTCTGGTCCATGAGTGTAGGCCTGCGTACCTGAGAGTGGCAGTGGCAGGGGTGACTCGCCGTGGCTAGCCAAGTGTGTAGGCCTGCGTGCCTGAGGGTGGCAGGGGTGTCTCACGTTGGCTAGAGATCTATGTGACTGGTTCTGTCTATAGTCTCCAGAAGATTGATTGACGAGAGACGCTGTGGTGTCGGGTACTAGGCATTGTGATGCGTGCGCAGAGATGGGCGTGTCCCGCTGGCATGCTTTGCCTAGGCACCATGCGTGCGCAGAGATGGGCGTGTCCCGCTTGCATGCTGCCTGGGAGCACAGAGGAGAGCTACTCTGGTGTGACTGGGGGTGACTGTGGTTGGTCAGAGTCTGGGACTGAGAGTACCTTTCCACCCTACATTGTTATGCTGTATTTCTATACTCTTGCTATTATCCTTCTCTTGCATGAGAGTTTTTTTTACTAGCTGTCTTTCCTACTGGGCGTAGCTCATTCCTTTATTATCCATATTTTTCCAGTGGCTCGGCAGACTTGACGCCACCCAGCTTTAGGTGGGGATCGTGATCAGTAGGCTAGTGGAGGAGATCTGATCAGTGATTTTCTGAGACATTCTGGTTAGTTGATTGTTGCTGTTGGATGTATTCAGTGGGACTGTTATTCTTATGTCTTGTATTATGTGAGGGTGATTCTGACTCATGTACTCAGATGGATGATGTCGTTTTTGATGGACTGTGATTTTTCATATGAGTTACATTTTTATACACTATCTTATTTTCTATCTTGACGGTATGGTGTGTGGAGCGCCATTTCATATCGGTGGATGTTATATATTTTTTTGTTGATGGTGAGGTCATTACATGACTATGGAACTTAACCTTGGGGGTTCAGACTTCTATTAGATCGGTTCTCCTACCGGTATGAGTTAGGAGTATTGGGTCTAGTAGGAGAAACATTGCGTGAGTTCATCAGTTAATTCAGGAGTCATGAACCTGATTTGACGGTGTGCCCGGGAGATGGGATCCACATAGTTAAGGAAAGTAGGTGTGTAATGATGTGTTATATCCTATGTTTTTCGTAGGCTACTCAGGTTGGTATGGGACGATCTGAGCTGTCTATATGTAAAAAAAAAAAAAAAATTCCTTTTAAAAAAACTGGGGTGTAACATATATATTCTTCAACTATAATAAATCATCCTCTTATTATAATACTACATAGAATTCAAAAGTGCATGAATAAATTTTCAATTGTGATTTATATTATGTTGTTGACCTCTAGCCTTGGTGTCTTGTTTGAAAATAATAAACCCTAAGAGTTTCTATTTAATTTGTTTTAGTTAATTTTTAGATTTTAGATATATGATGCCAAAGTTCAATAATGAAAATAAAGAAGAAGAAGAGAAAATGTCAAATCCAATGAATATCATCTTAGTTGAACTGGTAAACCACCAAGAGATTTATTTTAAGTTTAATTTTAGATATTTTACTTTTATTTTGATTACAATGTTAAGCTTGTTTGAAATTAATCTTTCAAGGAAAAACAATTAAGGTTTCTTCAAATTAACAATATAAAAAAAAACATTGAGAATAAGAAACATTGACCTTATTATCTTGACAAACAAAATAATCATTTTATTCTTGACCACATCCTTAGAAGTCTTTTATCAATAACATTTTAAAAAATAAATATTATTAAAATAATTAAATAATTATTAATAAAGTAATAATAAAAAAACTCATTCCAATTTTCCTAAATAAAATAATAATTAATTTACACAAAAACTAAATCTCTATAATGAGCTAATTGGAACTTAATTGACTAACTCTAAATTTAATAAACCATGAGATGCTAACCCAATCAATCAGCTAACTCTAAAGCATAGGTAGAGTGTTGAGAAAAATATTCTTAGTTCATATGTTTGATGTAGGATTAAACTAACCTCCTTTATTAGTGTGACTGACTTTTCAATTATGGGAGTCATTTCTACTAGCTAATTGCCCATGTTTGCAATCAAATGATCATCATCTCATGAGCCTTTTTATAGATATGCTAACTCTTTAGCCATCTTATTAGTAATTTTATTATCGCATTGTCTAAGAATAATCCATGTTTAAGATCAGGTCTAGCTATTTGATGATGATTAAGATCTAATGGTCTAGATCAAGCTTTACTCTCCAAATAGTTCCACCACAAATCTAGCCATTCAATCTCATAGTTTTCATAAAGAAATTTTCAAAAATCCTTCCAATCATACTACTCCCTAAATAATGGCAATGTGTAATCATCTATAGATATAAGGGCTTAGCAAGTGCATCTTTATCTACTAGGTTATGTTCACACAAGGGTTTTTGTTACAAATAAATGGATAATTGTATTCCACATTAATCTACCATGGTTGCCAATAGAAGAAAATAACGACAATGATTTCCATCCTATCGCAACTTATCATCACGCATCTAGCATTGCAATGCCAATAATGTGGGCCAGCCTCTATGGGCTTTAAGAGTTTTCAACATCCACATGTATTCCCCAACACTTCATCTTATCCCCATGAGACAAAATGTGATATTATTCTCTCTTAAGACTTAATGTACAAATGGCACTTATCCAGTACTAGAATCTCTTAGCGCATGACCTGGCACTCATCTTAGAAGGTAAAGAAACAATGTTAAGTCATTACCACCAGGCTTAGGAAGTACAAATATCTATCTTACCAATCACTTTTGGAAGGGGCTAAGATCATAGGTCCACTACGTTCACTTGTTTTTTAAATTAAGATCATTTCCTTATACTAATAACATGATACCAACAATTATCTATCACAATATAACACTACTAGTGTTTCCTTAAACTCGATTCGAGTAAGGATTTCCTAATATCAATTCAACTAACAAGATTTTTTAATAGTTCTACATCCCTAAATCTACTTTCTAAGATTATCACTCCCTTATCATGGATAGCCTATGCATTTTTTTTCTAAAATTTCATAAATTGTCTAAGGCTATAATCAATTACCTAGGTACATTTACGTTTCCTCAAAATCCTAAATGAATTACCAAGGTACCAAGATTCATCTTAGATCCTTCTTAAAATTTTGTTTCCAACTTATGTTATGCATTAAGTTTCTATTTGAATAAAAAATGTTTGGTTCTACCCTTAGGTGTGGTATCAAACAAATGACAATAATAATAAAGCTAGAATTTTCTATGCCTTGTAACTAAACGAAAAAGGTAGCACCCTTCTTAAAGGCCACTTCTAAGCCTCACATATCCCTTAGATCACCATTTAGTGTGTCATCTAGTGGTCTATGTTCAAAGTCAAAGTAACTCATATTGTTACCCACTAAACTATGTGAAAGCAATGGTTTATCCAACATTACAAAAATAATGAACACCTTGCCAAAACATTATATATCTCTAATGCTTAACTTCAACCCTCTTAACTTCTTCCAAGCTTTTTGTTGAGGGCTTTGCTATCATAAGGCATTACCCATACAATGCATAACGGCTCGCCAAGAGGTGTTGAACTCAATCCATTCATAAAACTTAACATAAAGCTATTTCCTAAACATAAATCATAGACATAACCTAAAGCTATGAATAGCTCAAATTTATATATCTAAATCCTTAAAAGGAATTGTTTTGCTATTTTCTTTTGCAAACCAAGCCAAAGAATCATAAGTTATCAATACTGAGTTCTTCTTAACCACTTCAAGTGCATTTAAAATCTAGCCAACAATTAATAATAAGATCTTTACAATATTTATTATTCAATCTATCCTGAAAACTCACTCTTTGAGACATAATCCACTTCTCTTTACTAGCCAACAATTACCTTAATTAGTCTAAGCCCCTTTCAACACCCAAAATTGAGCCCTTCTTTTCAGCCTGACTAAAAATTTGAGTCCTATATAACTACATGTACTCCCTGACATACATCCTAGCACATCCTTTATTCCCTATGAGACTAAATTTGCAACTTTTCCTTAATAAGACAAAACATGTAAATGGAATTAAAAAAATCTAGAGCCCCTTACGATTATTCTGGCTCTCCTTCTATATCCTCTACAAATCATGAAAAATGGTCACCTCCTTGTTAATGGATTACCAATATCTAACTTGCAGATCTTTTGCTTGATGTTCACAATTTGGGGTCCATTACATCAAAATTGTCATTTTAATCAAGATCAATTTCATGGTTTATTAGAGTCTTTCTAACCTTTGTCTATCAATATGTAGTCATTATTATGGTTTCTTAAAAAATGATATACCTAAGGTCTTGTCAATACCATAAATTATGTGAGTACCATACAATTTCCTTTAAACTGTAAATAACCTTTTTTGAGTAAATTGAGTTCCTAAAAACATAAATAAATAAGTAAAATTAAGTACATATCTATCATAGAGTTTCGTCTAAAACCTAAATATACCATCTCATGTACAATAATTGATTTAAATATAAATCTATAGTTAATTGTTGCCTTAATGTCACTTGGAATTCTTGTTATTATTTGTTACCTATCTAAGACATCCATTACGTTTTATTTGGCTCCACACCTTTGGACCTTAAATTTAGACACAACATCCAAATTATTATTATGTGAACCAAGTATGGGCACACATGAGTTTTACTAGTAACTCTCAAATCTCATAGGAAACTTAGAGCCATTGCAACTTTCTTAAATGCCTCACTTAGGCCACACACATTGGTTTAAAAAAGCATCAAGGAATTAACACATGGGAAAGAACCTAATCTTTGTCACTCATTATGTAGCCTAATAAGTCAAATCAATCTAAGGGTTTGGCCAACATTACAAATATAATTAGTCCCTTGGCACACCCTTGCATATCTCTAAGGCTTAACTTGAGCCCTCTAACCTTCATCAAAGGGACTTCCCAAGCCCTTCACTATCCAATTGCCTTGTCTTTCATAACCATAAAAGGCTCACCAAGTGTTTATAACATGAATCTAATTGTAAGTCTTTTTATTTGGAATAATCTCAATATTAACTAATTTATGGGCTGAACCTAAAGCTAGACTTATCTTCAATATGTTTGTCGAACAATTTTAACTTGTAATATACCTACTTTGTTTTACTAACTAAGTCTTTAACGTATATGGCATCATCTTATAGGATTACATAAGAACCTCAAGTATTTTTAACTTCAATTAGGGATCAACCAAATAATAATAGCAATATCTACTCACTTAATTCCATCCATACCCATAAGTACTCCTAGGAAAAACCAAATCCTTGCAAAAAAATTATGACCCTAACAAACAAAGACATCTTTTGTGGACAAAAACTATGCCCTTCCAAGTCTGCATCTGGAAATTAAAGGCTATTTTCTTCTTAGATGCCAATTAGATTCACGTAAGGGCATAAAGTTGTGTCATATATCACTTAAAAAAGACATGTCACAATTCTCCCGTGAATATCTAGGTAAAGGATAAACATGGCTATAAGAATCCTCAAGGTTTGGCTCTACCTTTTAGTGTTAACATGATGTTCATAGCCTAATCTATGTTCAATTGAGCACAAAAATTCTTCTAGTAATTTTTGAATGACGGTGTCATGATTATGAACCAATGTCCATGTAATGCCATAGTTCTCATGTTTCAAACATAAAACAAGTTTACTTAATTATGATACCACATAGCATTTATGGAGAAATTGTTATCTAAATCAATATCTAAGAACGTAAATAAATTTTCATATAGCATGAAGTCTTAGCAAATTAAATGGATTACTTATATTATTTAATACTTTTGATTTAAACATTTCCACAAAATAATTTCTATAAAACATTGGCATTCACTTCTAGATGGATTGACCATTTGGTGGCTTGGTTTCATAATAGCATAATTATCAAGCCTGAGTGTTTAAACTTATGACTAAATTTCTATTATCTAAGGTTAAACAAGCATGGATTAAAAATTACATCAGAATTCCCAAATTAATGATGAAATCATTAGATCATTGAAGATATATGTTCTAGAATGACTTAATAATAAAGGCATACTTTTATGTGTTTTGTATGGATCCATATTAAAAAAAAACTTTTTTGAATTCAACTCATAGGTTACTAATAGATCTTGACTTAATAAGAATATATTCAAAAATAATAACATATATCTCTTAAATATGCATTCTAAAAATCCCTTATGTTTGATTAGTTAAGCCATAAATGTTTAGAATTTAGTTTTAATTGGCCATTTTAGAGTGAATTAGTTTTAGTTTTGAAGAATGTGACATGCACTATTGAAGTTAGCAAATTATTATTATTGAAAGAAATTTGGGGGCATTTTGTAAGATTCAAAGATTGTAGAAATCACATAAAATTTTAAAAGGACTTTTTTAATGAAATAGTTAGTTTTTTGACTATTAATCACAAGGCACGCCTCTAGTCGTATCAATTTCAAATCCAATTTAAGCATTCAAATTACTTTATCGTTTGCTTAATTTAGGAAACATGTAAGATATTTTTTAATTTAATTTTGGTTAAATTTTAAAATTAAAATTGAGGAAAAAAATTTTATTTTGATAACACCAATGCATGACCAAAGTCAACACACTGAAGGTTTTTAAGCTCAAGAGAGATAAGGAAGCCTCGAGTTAAGAGACCATTGGAACATAGTTGGGTCAAGCCTCATCATGGTGAGGGTCTAGTCATTAACACAAATCAGGTAAGGTAAAGGAATGGTTGAGCTAGGAATAACTTGAGCAAATGTTCAATGTGTCTAGTTGGTTTGAAATACGTAATCCTATAGGGAACAAGTGGCCTAAGAGATGAAATCCTTAGCCAACAGTAAGGGAGCAAACCTGATTTAGGATAACATTATAAGTGCATAAAATGTAGAAATGCTTTTAATATCTTGTTATGTGGGAATAAAATGTTTTCCCAAGTTAAACTAGGCTGCAAGTATGCATGGCATCCCACAATCGGATTGTCGATCTGATGAATAAGATCTCACTTGCCTATTAACACTAGTTCAAGGATCTAATCAGTGAACCAAAACTTCAACCAATTTTACCAACAACCAGGACCTATTTTTCCATAGCAATTAATCTTTGCTACGATTAGGTGGCTAACAACGCTTCAATTTGAGTTGTATGGTTGAGATTATTCCCTCCTTTGTCATTGATAAATCAAATGTCCTAGATCTAATCCTCCACGATTAGGTGGCTAAGATGATCAAATATTCCAAATCTAATCCTCCATGATCCAATCATCCTTAATGTTTTTTACATTTATTAATCTAACAAACTAGAACATCTCCAACTATATCTAATGGCTCTAGTTGAACCCATCTAATAACTAATTTACTAGCAATTTGTTTTGTTAATGAAAAAGATGATTCATAGAATTTTGCATTTTATTTTGTAGTAGCATATAAAAAATTTTTCCTTAACTTTTTAAACTACTATGACCAAAGAGTTTTTTTATAAAAATCTAAGAATTATGAATGAAAGGGATAATGTACTGAAAAAAATATTGAGATCTCAAAAGAGTACAATGTAATATTACTATTATAAAATCTTCAAACAACTTACTATGGCTTAGTACTACTTGAAATTGAGAACTCTTCCATCTTATCCCAACGTTTGGTACTTTCCTCGCTTCCCTTCACAATTCTAAGAACATTGTTCCTTACTCTTTTCATTTACAAAATGTAAGAAATTGTACCATTTTATTAGAAGTTTTTTCCTAGCTTTAATTTTCATTTTTTTAGATTGTGCAAACCAACATCTGCAAAAGCTCGAGTTTAATTTTATCTCATTAAAAATCGATTTGGGCCTAAGCTCACAAAATCATGGGTTATAGTTGAACTCCCAAAAGTTAGTATGTTTGGATGTGAATGGTCAGGACAAACTTCTAGTTGTAATTTTTTAATAGTGATGTTTTCCTCAACCATGGTTGGTTGAGGATTTAGATTACAATTTAATGTAACCACCAAAAAAATTTTTGAACTTTTCAAATTTTTATTTTTTTAATAGTAATGAAAATCACAAATCATACATATAAATTTGAATAAAAAGTTTTTCTAGAAAGTAAAACTATTTTATAAAGAGTTTTCGAGAATTAAATATAATCGAAAAAAAAAGAAAATGTTTTTGAAACCCAATGAAAAGTTTCCTCTTGTGGGATTCATGCACACTTATTTTTTTAATTTATTATAGAGTGTGCTCCCTACAAATTGTTAGTAAAATTATTTCAATGATTAATCATGCAAATTTTATATATTTTATTAAATTTACTTAATTTATAAATTTGTTGCACTTTTATTTTTAATTTATATCTTATCTTTTAGAAATCTTACCAAAATAAAAGTCTTTGTTAATTTATTTGCTTAATTAAATTTTCAATATTACTTCACTAGAGATTCATATTGGTGCAATTTCAGATGAAGGTTTTTTATTTATTTTGTACCAATTATTTAAGGGTGAAGTTTATTTATGCCAAAAAAATAGTCAGAATTTTTATCAAATGAATTGACTTGGAAGACTTCGAAGTCATCACTAATCCAAATGATATAACAAGAGGTTTAATCGCCAATGTTATCAAAATGGTTAGCAAAACAAGTAGTGACGAAAGGTGAATGGCACAATTAAATGCTAGAGCACTCAACTACCTTCATTATAACACATATCTTAGTAAATGTAATCATGTTATGAAGTTGCATATTGCACATGAACTTGTAATGAAATTAGAAGCAACTTATTATGGCACTTCACATGTTAAAGAAATAAAAATAAATATTCTTACTCTTGATTATAAGATCTTTTGAATAAATCTAAAGAAACAATAAATAACATGTTTATTGTGTTTTACGAATATTACTAATACATAAAAAATTATTGGAAAGTTTTTTCTATTATAGATCATATAAGAATATAGTGATAAGAATTCTAGCCAAGGAGCATGATTCTCTCACCATAGTAATAGAGTTAGCTAATGACTTAAATATAGACACATGGGTGAGTTAACTGAAGAGTTATTAATAATGTTGATTCAGAAGAATAAAAGAGTTGATGAGGAGGATTTCATAAGTAAGCGAAAGCATGGAGCATAGAAATATAAATCTCTATCATTCAAAGCAAGCAGATATGATTTATACATTTAAACCATCTCTTTCATGGATTTGGAAGAAGTGGAAAATTTCCATATTAAATGTTTAACAAAAACTTTGGGAAAATGTCTTGTAAATTGCTATTAGGAAAAAAAGAAGGTAGAATAAGGAAGCACCATAATGCAGAGAATGTGGCAAAAGTTTCCATTTAAGGCTGGAATGTTTGTAGGAGAATGACACTAAAAAGAAAAGAAAAGGATGAGAATGAAGAAAAGGAAAGCTTTTCAATCTACTTGGAGTGCATTGGAAGATTTAGATACAAACACTTCAAATGGTTTGGAGGAAGGAATGATATGCTTCATATCAAAGGATGATGAATCGAGTAAATCTAATGAAGAAGAAGAGAATGAGATAAGTTATTGGTCCTGTGAATTTCTTGAAAATAATTACTTAGAAGCTATTAGTTCTTTAACTTATTTAATGTCTTCACATAAAAAACTAGAAAGGTTATGCAAAAAAAATTGAACTTCTAGTTTTTATCATGGGAGAAATTGAGAAACTAAAGAAAAATACTTCAATTTTATGATAAAATACTTCTATGATTATTGAGAATGGCTTTAAATAAATCATTCATTTTAAAAAAAATATTTATTCTCTTGAGCATGAAATTTTGTTTTAATACTTCACATGTTTATTTTCTTAAGCATAAATCTAACTTTATTTTATAGCATATTTACAAATATTTATATGTTAAATGCTTTTATTGTTATCGAAATGGCCATACTATCAAGGATTATAAAATTAAGAAAAACAATTTTATTTCAAAACTTTGTTTCAAATGTGTTATTAAGAATGACAATATGAATACTCTTGTACTAATTGTCAGTGGTTAACCCAAGCTTGCTTGGGTACCTTATGTTAGGGAATAGAAATTTTGGTGTATTTGTAGGTTAGTAGTATACATAGGAAGTATTTGAAGAAGATAGAATACAAATGAGATAATTCAAAGTAACATTTTCTGATTACTAAGCCAAAATTTACAATTTATGTGACTATAAATAGATAGAAAATGAAGGCCTAACTCTTGGATGTTTGATAGTAGATGTCCAAGATATATGACTAGAGAATGATCAAAATTTATATAAATAGGATGTGGTCCAAATAGATAGGAAACAAAAAGAGACAACTTCAAAAAGAAGATAGTTAGAATCAAAGATGTAACTATGCCCAATTTTACACTTTAAAATGTATTTTTAATTATAGGAGTAGAATTTAATAAAATTAGTACCAATCAATTATGTGATTCTAGGTATTTTGTTAGTATTGACTCTTAATATTGCCAAAATTTTAGGCATTGATCAAGTGTTATTAGTTGGTAAAAGCAAATGTGACTATTATTAAGACAGATCAATTAGTCACAAGAACGTTAGAATGCTTACTTGCACATTCTAGTGACAACAGTTCATAGTATAGAGGACTAGGACATGCAAAAATATTCCTCAAAAACTTAAGCATGCCAGATGTAGTTTGAGGTCTTCTTAAGCATAACAAGGCTAGTTAGAAAATGTATGAATCATGGAAATAAGGAGATCAAGTTAAATTATCTTTTAAAACTAAAAATTGACTAATGACTAACAGACTTTTAGAGATAATGTATTTAGACCTTTTGCACCACACAGCCTTTAACTTTATGTAGAAAGATAATTATATTAATTATTTTTTATGATTGTTTTAATATACTGGTGTTGTATTTCTAAGGAGATTTTGTTCATTTGATATGTGTGGTAGAATGGTAAACCAATATAGAACTCTTTTGTATTCAAAGTAATAATAATTTTGAGTTTAAGATTATGGATTTTTATGACTATTGTAGAGGCAAATGTGTAAAGAATCAATTTATATGTCATTATGCATCTCAAAATAATTGGATTGTATAATGAAAGAATAGAACATGGTAGAGATTAGCAGACACTTGTTGTTGAATACAACCTACAAAAGTACTTTTTTGATGAAATAATTAACATCGCTTGTTTTATAAAAATGGAATTAATTTAAGATCAAAGCTTGAGAAAACACCTTGTGATTTATTTAAAAATATTATATTGAATGTTTGCTACTATCAAATATTTTTATGTAAATTCACTAATCAAAATAATGAAAGAGCAAACTTGAATAATTTTGATGAAAAAGAAAGCATAATAATCTTCATAGGATACTCTGCTTTTACAAAGCCTTATAGAGCTTATAACAGAAGATACTTAAAAGGTTGAGTAAGCAATGCATGTAGTATTTGATGACTCTATTCAAAAGGAAAAAAATAAAATATTAGATGAATAGCTAGAGTCTTTGAAAAACTTAGACATGAATAAGGATTAACATAAAAGTGAAAAAAAAAGAGGAAGGGACTAATCATCAATTACATAAAGATTAAAAGTATTAAGCTTCACATCCCAAAGAATTAATTATAAGAGAAGTTAATTGTTGTATTAAGACTAAAGCCTCTATAAGAGGTCTTAGTCAATCTATTTGTATCTTCTACAAAAGCAATATATATTGTAGAGGCTCTTAAGGATGATTATTTTTGTTTTAGATATAAATGAAGAGTTGGATCAGTTTAAGAGAAGCCCAGTGTGAAAAAATAGTTCTTAGGCCTAATGATCAACATGTAATTTGAAACAAAGGGAAGTTAAAAAATAACACAAGTGAAAATGAAATTATTATGAGAAATAAGGCTAAGATTATTGCTTATCATTATAACTAATTTTAAGTTATTAGTTTTAAGGAGGTATTTGTGTTAGTAGTAAGATTAGAGGTCATTTGACATCTCTTAGCAAATTCATGTAATAATAATTTTAAATAAATTTAAATAGATGTAAAAACTACATTTTTAAATTTTGTAATAGAAGAAGAGTATCTATAACAACCCTAGGGTTTGAGACCAATGCACATTGTAATAATGTATATGAGCTTAAGAACGTACTTTATAGTGTTAAGGAAGCTTCGTATGCATGGTATCATAGATTGAATAATTATATGGTTGATAGTGTTTTTAAGAAAGACAAAGAGAATACAACACTATTGCTAAAATCTCTAGATGATATTTTATCACTTGTAAACATTTATGTTGATGACATAAATTTTGGAAGTGGTAATGAAAAAATGTGTAAATAATTTTGGGACATAATGGCAAGGGAATTTGATAAGAGTACGATGGGTGAGATGAATTTATTCTTTGGAATTCAAATTGAACAACTAAATGATATGATATTTATTTCACAAACTAATTATTTAGAACAATCATTCAACAAATTTGATCATAAAAATATGAAACATAAAAAGTTACACATGAATCAGTTAGTTTATTTAAATTTAGATGACGTAAGGAGATCCATTAACCAAAAACTTCGTAATAGCCTTACCAGATCCCTGACATTTCAATAGTTAATAAAGCAAACGTCTAATTTAGTTTTATCTTATGTGTTAGACTCCAATAAAATCCTAAGGAAATCAATATAAAGGTAGTTAAATCAATCTTTAAATACTTAAAAGGTACAATAAACTTAGAATTACTGTACCTTAAAAATACTCTTCCATGTGATCTTGTAGATCACATAGATTGAAATTTTGTAGGCTCTACGATAGGTAAGAAAAGTATCTCTAATGCATCTTAATTTCTAAAAAATTACCCAATTTAATTATCAGCAAAGAAGCAATTTTCTTAGCCTAATTAACTATTGGGGTCAGTTATGTTGTGGCCAAAAGCTGTGTTGCTTAAGTGCAATTGTTGAGAAACAAAACTTCAAGATTATGTTTTAGATCTCTCATATAATCCCATTAGAATAATAATACTAGTTCCTTGGCCTAAGATATGAATCAAGTTCATCATTTGAAGGCCGATCACATAAATGTAAGATATCATGTTATTAGAGATCAGGTAGCTGAAGGCTTAATAGAATATGAATGCATTTTTGCAAAGAAAAAATTCACAGATGTATTCACTAAATCACTTCCAACAATTCAATTTCAAATCATATGGCAATAACTAGTTGTAAGATAAATTTTGTAAATTGTACCTCCTTTTTTAGGTGCAAAAGGGGGACGACGATCATGATTTGGATTAAATTTAGAATAGTCATATAGTGAGGGGCTTCACATAGTAAAGAGAGGTATGACACAAGGGAAAGCATATATTCTTCATTTTTAATACCTTTTATAATAATGATGTTTATTAAATATATGTTTAACTTATCATATTTTTATCTAAACATTTATGTCTTATTGTTTTCAAAAGGATGACATTGTTAGTTCACCCTTATGCTTGATGTGCTAAGTAATAATTCTTTAATATTCTATTTTTAATGCTTGTTTGGCAAGAGTTAGGTTTTGTTTTGAAGAATTAGTCATGCACTTTTCATGATGATAAATTATTTATCCTGAAAGAGTCTTGGAGTGTTCACTAAGCTAAAAGGATTGCATAATTGCACATAAAATTTAAAAATATTTTCTTTTTTTATGAAATTAATTGTTATGTTGTTTACATTTAAACATAAGAAATATCTCTCAACTTGTATCAATTTGAAATCCTACTTATGCATTTTGATTATTCAATACTTTTTTATTGAGAAAGAATCTTGGATTGTATTTTCATTCACTTACCTTTCCTTTTTTAAATCTCACTTATGCATTTTTTGCAAATTTTATTTTTGTTAAATTATAAAAATGAAATTTAACAAAAATAATTCTATTTTTATAATTAATAAATATATATATATCATATGACAAACCCCGAAGCATGATTCAAGTCTAATGCACACTGGTCGATCAAGCCCAAGCGGGCCTGAGAAGCCTTAGGTTACGAAATCTCTAGAAGAAAATTTGTTGGAGCCGTATCTTAGTTAGGGTGTAGTGCTAAACCTAGATTTTGTAATGTAGAGAAAGGATTGTGTTAGGTAGAACTTGAATAGGTGTGCAACGGGTTAAGTTAAACCCACATACGTTAAACCCTTAAGTTGCAAGGGCCTGGGTTGTGTAATCCATCTCCTTATTGGTTCGATAGATAAGAGTTCACTAGATATTAAGCAATGCTTCATGTCTTAGATTAGATAAGAAAAACCTCATTTGAAGTTATCATAATATTAGCATTCTCTTTGCCATATTAGTTAACCTATGTCCAAGTCAAATAGCTTTAAGCCCTCCATTTTGAGTCCTATAACTAAGATCGTTCTAGCACTTACTATCGATGAATTGGATGGTATATATCTCATATGATATGACTAGATGGCGAAATTCTAATCCTCTCTTTTCCAACCATCCATAATTCTTTTGTAGAATCTTGTCATTCTTGTCACTAATTCCAAAGCTGTTATTTATGCCTTTATAGAAGCCATTTGAATTGTTTTTATGTTTTTCTGTAGTTTCATGTGAAGTTGTTTGTACTTGACCTTCTAATAGCTATGATCAAACATTTTAAATCAAAACCCAACCATTTTGAATGAATAAGCTAGTGAATACCAATAAAATTTTGAGATCTCAAAAGAGTGTTGCATGATATTCTTCTATTGTAAAAGTTCTTAATAACACACTATAGTTTAGTATTACTTGAAATTCAATACTCTTCCAACTATGCCTAACACTTCTAATCTTTCAATTTATCGTATTTTTTTAATAATTCTAACCCTATTGTGCTTTTCTTTGTTCATCAACAAGCATTAGAAGTATTTTCTTCTATTAAAATGTTTTCTTGTTACAATTTTCTTTTCATTTTGTGTTGTTCAGCCTAGTATTTGTGAAAAGTAGAGTTTTGTTTTGTGTCATTAAAAACTTTAGTTTGGGTTGACCTCACAAGAGCTTAGGTTATAATTGAACCCTTCAAAGCTAACAAGTTTGAGGTCAAATTTAAAGAATAATTATTAGTTTTAATTTCCATAATAGTAACATTTTTGTGACATAGGTTAATGGTGGACATAGGTTCTAATTTAATGTAAACCACCTAAACATTTTGTGATATTTTTTAATATTTTTTATTAGCTATAACATTTTAAATTTTTTTATATAAATTTCAATATGAAGGGTTTCTCACAAAGTAAAACTATTTCTACAAAATGTTTTTAAAATAAACATATTCCAAAGTATATAAAATATATTTTCAACCCCAAAATTCACTATCTTCTTATGGAATTCCCAGGCACTCATTTTACTTGAAAGTGTAGGTGTTTGATAATTCATTATCTAGAACACAAGTTAAATAATATTAATTTATTACTTAAGCATGTTAATTAATAAATAATTTTGGTAAACATGGCTTGATTATAATGTATTCATCTTTAGAAATTACAAATGAAGAGAAAGTTTCGAACATATTTTATCCCAATCCTAGTGACAAATATCAATTAGAAAATATTATAAAATTAGTTAACTAGTTTACTAGAAATTAGCAACATTTAGACGTATAATTTTGAAGTTCATTTAACTTTATGATCTGAGTGGTCATATCCACGGGTAATTTTTTCTTATCTTTTGTCTTATGACTCCTCTACTTCTTCTTGCTTGTGCCACTCTTTCTCCACTTTTTCTTGGTTAGTTATAAAGGAAAGAAGTGTAACTTGGGTTTCTAAGCTAATTAAGTATTGCATGTTATATATAAATGACCATAAATCCTCAATCTATTTTAGTATTATCCATGACTAGTATTATGTAGTGCTACTAACGATGTCTCAATCCCTTATTTCAAATGTAAGCTCCACTATCAAAGTTGCTTCCAAATTTAGATTTAGGGCACCATAGCTCTAATAGTTTGGATTAAGAGAAACTAAATTAAAAATCTAGTTTATTATGCTCTCCTTATCATACTTGTACTATACGATGTGCTAAATATTCCATTATCAACTATTAATTCCTCTTATTGTAACTAGACCATTCTATTTTTTTGCATGATAATGCACTATAGAAAAGTTTTTTGTCATAATGTAATGATTATCCTATGTGACCCCACTTTGAGCTTGATGATATATATTACCTAGAACTAATTGTATTGTATGATATTTAACTCTCCACACATGGACCATTTTTCTACTCTTATTTTTATACATGTATGTTCCATGACTTCACACTTGCATAACCATAGGATCACCTCCATGTTTTTCCTTAATCACCATGTATGCTATTGCAATTAGCTAAGTTAGCTAAGTTTTGTAGTTCATGACATTTCTCTATTTATTATATTAGATCACATTGTATGTCGTGCATGGTCATGTTGTTCAATGCAAATTTTCTCTTTGTTGGCCATATTATATATAAATAGTTATAATGCTCATGACATTATCATACTTATATCATAACCATGTTGTACTAGTTTGACCAAACTCCATTTTAATAGCTTATTCACAATTGCATTTTGATTGGTTTAGTTAATAGATTGTCCAATAAGATTAACCAACATAGAAGTGTACAATATTGATCACACGAAACTCATTGAAGTTTTTCCTACAATGTATTATGTCACCTTCTACCATCATACAATATAATTCTCCACACAGGCACAAATAATAATCAAACTAACAAATTTACTAAAATATACAAGAAATAGCAATAGTATTAGTGGAATATGGAGATGTAGAATAAACTGAATTTTTATTAGAGTTAATTTTAATCTTAGACATTGCAATTAAAGTGACTAAGATCTAAGGAATGGGAACAACTTGGTTATAATTAGCTAGTTGAGTGGAAAAATTTAAGAGAAATACAAACACTAGAATGGATTAGTTATTAACATCAGAATAACATAATATATCTTCACTTTTCTAATAGGATATTCAATAATTTATTGATTCATTTTTTGCTATTTAAGGTCTGAAGATGCAGTAGGGCTAGACATTTCTTCACCTTCCAATAATGAGCTCTTCTAAGATCACCCACTCGATAAAAAAGCTAGGGAAAAGAAGCTCACAACAAGGAAGGAAATGTGTGATCTCAAGCTTCATTTAGGCAGAAGGCAATACCTCCATTTTATTTATACCTTACTTTCTAAAGTAAGGAACCCTTTCTTTATCATAAAAGCCTACAATCATATTAAGGTAATGACAATTAACTAAATATTCACTAGGAATGTCAATAGAATATGGACAAAGATCCATTGCTCTTTTGTCTTAAATATATGATTAAGTGAAGACATTGAATTTTTGCAATTATTTTAAGTTGGAATGGAATGAAACTATGTGGCTAAAACTTGCTGAGTTAATATGAGTTTTTTCATGGCTTTGCATGGTGAAACATTAAATATTAAATATCAAAATTATTCATCATGATACTATTTTTTAGGTTATTGATACTTTTTTGCTATGTGACCTTCTGAAAAGATTTTAATTTTCATGAACAACAAAGAAGACCTTGATTACTCTTGGAAGCCAAAAGTTTTATGAGATGACTACTTCCACAAACGAATTAGGTTTCCAATGAAATGCAATTTCGAAGTTGAGATATCTTTTTTGGCAATTTTAAGTACTTGTACTAATTGAGTAAAGTAGATTGATACTGTGATTTCAATAAAAGTTTGAAATTCATGGTAGAAATATTTCATGAATGTCATTTCTAAAAATTTTTCAATGAAGCTTCACTTTAAGCAAATCAAGAGTAAAAAAATGTATTTTCATGTTTAAAATTTTAAATTTGAGGTAATGTTTTTGTTTTGCAATATTGACAAAACCTATAATACTATGAAATCTTGTGTTTTATGATCAATTAATTTCAAGCATGAATATGAATATATTTTTTTATTTTTTGTCATGAATGTTGCTATTGTAAGCGTTGTGATTATGCTAATTATGCCTACAACTAAGAATTACTATGCAAACCGATGAATTAGAAAGCCTGATGGGCTTTGTTAGGCAAAATAAGAAGTCTAAATTTTAACCTTTTTGGGTTCATTGAAGAATGGATTATTAATAAACAATTAAAAGGCTAACTTTACATTTCATCAACTCAACCTAAGTCTAAAGGCCTAATGCAGTTGCCCAAGCCAACCTACGGATTAGTGTTGGACATTTGCAGATTTAAAATTTAAATGTGTTAGGTTTTAAATGTTAATGTTGTTTATCAAAATCTTGACTATATAAGATTTGAAATTTAAATGCCTAAGGTTTGAAATTTGAACCTTGGATAAGGCTAAGCATAAAAGTAAAGCTACTAAGGGCTAAATGTAAGTCTTGACTTGAAAATACCTTGGATGAGGTTAAGGATTGAATCATATATAAGCATAGATTATGATAAAAGAGTTCTTAAGGATGACAATATTTGCATAAGGAAAAAAAGGTTAAAACTTTAGATAGGAGTAAAGATAACTAGTTGGTGACTCCTTGAGAATACGTAGTTTAAGGGTTTGATTGGATGAGATTATCAATTAGATGATAGATCAAGGCTAGTTGAAATAAAAAGCTTAGGTTTTAGCTAGATGCTATTTTAGTTTGGATTGTTTGGTAAGGTCATGAGTACTTATATTAGGTTCTTAGACAATGGATCAGTGCTTTAGAGGGTCCTTTGTGTGGCATATGTGGTTCATTGGAGGCCTTTCGAATTGGTGTGCTTGATCAAGTTTTTCATTAGGGATTAATATTATTTTTGCAACTCAAGCCAGTGAAGGACTGAAAATACGAGCATTGACTTTAAGTAATTTATCAAATAAGTTTTAGCTTCAGTGAGTGGTCAATTGATTTTCTATATAGTCTAGAAGATTTTAGCTAGGGTTTACAAGTAGGCTTTCTAGGATCTATTAGAAACCTTAAGTTAGTCTAGGAGTTATTAGGGTTTTAGAAAAATATAGTTGATTTTGAAAGATGATTAATGTTTAAAAAAAGATCTAAGCTTATCTTAAATGATAGATTATATTTAATGAACCCTTAGGCATTGGAACATACAGATTGATGTTTCTTGATAAGAAAGTTTATCATGATGGCATAGCTTATCATGTAATAAAACAAAGATGATAGCCTGCCAACAAAAATTTAGTGAGATGGACTAGATGGTAAGGCTCTCACTAATTTGTTTTTTCTACTTGAGCACCATATGCTTATTGAAGTTCAATAGTAGATCATGGACTTTGTTATCATACAGAAGGTGGTGGCTTTCATTTTTTATGATTCCTAGAGTCATACTCAATTCGTCAGGTGAAGGGTAGACCCTTGTTCATGGGCTTGTAGATCATGTGTAAGGGATCTTACGATAGGTAGTCCCATTTATCTATAGGACATCACAAGAGACCATAATGTGAGTCACCAAGTAAAATTCTTCATAGTTGTTGATGAGACCTAGGCAATCATGAGGTAACCCCAATTGATTGGACTTTTTATAAGGAATTTCAAAACTTTGGATGCACTTGGAGTCAAGAACAAGCACTGAGGATATCATCACTACAAAGAGAGTGCTAAACAATTGGTAGGTTACTAAGCCTCCATTATGCCTTTGATCTACTAGTAGGGTGAGATATCTTTTGTGATATCATTGGCTATACTAACAATATTACTCTTGATGATATGATAGTATATTATTACATTATTGTTTTTGTTAGAAAACCAAAGCATTTCATATAAAGCATGGCTCACTTCCCTCCCTTATGTCATCTATAGGTGCAAATGGATAGATGTGAACATAACCATTAAAAAGTGGGCATTAGAGTCAATACTTTAAAATATTACTCATTAATTGATATTTTATGATGTTATTGTTTTCTATTCATACACAACATTATCAATATATTTATTGGACTTTTGATTGTGTGGGACTATTGCAATGGAAACTGAAATCTTTATTTTTAAATTTCAAGTTGTAGACCTAAAATTTTGGATAGCTTATGGATCATCCAATGATTTATCTGTTACCATGAAGTTTTTAGATATGCTTTATCACAAATTACTAGGTTTCCTTTCATGTCATGGACATGCTTATACATATTTGCATGTTACTAAAGATGGAGTGAACTAGTTCAACTGTTAGTTGAGGGTGATTAGTTGGTCACACCATAAGAATAATGATTACATTGGAAGATTACTATTGTAAGTTTTAATATCATGCCCAAGTAATGAATGGTTGCTAGCAAAATACATTAGGTACAACATTTTTTTTGTTTTTCAAAAAGATGAAAAAATGTCATAAAAAAGGTTGCACTTCAATAAAGAAAAGGAAACCTCTGATCATGCACTAATTTTTTTTCATTTGCATTATGCCACCATAAGAAAATCTCATCAATATAGATGTCTAAAATTGTTGTTTTAGAACCATCGATTAAATGAAACAACAAAGCATAATTGGGAAATTTAATAAAAGCGTTAGGGATGTAAAAATTTTGTGCTAAACAAAGAAGTAAAAAATCCACAAAAAAAATAAAATAAAAACAAAATTAGAAACTTCATTTAAAATAAGATAACAATAAATGTTTTCAATCACGACTACATTTAATATGTTACCAAGCTTAAGTGGTACTATATTGCTAACAAAAGCGATTTGTTGAAGGAAGCAGATTGAAATTAAAAATGTTTTCTCTCACTTGTATTTTCCTAATTTGCACATTTTTCTTTTAACAAAATTCTAAACAATGATGCAAATAAGATTAAAGATAAAGATTAGATAGCTAGAGAGGTCAGACAAAACCATAAAAATCTGCGATCAACCTCAAGGTGGAATAAAAACTAGAGTGCTACTCAAACGTCCCAACACCAAATACCATTCCTTATTAATAGAGAACAAAATTAATCATTTGTCCAACAAGTTACCAAGAAAGAGGTTAAGAGTGTTGGGACATTATCGTGTTAAGTCTTCAGTTGGTCACCAAAAAGTTTTTTAGTGATGACCAAATTCCTCCATGTATACAAGCATATATACAATCAAAATTCCAAAATTAAAAACTATGATATTGTTTAACATCTTTGAGACAATAAGTTTGAGCAACTTTGTTAGTAAGATCTTCGCCAAAAGTTTATACTAATAGAAGAACACAAATACTACAAGAGATAATCTACCCTAAATTGTTTGCATTTGTTGAAGGGAGAAATATTGTTGAGCAATTTAACGTGTTGGAGAGTTGAATCAATAAAAATTTGGAAATTTAATGCTCTTAATTGGGAATATTGTTCAATGTATTTGGGACACTTTGATTCCACACTAAATTAATAGATCTAGTTAAAAACTACCTTCGTTTTAGCAGATACTCAATCATTATTTATGGTAGCCCATGTTCATTTTTAAGGCTTTAATTTTTAAGTATCGAGACCCAATCTCACTTGCTTTGTTAATAATGTAGCAGAGGCTTTAAGTCATTCGATATAGAACATCCATTCCAGTGGTAATGTGGACAACTTCTTGACTCCAAGATGTTGGTCACCTATTACTTATCACTCATTTGTAGGTGACACATCATTTTCATAGTGTTAAGGAAATAATCTTTGAAATAGTGTTTTTAAGCCTTATTCAAAAAATGTCAGGTGAGCGAATTAATCAAGAAAAAGTAGATGTATTATGTTAGATGAAGCCAATAAAAGAAGGTAACCTAAACTGAGACAAAAAAAGCTTTGAGAAATTATTTTTGTCTTTCAAATATCTTAGAATCAAGGTCTTTATTTGGAGGAATAAAGCATCAACATATTAATACATCATCAACAACATGTAAAATAGAATTGACTGGATGGAATAACAAATGGCTATTGAAAGTGTACAAAATTCTACCCACTAACCTCTTAATGGTGTTTGACCCACCCAAAATTAATATAAAATGAATCAAAATGTCAATGGTAAAATTCTTTTGCAAAAGCTTAAAATACTATAAAGGTTTTTATTGGAGCTTTTAGATGAAGATATCTATCCTATTGGGGAAAAAAAGCCTCAATGTGAAAAATTTTGCCATTAAAATCAAAGTGTTAACTGACAAAAATTGGTGATTAAGACTTGCCCAATAATATTTGTTTCATCTCAAAAAGATATCATTTGGAATTCAAATTAATTACCAATATAAACAAGCATAAATAAAAATGAATTATTATTTATATTTTTATTAAATATGCATTAAAGTTGATTTGTGATAGATTAAAATGATGTAATTTAACAAAATCAAACTTTTTAAAAGTCAAATGACAAGAGTGGTAGAGTTTCGTAATAGTATAACCAAATGAAAATAGAAAATTTAAAACATTGACATAATTTATATAGAAAAGTTGCACTTCATTATATTAAAGAGATTAAGTACAACATCCTTTGTTTTTGAATGAGAAACAATTCAAAATATCCCATAAATCATGTCAAAAGTACCATAAGGAATTCTTTAGAAGTAAAAAAATGAATATTTAAATGGATATAGCTCATCAAGACATGTCTCATGAAATTTTTTTTGTCTTCATTGCACCTAGTTTGGAATTACTATGAGTCACCAAATTATATAAGAATAAATTATGGTAAATTATTATTTTAGTATGAAGTAAACATATGGTAATGATCAAATGAGATAAATTGATGAAATATAATATAAACAAAGTAAAGGAATGCATAGGTCATAGTAGAGGATTTAAAACAACATAATAATAAAATTAAAACAAGAAAAAACTTTGAAAATTTGAGGTAAATTGCAAGGAAAGTTTGGTTCCATAGTACTTGGAAGATTGAGCATAACATTCTTGATAGGTAAAATGGATGCGCATCAAAATTTCTAGTAAAATATAAAAAATCCTAGAAAATAAAAATATTTAAAATTAAAAAGTTGAATATGTTACTGTTATAGCTTATCGAGATGAGTTAAATAATATTTGTTTCATCTCCAACATATCACATTAATAATTATTACGAATTACAAAAGTAATTAAACATAAATAATGATAAAATATTATTTTAATATTGAGTAAATAAATATTAAAAATTTAAAAAAGATATTTTAAAGTAATATGATATAATCAAATCAATGTTATTTACACATCACATAATAGGAGAATTAGAGTTTTATAGTACTATAACAATAACAAACAAAACCTTTTAAGAAATGAAATAAATTACAAAAACACATTACATCCTAAGGTAAAATGGAGATCAACCATAACATCTTTTTTATTAAAATAGGTATGAATCAAAATTTCTCATAGCTCATTCCAAAATCTTAGAAAATAAAATATTTAATATTATGAAAAACATTATTTAATTATGTACAACATAACAAGATAAGTCAAGCAATATTTTTTCAACTCAATCATTCCTTATCCTTAGTAACTGCTAAATACCAAAGTAAACAAAGATTAAAAAAAATAAATTATTAATTAAAAAATTTAGTAAATATATATTAAGGAAAAAAATAAGATTATTTGAAGCAATGTAATATATCAAATGAAAAGTATGTAAAGGTCAAATGAGATGAGATTTAGAGTTACATAACAATTTAACAACATCAAAACATAAAATAAAAAATAGGATCAATTGTATGTAAAAGTAGCTTTTCATCATACTAAGGAGGTTGATCATGTCATCTTTAATCATCAAATTAGATACGAATTAAAATACCTTGAAAAACATGTTAAAAATCTAAGAATTTAAAATTTTCAAATTATTTAAATTATTAATTAAATTTGATAAAGTTTGTTGACACAAATCAACTGATGTTTCTTTCATTTCTACTAGGCTTCATTTGGAATGACTATGAGTTATAAAGTAAGCAATAGAAAATAATAATAAAATTATTTTCTAATGTTAAATAAAAATGCATAATAAAGCTCAAATAAAAAAATAAAGCATTATAATATAATCAAATCAAACCATTGTAAAGGATATAGAAATGGAGAATTAGTGTTTAATTAAAATATAACAAAATTAAAGCTAAAAATTGAAAGAAACAACATTAATTATATAAAAATATTGCATTCCAAGATACTGATGAGATGGAGAGTAGTTTATTTGCTTATCAAATTTAAAATAAATAGAAATAACTCAAAATGCATGCCAAAATTGTAAAAATAAATCATTTAAAAATGAATATGTAAAAAACATAAATTATAATAAATTATTTATTTAAAATAAGGTATATTTATTTTATTGCAAAACTTACATACTTTGAAGTATAATATAACCAAATCAATGACATGTAGTGGTCAATTAGGATTAGATTTAGAATTTTATAGTAATTGAATAAAACAAAAATAAAAATTTCCAAAAAAATTAAAATTGTAAAGGAAAGTTGTATTCCATGATACTAAGAGGATCAATCACAAAAGCTTTGATCATCAAATCTAGTTCAAATATAAAAATCTTTAAAGCATGCAAAACCAAAGAACAAGAAATATTCAAAAGATATATGAATGAATATTAATTTGATATAAATGATCAAGATTAATTGAACATTGTTTGCTTCATCTCAATTTGAGATCATCCTAACTTACATTAAATTAATAAAATAAATAATAAATAATAATAACAAATAATGAGCTTGATATTAAGTAGATACTTATTAAAACTAAAATATGATAAATTAAAGCAATGTAATTTATCTAAATAAAAGTTAGTTAATGGTCATATGTGAGAAGAATAAAGTTTCATAGAAATATAACTAGGTTGAAGTAAAAAGGTTTAAAAATAAGATAAATTACCAAAAAGCCTTCATTCTTAGCAACTAAGATGATCAAGTGTAGCATTGTTGATTGTCAAAGTCAGTTATGAACCTAAATAACTCTTAAAGCTTCGAAAAATTGAATCATTCTAGTATGTTCAAATTGAACACATTCAAAGGTCACACGAGATGAGTTTTAGAGTTACATTTAATATAACAACATCAAATTGAAATAATTTAATGATTATGATAAATTATTTAAGAGGGTTACATACTAAAGTATTAAGGAGAGTAAGTGTAATAATGTTTGTCATGAAATTAGGTACTAATGAAAATATCTAGTAAAGTATACCAAAAACTTATGAAAATAAAGCTTTTAAGAATGTAAAAAAGAGTATTTAACTTGATAGAGGTTATTGGCATGAGTAAAATGTTGTCTTCTTTGTCTTTATCAATCCTCATTTGAAATTACTATGAGCCAACAATGTATATAAGCATCATGATAATTAATTATTATTTTAATATTTGCTAAACAAATAATAAATCTTAACTTAGATAAATTAAGCCAATGTACTATAAAGAAATAATAGTCATATAATTATCATATATCGGAGATCACGAATTATAGAGTATTATAACTAAAACACAGAAAAATTTTGAAAAAAAAAAGGAAAATTAAATGAGAAGTGTAATTCTAAGATGTTAAGGAGATAAAGTGTATCATTCCCAAACATCATATTAAGAACAGATTAAAATGCCTCAAAAAATCTTTAAATCCTGAGAAATAAAATATTTAAAATTGTAAAAAAGAATTTTTAATTAGATAAATCTAATTGATATGAGTTCATCAATATTTTTTTATTATTTAAACATAAATAATAAAAATAAAATTTAAATATTAAGTTAATATAAATTGTTATTAAAGTTAGACAAATTGAAATAAAATAATATAGTGACATTAAAGCGATGTAAAGATCATGTGCTAGGAGACCTATAGTTTCATAATACTATAAGAATGTCAACATAAAAAATTTGAAGTAATTAGAAAAATCATAAAAAAATGTTTGGTTTTGTGATGCTAATGATTTCATGTGTAATATCCTCTTTTTTATCAAAATAAGTATGAGTCAAAATATCTCTTAAAGAATCTTAAGACCCAAAAAATAAGAATATTTTAAATTATAAAATTTGATTATTTAATTGGATATAGCCTGTACAGACCAATTCGATAATGCTTTTCTTAATTTTGATGAAACCTTCTTTGGAATAACTATGAATTACCCAATTTAATTATCATAAAAAATATTTATTTTTTATTGTAAAGTTAAGTAAATAAACTTTAAAGTTAAAAGGAGATCAATTGAAGTAATGTAACACAACAAAATCAAATATATAATAAAAAATAATTTTTTATTATTATGTAAATAAATGTTGAAATTATTAAAAAAAGATAAATGGAAATAACTTAATATAACCAAATCAAGGACATCTAAAGTTTAAGTGATATGATACTTAGATTTAAATAGCAATATTACCAAATCACAACAAATATTTATAGAAATGAGGCAATTTATACATGAAAATCGAATTCCAAGATATTAAGGAGTTCAAGTGCAACATCCTTAATCGTCAAGTTAGGTACGAATCAAAACATCATGTAAAGAATAATAAAACATTAAAAAATAAAAATTTTAAAAATGTAAAATCATATTCAATTGAATAGACATTATTGAAGAGGGTCTATTGATGTTCATTTCATTTAGTCAAACCATGTTAGGAATTACTATGAATCTCCATAGTAAATAAGCAATAACAATAACAAATTTATTTCTTAAGAACATATATTTTAAAATTAAAAATGATATTAATGGAATAAAAGCAATATAACCCAATCAATGACATGTTAGTATGAAACATAATGAAACTTGTTACATAGTAATATAACATATCAAAGTGAAAAACATTGAATGAATGAGGTAAATTATTTAGAAACTTTTTTTAATTATAATTACATATACTTTTTCAAATTAGTATTCAAATAACTTTGAGTATTAATTGCTATTTCAATAGACATATTGCTTATTTTAAGAATATTCTTTCCATAGCATTTTTAATTAATATTTAAATTTATATTCCCATAGTGTTGATTTTAGAACATTATTCTTAAAAGACTTTAGGAGTAAGATAATTTATAAATTTTAGTTTCGTTTTAAATCACATATTATTTTAACAATTATCAGTAAGTTGTTTATCTTATTAATGATTTCTACAAAGATGTCTTAGTGATACAAAAAGAATTAAGTCATACGTAAAAATAAATTTTTAGAATAAATTTAATAAGAATTCGTTGCAATGAATAAATTTTCACAATTAAGTACAAAGTTTTTTTTCAACATTATCATAATAATATTTAGAAACATTAAAGAACTAAATATCTAAAGAAAACGTTAATTATATTGTACTTAATTATCAGAAACTTATATCACATAGTTAATGTATTTAATAATCAAAGTAACAAGAAGACTATTATTAAAATTTATGTGCGATTATATTTAAAAAAGTCTTCTCAACAACTAGTTATCATAATTATAGGAATAAATTAAAGTGATTGTTACAAAAAAAATTATGATCGTTACACTCATAATATTATTTGTTTTTCTTCCAATAACGAATTTTTACTATAATAATAAGAAATCAAATAAAAGTAATAATCGTTATTTTTGTTAATAATTTTAAATTTACCTTTTATAGAGAAAAGAATTATGATTGAATTATGAAAAGTATATTTATACTAAAGTTAGAGTAAGGGTAATTCATAATACTTTTCAACAATAATTTCACAAAAAGTACTTATTTACTTTGATATTGAAACTATTAATAACTATCAATTTTTATCATTTTCGATATCGTAATTAGGAAATATTTGTATGAATAATTGGTAAGCACTCAAGACCCAAAGAAATAATTAATTCTCAATATTTGTTAATAAAATAAACATTATAATAGTAATTATGAATAAAAAAATCTCGATTAATTTAAATTTAAATAAAAATAATAATTAATTTTATTTATTCTAATAATTTTAGAATAAAATTCTCTAAGTGAAATTTAAAAATTAAACAATAATGATTGTTATTCATTATTTTAAAACTTATTTCTCTAATATCAATAATTCATAATTGTTTCACTAAATATTTTTCATCTTACACTTCTCTATACCTTCCATTATTAATGAGTTCATGTATGTATAACAATTTCTTAGTCTTTTATCATATATCTTGCACTTTGTCTATCTTTATGTGTTTACGTTCCTTTATGTAGTTTTTGTCCTTGTATTAAACAAATTCATTGCTTTTGCCTTCCTTTCTCTTTATGAATATTCAATGTCTTTCTTCACCTCCTTCTCATTTGCACTTGATCTTCTAAACCTTCAACTCATTCATTAAATCTTTCTTGTTCTACTATGTTCCACTCAATTCTATGTCACTAGTTTTTAACTCTTCCCATCTCCTAATTACATCTAGCCCTTTCCTTTTGTCTCTTACTCTCTACCTCCATTTATATTTTTTTTATTTATTTCTTTTTATTATGATGATTTCTAACACTTGTTATCACTGTATTCTATCTCCTCCATTCTCAAACTTTCCTCTTATCATTATTCTATCACCCACTATGTTTTCCATGCTCTTGTACTCCCTTTGTGCTTATATGTCTCTTTTCTATCACAGTCACTATTTTTGCCACACAAACTGCTTAGCATTCTAAGTTTCTCTCTTGTCAATAATCTATCTCTCAGCTTCATCAACTTATTATCTGTCTCCTCAAACTTGCTCTACCTCACTCCATTTATTTCCCTCCATTATCCTATTATAGTGCTTTTTTATACTTTCAACATCTATTCGTCTATCTTTACATCTCTGTGCCATCTCTCCAACTATGAACCTCTCTCTTACTTTATCTTTTTTGTCTCTATCACTCAACCTCCCTCTCACTCTTTTTTTCTCAATAAAATCTCGCTAACTTCCTAACCCTTTCTCCATCACTTTCTCCTATTTCTTTGTCCCACTTATGTTTCTCTTAGTCATTTCTTTTTTCTATTCACTCTCTAACCTTCTCTCAAATCTCTCCTTTCCCCTGCTTTCTTCCTTTTCTTCTCTGCTCTATTTCTTTCTCTCTACCTTTACTTATATCCCTTTCTCATCTATCACATCAACTCGTTTACAATTTTCATCGTTAAACATATCTGTCAATGTATTAGAGTATTTGACTCTCTTTCTTTTCTTTTATGTATCTCCTTACGTTTTACACCATCACTCCCCCTCTCTCTTATCACTCTTGCATACTCTCTTTGTCATCTCTTTATTCTCTTCACATTCAAACTTTTATATATGTGAATATTTAATATTTCATATTATCTTGACCTTTCACTTTCTCTCTATTTTTATAGCTATCTCAACAAAATCTATCCTTTCGCTTTCAAATCTTATTGTTAGCTTTCTATTCTCTCTCTATATCATTAATTTTTTTCTGATTTCTCACTCAGTCTCCACTACCATTTTTGTCCCTCTCTACATTCTTTCTTTTCTTTCCCTAAAACAATCGTTCTTAGTCTTATTTTTCTTTCATGGCCTCTTAATTTTTTTGTATCTATTTCTCTAACTATGCTCTAACTCTATTCATTCTCATCTTATTCCCATTGCCCTCAGAGCCTCCTTATCTTAAAGCCTTCTTTCTCTCTCTATTGATGCTCTCTACCTCTCTCTCTTCCTTTTTTCTCCATTTAACTGAGTATATGTTTCTTCATCTACCTCTCCTTCACTCTCCTTGTCTCACTTTTTTCTTTCATTTACATCTTTGTTTCTTTCATTCCTTTACCTCCATCTCATCTAGTCCCACTCCATTTATAAGATTCTCTTCTCTTTGTTTATCTCATTCCCTTTACCACTTTTTTATGTTTTCTTTGATTTAATCTTTACTCACATTTATCTATCACTTTTCTCTAACACTTATTTGATTCCAGCTTTCTCCATTGTTTAACCACTTTTTTGGTTAATTGACTTTCTGATACATTCTTGATTTTTTATTTTTTATAATAGGAACATGAGCTAAAAAAATAACATGAATAAAATAATAAATGAAATAAAAAAATTTCAATAGTAAATAAAGAAACATAATTAAAAAAACTATAAATGATTAGATAAAATAAGATTAAAAAAATATTTTAAATATATTGAAGATTTTCATGAAGAAGAAAAAAAGAATCTAAAATACATTCGATATTTTATGAAAAATATTAATTTTGGAATGGAAAAAAGTTACAAATTTATTACAATTAATATTTGTAATGTAGCTTATAATTAACAAATACTACAAAATTATAAATTCATTAGCATTATTTTAAAATTAATAAAATTAAACTTTTTGTAATATTTTAAATTATTTTGTTATCTAGAATTATAAAATTATAATATGAAACACGAAAAAATAATAATTTCGAATAAAATTTAAATTATTAAAATAATTACATGATAATTAATTTAAAGAAAATGATATTATAAATTTTATAATAAAAATTGTTATCATTTTTTTTGATAGTCATGATTAATATTTGATAGTATTTATCATTAGTTAGCATTATAAAAATTTTTCAAGGGATATTATTGTTGTGAATGATGAAAATGATTAAAACAATTATTTAAAGCATGTTCTTTTTTTAAGGTGCTTTGCCATTTTTTTAACTGCTATCATATTATCTTATAATAATAACTATAATGAGTAAAATAATAATTTTTTTAACAATTACTCTTATTTTAAATTTTTTTTAAATATTTTTTTAAATATGTTATCAATGTGTGTAATGAATTATGTAATAACTGGAAAAGGAGCATAAAAAAATCATTTTTTCATAATGGATAAATATTGATATATTATAAGTTTTTAGAAGTGACTATTAATGTAATTATAACAATGAAAAATAATATTATAAAACTAATTCAATTTTTATAAATATGTATTAATATAAAAAATAACAATATTTTTTAGTTTTGTTATGGTGAATTTCATTGTTAATTCAAAATTTATTTAATTAATACAAATGATGGTAAGAATGATTATGCATAATTTCATTATTATAGTTATAAAGAAAAAGTTCATTGAATATTTAAAAAATTGCTAACATATTTTAAATTATTATTAACTTTTCTTCTTATAATTATTCTTGTTAGAACTAAAAGCATACCAATAATAACAACTTTCACTTGTCTTATTATGAATTAATTTTATCGAAAGATTATAATTATAACCACATTAGAAATTTTTTATTTAAATAAAAACAAATGAATAATTCATATTAATTATGATAAAAAATATCATAACTATTTTTGTTATCATGCTATTAAAAAATTAATAAAACTTAATTGCTATGTTTAATAATATAAAGGATTGTGACAACTAAGGAAATACAACTAAGAGTTTTCATTAATATTAATAACACTTTTCAGTGTTATATATTATTTATTACTTCATGTAATTAGAAAATTATATTCTACAAGTAGAAATTATATTAAATTTAATTTGGTTTAAATAAAATTATTATTTTATAGACTAATAAGATTGAAATTATACAAATTTTAATTTTGAAAACTTTAATAACTCAAACACTCTTTAAATTAATCATGTAAGATTTCCTTATTTATAATTTTTTTGTTATTAACAAACAATTAAGAGTGTATCATTTGATGATTATAATAATAAGTTCTTTAAATTGCTAGAATTAGCATAATTAATTAATAACTATAGTTTTAGTACTTTAATCAAGCTATAATTATTTAATGCCCAATAAAGATTAGCAATTTTATAACAAAGAAGTAGAATATAGGGAAGGTACACATTGATGAAAAATAATAAGTATGATAAAAATAATAACAAAAACATGCATAATCTAGCTTTAAATCTTATAACAATTTTATTATAGAAAAATTAAATATTCTATAAAAGAAAATATTATAAATTAAATACAAACATAATAATTATACCATAATAATAATAATAATAACAATAACTATTATCAAAATTGTCATTATAATAACATTAGCAAACAATATTATCCATTAATTAGTAGTAATAAAAAAGATATAAAACATATAATATTATTTTTTAAATATTAATTATTATTAACATTTTTATATGTTAATATAAAGTATAATTAAAAAACATAATTAAAAATATTCATTATTATATTAAGTCAATAAAGAATAATAAATTAAATAATCATTATTTATGCTAAATAATATTTTTATTATAGCAATAATAATTACTGTTATTCATCATAAAAGTTAGTATTTAAAAGGTCAACATTTCATTCTTTGTAATGAACTAATAATTATAAATAATATCTTTTGAACAATTAATATCATTGATAAATGTTCTATAAAACTAGAACTATTATAAATTTGTTAATTTAATTATCTTGAATAACTTAATAAAATTGCTTTAAAAATAACTTTAACAAATAAGATGTGAAACAATTTTTTTTTAATAATTAATATTAAATTGTCATTCTAAAGAATGGATTATGATAGAAAAACTAATAATAACCAGAACTATCTTGAATATAAAAAATATAATTATATCTTTTGTTATTATCTGTGTTTTTCACTATAATAATGTTTTTTAAAATAATTACAATGATGCAAACAATTATTAAATGTCATTCTAATTGGAATATAATTCTAGATCTTGTTAAAATATATTATCTATAATAATTAAGAATTAAATGTTGTAATTTAATGCATTAATTATTAAATAATAGAAATAAATTTTTTTTATAACATTGATAAAATTTTTGAATGGGTTTTGAAAAGATTAGAGTAATAATTTTTTAGTAAATAAGAAAAAGTTTTCTAAGGAATTATAACTATAATTAATAATAGCAATAATTATAAATCGAAATTATTATAACCGTTACTTTCCTTAAGAATTAATAGTTTTAATACTATAATAATCAATAATTACAAAGAATTATGAAAAAAAAGATTATATAAAATCTACTTGTTAATATTTCTTCTTAAAACTATATTGTCACATTAGGTGATTTATTTATTTTTTTAATGTATTGCACCTTTTATTTCTTCACCATTTTTATTTCTCCAAACTTTCATCTCACATTGTCCATGTGCCTTGCTTTCTAATAGTTTATCATGCTCTTGCTCTTTCTCTCTTACTAAAAGTTTCAGTAGACTCTCCTTGTCAAAATCACTAGCAAATTCATTAATTTAATTTCCCTCCTCTTTTCTCATTGCTTTCTTTGCTATATTTTTTTTGTTCACTTCATCTCCTTATTTCTTTGTCTTCTTACACAATTTTGTGGCTCTTCTTCTATATGTATGGGCATGTCTTCCCCTTTGGTATTATATTAGTCTCTCACTCCATTAACTATTATTTATCTCTTTATTTGATTTTCTAATTCTAAGTATTTATTTATTTAGATATTCTATGTATCTCAATGCCATTCTTTACTATATTCTCCCATTCATTATTAAACTCTTCACAATTAGTCTCTTTAATTTCTATTTCTCCCTGTAATTTTTTTCCATTTATTCCCTCTCCTTTCATCACTTCTTATAATCATAACTCATTTTCATTATCTTTTGCTCTTTATCACCTTTACCTTCCCTCACAAGCTTTCTTCTATCCTTGTCACTCTTTAGCTCATTACCTAGTCCTTATCTTTAGTTCACTCTCTTGTCTCAATCACTTCTCTAACACTTGCCTCTCCAATCACCCTTTTTTAACTTTTTATCTTTCCATTCTCCTTATTAATACCTTTCTTATATGCTATATATTCTCTTTTTAACTGTTTCACACTCTCTGCCTATCTCTACACAATATTACAATTCATAAGAGAACTACAAATTCATTAATTGATTGTTCTGATAAATGGTAACTTATATTATTAGAATAATTATTATTTTCATTTGTAATTATTAACTTTTTTGAAATTCTTATTAATTTGTAATATTTTTTTCCATATTGTTCTTCTTGATATTCTTTTTTTATTTCTTTTTCCTCATTTTCCTCATCTTTTAAAATTTCTTATTCTTTTTAAACATTAAAAAATTTATCTTATGTTTGCTTTCCTTTCAACTCAAGCATCATTATGCACATTCACATCTTTTACCTTATAATTTATTTTCATTCTTCTTTTTTTGTTCCTCTTCTTAAATAATGTTCCTCTAATTTTTCACTGGTTTGCATATTTAGTTTTGGAATTCATAGTAAATCAAAATGAGGTTTGATCGTTCAAAAATAAATGTTCTTATACACTACTCAATGAGCTCTATCCATTATGTTATTCTTTTTTTGTATTTATAAATATTTTACTTTTAAGAGGTTTGGAAAATAATTTGAGATATTTTGGTTCATACTTGATTTGATAATGGATGATCCTACATTTGATCTCCTAAGTGCCTTGTTGAGCAACCTTCTTATACAATTTCTCTCATTTCTTCAAAATTTTTCTTGGATTTGGAATATTACATTACTTTAATTTATCTTAATTTTGGTTTTAATATTCAATTCCATAATATAAAAATAATAATATATTACGATTTGTGTTTCAGAACTTTGTTAATTTTTAGTAATTCCCAAGGGCATCTAATGAAGATAATTAACATCATTACGGTCATCTAAATAACCTCTACTTAGTTAATAATTTCATTTTTTATATTATTAAATTTTTTTAATTATAGTGTTGTTTATGCATCTCAGGAAACATTTTAGTTTGTACAACATCTAATGATGATGGATGTTACATTGACCTACTTACTATATTGGTATACAACTTCCCACACAATTTATTTGATTTTCTTATTTTATATGGTCATATTACTATGTGACTCAAAGTCTCCCATCATGTCTCTAAAATTACTTAATTTTGTTGTATTAGATTATTTTAATTTATCACATTCCAACTATAATCTATAAACACTTAATATTAATGTAATAATTCATTATTTTTTATGGACATTTAATTACAAAATTCATAATAATTTTAGACCAGGTTTGATAAAGATCAAACAAAAATTATTGAACCCAACTCAATGAGCTATCTTTAAGGAAGTTCATTATTTTTAAATTTTTTGCTTTATGGAGTTTTTTCATACTTTATGAGACATTTTAGTTTTTGCATCATTTAATGATTAATGATGTTAAACCAATGACCTAAGTGACTTAGAATGCAACCTTTCCATACAATTTTTGTCACTGTTTCAAATTTTTGGCTTTGATTTATTGCATTACATCACTTCATACTATGTCATTTTAGTATTAATATAAATTTATTTAATATTAAGAAACATTTTTTGTTATTAATTTCAATTATATGTTATATTATTTTCAAATGAGAACTCACTTAGATGTAACAGATGTTCTGGGACTCATGTCATAAGATCTATATAAAATTTATTCATTTTAATATTTTATGATTTTTTTAGGTTTTGGCATAGTTCATGAGATACTTTAATTGATATTAGATTTAATGATCAAAGATGTTGAACATGATGTTCTCAAAAACTTGTAATCTAACTCTCCCATATCATTAATTTTATGAACAAATTTAGTTATATTACTTTGTAAATTGAAATCATATATCATGGTACCTTTTATTTTGTTTTATTTTATTTTATTAAAATTCTTGAATTTTTTATTGCATAACATTAAAATAATAATAATTTATCATTTTTTATTTTTATCTTACTTCATAATTTTTTGTAATTTGAATGTCGATTTAACTGAGACAAAACAATCGTCTTTGGACTCGATTAAAAACCTATATAAAATTAAATTATTATTTTTCTAATTTTTTATGATATTTCAATTCATACCTCATTTTATCATCATGGATGATAAACTTGATCTTTTTATTATCTTGTAACAAAAGTTTTTGAAACAATTAATCTCATTTCTTTAATTTTTTCAATATGATTTGTCTATATTACTGTACACCTCCAAAAGTTCTCTAATATGACAATCACAATTCATTGCTTTTATTGTATTACATTGCTTTAATTTATCTATACTAATTTATATTTTTTTAAGATTAAAGTTTTAGTTTATTATTATTTACTTTTATTTCAATTAGTAACTCATAATAATTCCAAATGATGTCTTACTTAGTTTAAATAGTCATGATTAGACTTATCTTCATGATCATATCTATTTAGAAAAAAAATTAAAATATTTCATTGTTTAGTTTTTGTTGGTTGAGAATGTTGCATTAATTTTCCTTGGTGTCTTAGAAAGCAACTTTATAATAAAGTTTTTCTCATTATAAATTTTTTTTGCTTTAATTTTGTTAGATTACCATGTAATTCTAAATCCACTGTTATATGGCCTTTACATCATTTTGATTTGTTATATTACATTTGTTCATTTATTCTAATTTCATTTTTAATATATGTTTACTTAAAAATAAATAAACAACATCTATTCTATTACATATTCATATTTTTAAAAAATGTATTTTATTTCCTCAATTGTTTTACATCTTTTTATGAACTTTTCAAGTCATACAGGATTTAATAATTGGGGATTGTACACTCGAACTTTATGTACCTTGGAATGCAACTTTCTTATTAACTTTATGTCATTTTTTCAATGGTTTAACCTATTTTGCTTATATTATATTAGAAGAATATATCTAGTTTTAGCTTTTATGTATATTTTCCTATTATTAAAATAATTATTTATTAAGATTTACGTTTAATTATTTTTGTTAATTCATTTCAATTCGAAATGATTTTGATTTCAATGAATCAAATGTTGTTGGACTATTGTTAAAGAGCTCTAAGTATTTAAATTATTATTTTTTAATTTTGTAATATTCAATTTTTAAGATTCATTCATGCTTTATATAGAATTTTGATTTGTACATAATTTAGAAATTAAGGATATAATACTCGATCTTGTTACTATCTTTGACAGCAAGTCTCCTATACAACTTAGCTGATATCATAATAGTTTTGACTATAATTTAACTATATTTCTAAATAGCTCTAAATCACCACTCCTTTGAACTTTACATTACTTTGATTTGGTTATATTGCATTGCTTTAGTTTACGTCATTTCACCTTTAATATATATTTTTTAAAATTGAAATATTAATTCTTTTATAATTATGTTTTTATAATTAGTTAATTCATAGTTAATCTAAATGAGGGCCAATTGAGTTGAAGGAAATTTCATTTAACTCATCCAAAAAGTTTTTTCTCTTTAAATTCCTTTTTTATATTTTTAAAATTTTTTATTTTCAATGGTTTTGGCATATTATACAATATATTTTTATTTGTGGATTATATTATGATCAAGAATATTATACTAAATCTCCTTAATATTTTCAACAACAACTTTCTTGTAGAATTTATCTCAATTATTCAATTTTTTTTGTTTTCGTATATTACCATGTAACACAAAATTTGCTTTCTTATGATCCTTATAGTGCTTTGATTTAGTTATATTATGTTAATTTAATTTATCTCTTTTCAACTTTATTATATATTTACTTAATAATTAAATAACAATTTATTTTTATATCTAGATATTTATAAATTTTAAAAATAATAATTTATTTATATTTATGTTTATTTACTTTGTTATTTTCTAGAAATTCCAAATGAGATATAATTGAGCTAGAACAAATACAATTATATCTTATATATATGCTCTACAAAATTAAATATTCATTTTAAAAATTTTATTTATTTTCGTGGTAAAGTTTTCTCGAGCATTATGAGAATTTTCAATTTATGTATGATGTTGTGTTTGGTCATGTTAAACTTCACCACCTTGGCATCTTGTAATGCAATCTCCATACAATTTAAGTCATTTTTTCAAATTGTTTTCTTCAATTTGGCTAGAATAATATATAATTTTAAATCTTCTCTCATTATTTTAATTTATCTTATTTCAAGGTTAATATATATTTTCTTTATATACAAAAGATAATCTATTATTATTTTTCCATATTTAATATTGCAATTAGAATTAATTCTAAATGAGGTCTAATTGAGACCAAATGAATGATGTTAGACTCATCTTGACAATCTTTACCAAATTAAACATTTATCTTTTATTTTTCAAATTTTTTGTTTCATTGGGTTTTGGCTTTGTTAGTGAGAGATTTCTTCATACATAATTTGAAGAATGAAGACCTTATAATTAATCTTCTTAGTATTTTGGAATTTAACTTTTCTATATAACATATGCTATTTCTTTAAATATAATTTTTTTAATTTAGTACTGTTACTATAAACTCAAATTGTTTTACTCTATGTACTTTGCATTGTCTTTTATTATGTATTAAAAGATTACTTTTTTTATCACATTTAAGCTTTAACAAATGTTTACTTAATATTAAAATAATAGTTCATAATTATTTTTTGTGCAATTATTTTTGTAATTTCTAGTAATTCAAAATAGGCCCTTTAAAGAAGAAACAAACGATCTTAACTTCTCATCATGATATTTAAATATTTATTTTTATATTTTTAGTTCTTTATTTTCATGTTTTGTTCATATTATATGTGTAATCTTGACTCAAGCCTAATTTTACAATCAAGGATATTACACTCAACCCCCCTTAAAAAATTGGAATGCAACTTTCCCATAGGATCTCTCTCATTTCATAAATTGTTTCTCTTTGATTTTGTTATACAATTATGGAATAAAATTCTTCTCTCGTATGACCTTCACATCACTTTTATTTTGATATATTACCTTGCACAAATTTATCTTATTTGTGTTTCAAAATTTTTTACTTGATGACTAAACAATAATATATAATTAATTATTTGTACCTAATTTGCTAGTTTGCATTAATTCAAAATAATTTTCAATTGAGACCAAATGAATACCTTTAGAATTATCTCAACGATCTCTATCAAATTTATTATTCATTCTTATATTTTAAGTATTTTTATAGAATTTTTATATGTTTTATTAGTAATTTTTATACGTACATGATTGGATGATCAATGATGTTACACTCAATCAAGAAGAAGAAGAAGAAGTAGAAGCTAAAGAGAAAGAACAAGTGGAGCAAGAAGAAGAAGAAGAAGAAGAAGAAGAGCAGGAAGAAGAAGATGAAGAAGAAGAAGAAGAAGAAGAAGAAGAGGAAGAAGAGAAAGAAGAGGAAGTGGAAGAAGAAGAAGAAGATGAAGATGAAGAAGAAGAAGAGGTGAAAGAAGAAGAAGAAGAGGAAGAAGGAGAAGAAGAAGAATAATGAGAAGAAGAAGTAGGAGAAGAAGAAAAAGAGGAAGAAGAGGAAGAAGTAGTAGAAGGAAAATGGGAGGAAGAAGAACAAGAACAAGAAGAAGAGGAGGAAGAGGAAGAAGAATAAGACGAAGAAGAGAAAGAAGAAGAAGAAGAATAAGAGGAGTAGGAGGATGAAGAACGAGAAGAAGAAGAAGAAGACGAAGAAGATTGAATACATAATGCTAAGAATTTCTAATTCTCTTATATTGTTAGATTACATTAGTTTAGTTTACCCCATTTCAAATTTACTATGTATTTACTTAATATTTTAAATATTATTTCAAATTTTTTCATTATTATTTTTTGAGGAATTAAATGTAATTATAAATGATTTTTAATCAAGATGAAACAAACATCATTGGACTTATACTAAAGAGCTATATGTAATTAAATATTTAGCACTTTATTTTAAATTTTTTTATTTTCTATAATTTTTTATGTTTTCTAAAAACTTTTAATTCATTTAAGATTTGATGATTAAGGATGACATATTCAAATGTTTTGCTTTAATTTAGTTATATTGTAATACTATAATTAATCTCATTTAATCTTTATTATATATTAAATTTTTATTAAAAGAAAATATTTTACATTATCTATATCTATTTAGTTTGGTAATTAATAATAATTTCAAATTAAGTTTGATTGTGATTAAACAAATATCATTGTACTAACATTATCAGCCACATGTAATTAAATAATATTTTAAAAAAGTTTTAATTATTTTTTTCTAAAGTCTTGCCATGCATTACAAGGTTTCTTTTTTCTAATTGATTTAATAATTGAGGACGTTATATTTGATAACTTTGTTGTCAAATTAAATTATTTTTCAAAATTTTAATTTTTATTTTGTTATATTTATATATAACAAAAAATCTCCTCTCATTTGAGACTTTTATGGATTAAATTTTGTTGTGCTTATCACTATAGTTTGTGAAATTTGAACTTTATTATATAATTGTTTAACATTAATTAAATATTTTTTATTATTTATGCTTTTTAAAATTGACAATTCATAATGATTCTAAATAAGGTTTGACCAAGGTAAAACAAATTCCATTGGACTCATCATGATAAGCTCTATCAAATTAAATAATCATTTTTAATATTTTTAAATATTTTATTTTGTAAGTTTTTGGCTTATTTTATGAGGCATTTTAACTCCTACTCTATTTAATTATCAAGAATGTTATACTCAATCTCATTAGTAGAACAAAATACAACTTTCCTAAAAACTTTCTCTAATCTCTTTAAATGTTTTGATTTTATTTTGTTATATTGCTGTGAAACTTTAATTCACCTTTCGTCTAATCTTTACTTTCCTTTGATGTGGTTAGATTACAATTTTTTTTATCTAATCCAATCTCAAGTTTAATAAATATTTAATTAATGTTTGTGCTCATTTAGTTTAGTAATTTGCATAAATTCAAAGAGAGGTCTAATAGAGACAAAACAAACAACATTTGAGTGGTGTCAACAGGCTCCGTCTTGTGACAATTCATCTTTATACTTTTAAATATTTTATTATTTATATTTTTGAATGCTTTATATGATATTTCGAATCATTCTTCATTTATTAATCAAGAATGTTACATTGTGCTGCTTAGAATATTGAATAAAACTTTCTTATATAATTTATCTCATTTTTTTAAATTTTTATATTTTTATTTTACTACATTACTATGTTACCCTAAATCTCCATATGTGTGATCTTCATATCTTTTTGATTTGGTGATATTCCTTTGTTTCAAGTTATCTTATTTTAACTTTATTATATATATTTACTTAATAATAAATTAATAAATTATTATTATTTTTACATAATTACTTTGATAGGGATTTCACACTCTTTAGAAGACTCCTAGAGTGGTATCTCATTTGTCGATCGTGGTTTCTGCCCTTAGTCCCCTAAGTATCATGAAAGGCCATTTTCTCAAGCAATTTTTCTTATTTCTTGAAATATTTCTCTTAGACTTAGCTCTTTTCTTATCATTTTATAATTCTTCTCTTTTTTAACCTTTATAATTATTTTATTTGTTTAGAGTAAATTATTTAAATTTATTTTATTTACACTTAAAATATATTTTATTAAAATTAAAAAAATGATTTATAATTATTTTTGCATATTTATTTTAGTTATTTAAAGTAATTCTTAAGGAGGTCTTATTAAGGCAAAACAAACATCGTCAGAGTTGTCTTGACGAGCTCTATCCAATTAAATGTCCCTATGCTATGAAATATTTTGTTTTCTATGATTTAATAGTTTTTATGAGATATTTTAATTTTTTCTAGATATAATAATCTAAGATCTAATGCTAGATCTCTTACGTATCTTAGAATGCAACTTAATCTTATAATTTTTCTTGTTTATTCAATTTTTTTAAATTCGTTACATTATAATACAACTCCAATTTTCCTCTTGTAGGACCCTTATGTCACTGTAATTTGGTTAAATTAAATTTTTATACTTTATCTTATTCTACCTTTATGTCATATAAACTTAATATTAAAAAAATTATATTTCTACTTATTATTTTTAAAATTAAAATAAAATTCCAAAAGATATTTGATTGGGTGACAAAAGCCTCATGAAATATAGCTAAAAAAGCTTTATCCTATGAAAGTTTCCTATTTATATTTTGAGATAGTCTTTTTTTGGTTTTGACATGTTATAAAAGATATATTGGTTCGTACTTGATTTGACTATTTAGTAATTTTCCTTTGATTTTCTTAGTATTTTAGAATATGACTTTCCTATTCAATTCATCTCAATGTTTCAATTTTTTTATTTCGTTATATTATTATGAAATACTACTTTTACTCTTGTATGACTTTTACATTGTTTAGATTTAGTTATATTAAACTGCATCATTCCATCTCGTTTTTGTTGAATTATGCATTTAATAAATATTTAAATAATTAATTTTTCATATTTTTAATTATTATTTCAGAATAATATCATATTAAATTTGATCGAGAGGAAAAGCTATCTCATTCAACTAGTCATGATGAGCTCGACCACATTGCATGCTTTTTGAGACATTACAAATCTTAACGCTTTTAAAAAATCTCCTTAATATCTTGTAATGAAACTTTCCAAGAAAATTTATCTGATTTTTTAAATTTTTTTTGTTATATTACTATGTAATTCTAAATCGCATCATCTATGTCAATTGCATTACTTGTACTTTGCTCCAATCTATCTTATTTTAGTAATACAAAATAAGGGTTGATCGACACTTATTACTTATTTTTTTGCACTCATCTTAACAAGCACTATCAAATTAATCATTAACTTTTATATTTTGAAATATTTTATTATCAAGCTTTTAGTATAATTTGACTCATTTCCTTAAATTTTTTATTTTTATTTTGTTTAATGACTATTTAACTCTAAACCTCCTCTCATGTAACATTTATGTCATTTTAAATTAAGTGTGTTAAATTGTCCCAATTTATAGTAATTTAGGTTTAATATATATTTTCCTTAAATTAATAAAATTTATTAATATTTATGCTAATTTAGTTTGCACTTAGTAGTAAGTAAAAAAAAACATTGGTAAAGATGGATAAAGGCCACTTTACTCATCTTGACTAGTTATACTCAATTAAGTATTAATTTTAATATTTTAAAGTATTTTTATTTTTAATATTTTGTAGGCTATTAATGATATTGTGATTAATACCCAACAAGGTGATCAAGTTTGCTATAGTCAAACTATTTAGCATCTTGGAATGTAACTTTCATTCACAATTTATATCCTTCAAATTTTTTAATTGCATTTATCTACAAAACTATGTAACTTAAAATCCTATGTTATGTTATATCTCCCTCACCATGGTTTGGTTATACTTATTAATTTTGAAAATTTAGTGCAACTCAAAATAATGTTCATTTATTAAAATGAAACTTTCCAATGAAACTCTTTTATTAAAATATATATTTTTTATTTCGTTGTAGTACTATTACACTATATATAATCTACCATGTAACTGTTACTTCACTTTGATTATATAATATTACATTTGTTCAATTTAACTCATTTCAACTTTAATATTCATTTACTTAATTATAAAAAAATTATTATTATTTATGCTTTTATATTGTTGCAATTCTTTGTAATTCAAATTGAGTCTAATGGAGATGAAGTAAAAGACATTTGACTCACCTTGATGATCTCTATACATTGAAAGGTTTATTTTTTATGTTTTCAAATATGTTTTCTAGAGTTTTGGTTTGCTTTATGTGATTTTTTATCTTAAACATGATTCTATCATTAAGGATAATACATATGATCTGTTTAGTAACATGGAATACATGTTTCCAATATAGTTTATCTCATTTCTTCAAATAATTTAATTTTACTTGAGCATAGAACTATCTAACTCTAAATCTCCGTTCATGTAAAATTTAAATCATATTTATTTGGTTATACTACATTGCCTAAATTTATCTCATTTCAACTTCGATCATTAAAAAAATTATATATATTACTATTATACTTATTCATTTTGGTAATTCATGTTAACTCAAAACGGTGGTTAATTGAGTGGAAACATGAGTCGTTGGACTCTTTTTTACAGGATCCATCACATTAAACATTCAATTCTATATTATTAAGCATTTTATTTTGTAAAGGCGTTCCATTCCATATGATACATTTAGTTTGTGCAAGATTTGATGATGGAGGATGTTATAATTGATCCCTTTTGTATCTTAAAATAAACCTTTTCCATATAATTTATCATAATTATTCAGTTTCGTTATTTTGTTATATTTTAATGTTAATATAAATCATTTCTAGCGTAACCTTTACATCAATTTGAATTGGTTATAATAGATTGCGACAAGTTATTTCACTTTAGCTTCAATATATATTTAGTTAATATTAAAATTAAAATTTATTATTATTTATGCCTTCTTACTTTGGCAATTTCTTATAATTCCAAATAAGTTAGATTGAGGTAAAATAAACATAATTGGACTCATCTTGATGAGCTCTACCAATTTAAATATTCATTTCTACACAGTAGGACATCTTATTTTAATACTCTTTTAGTATTTTATTAGATATTTTAATTTGTGCTCAACTTGACATTTGCATATGTTACACTTTATCACTTTTTAGTATCTTGGAATGCATTTGGAATGCAACATTGCTGTATAATTTATCTAATTTCGAAATTTTTTCTTTCCTTTTCTTATATTAGTTTGAAACTATAAAGGTCATCGCATGTGAACTTTATATTGTTTTAGTTTTTGTTATATTCCGATGCCTCAAGAAAACTACATTTACCTTTAATATATTCTTAGTTAATAACAAAATAATCCTTTATTATTATTTTATATTATTTATTTTTGTGATTTGTACTAGTTCAATGCATGATGTGATCAAGACAAATGAAACGTCATTGGACTCATCACAATCTGATCTATCCCAAAACATTTTTTATTTCAAAATATTTTCTTTTTATGGTCTTCTCATGCTTTATGAGATAATTTGATTTCTAAATGATTTAATGATCATAGAATGAATTTAATTAGTTCAAATTCTACCCTTTAATTGGGTGATGTTAGAATGTAACTATAAATCTTCTTTCATAATGATCTCACACTCTATCAAATTAGATGTATATTTTTATAGTTTGATAGTACTTTTTTAAGATTTAAGATTATTTTACAAATTATTCTTATTTGTACCTAATTTTGCTAATGAGGATATTGTAGAATATCTCCTTAGTATTTATCAATGCAACTCTCCTATACCTATTACAACCTTATATCAAATTTTTAATATTCATTAGGTTATATGACTATGTAACTCTAAATCATTTCTCATATGATTTCTACATCACTATGAATAAGTAATATTACATTACCTGATGTTATCTCACTTCAACATTAACATAAAGTTTACCTAATAACAAAATAATAATTCATTTTTTTAAAGCTTATTTACATTGTTTATTCATAGTAATTCTAAATGAGGTCCAATCAAGATGAAACAAACATTGTTCGACCAATCTCGATGAACTCTATCTAGCTAAATATTAATTTTTCATTTTTATCAAATTTGTTATAGTATTCTTGTCTACTTCATAACAACTTTTAACTCGTATGTGATTTTTATCATTGAATACAATTTTTCTTTATAATTTATGTTATTTAATTAAATTTCTCTCTTTGATTTAGATATATTGCTATGAAACTCTAAACTCCTCTAGTGTAAGATTTTATTTTCTATAGCTTTGCAAGCCTTAAAAAGTTTCTCTATTTATACCTAATCTAACTATCAATAATGCAACACATGGTCGTCTTACTACCATGGACTCCTTGATTCTTGCACAACTATTATCTTTTCAAATCTTTTGATTAGATTTGTTTAAAACATAATGTAACAACAAATCTCCTCAAATTTGGTTATATTGCAAAAATTTAATTTAACTTATTTTTAATTTTATTATACAATTAAACAATATTAAATGATAATTTATTTTTATTTATTGTTATTTAATCTAATTATTCATAGTAATTTCAAATGAGGATTGGTGGAGGTAAAAAACAATTGTTTGACTTAGATTACCTCACTCAAATTAAAATTTAGTTTTATATTTTTCAATATTTTAATTTTTTATTCGTTTCATAGACTGTACAAGACATTTAGATTATTACCATACTAAATGTCTTGTATTAAAAAGTAAAATATAGAATTGAACATTTAAAAATTTTTTTATGCTTATTTAATTTAGTAATTTATGCTTTAATATTTCATTACTTATTATTTAAAAATTATTATTATTTATGCTTATTTAATTTAGTAATTTGCAATAATTCTAAACAAGGTCTTATACAGACTAAAAAAATGTCGCAAAACAGGTCATGATGAGATTTATGAAACTAATATTCATTTTTACACTTACAAATGTTTTATCTTCCAATGACTTTGTAGGCTTTATGAAACATATTGATTTGTACCTATTTTGATTATTGAAGATGTTACTATTTACCTCATTAGTATTTAAGATTTGAACTTTATCATGAACTTTATCTCCATTTGTCACATTTTTCACTATCATTTTGTTAAATTATTTTGTAAGTCAAAATCTTCTCACATGTTACCTTAATATCACTTTGGTTTGGCTATATCACAATGCTTTAATTTATCTTATTTTAGTTCTAATATATATTTCTTTAATAACATAATTTTAAATTATTTATGCTTATTTATTTTGGTAATTTTTAGTATTCCCAAATGAGGTTAGATCAAGATGAAATGAACATCATTCAACTTCAAATGCTAAGTTTTACTAATTAAATATAGATTTTTATATTTTAAAATATTTTATTTTGCTAGGTTTTTATTATTTTATGAGATAATACAATCTGTATTATATTTAATGTTCTATGATGTTCAAATTGGTCCCTATAGTGACTTGGATTGTTGTTTTTTTGTATAATTTATCTCTTCTGCTAAAATGTTTTACTTTGATTTTATTATATTACTACAAAACTCTATTTCACTCTTTGTGTAAACTTTACAATGCTTTAATTTTTTTTTACATAATAGTACTTCATTTTATCTAGTTTATAATATATTATAAATTTACTTAATATTTAAATGATAATTTGATATTATTTATTCTTAATAAATTTACTAATTCACAATAATTCCAAATGAGGTGTGATAGAGTTGTAACAAACATGTTATTGTTATGAGACTTCTACATTACCCTCATTTTCTTATGCTACATTATTCAATTTATCTCATCTCAACTTGGATATATAGAATAACTTTATATTAAAATAATAATTTATTATTATTTATTTTTAATAAATTTTTTAATTTATAGAAATTTCAAAGAGGTATGATAGAGAAAAAATAAACAAATAAGACTCTTTATAATGAGTACAATCCTATTAAATATTAATTTTTTGAATATTTTGTTTTCTATGATTTTTATGTGTTTTAGAAGCATTTTGATTCATACATGGTTTGATGATCAAGGATATTATAAGCGATCTACTTAACATATTGAAATGTAACTACCAACTATAATTTATCTTTCTTGATTCAAATTTTCTACTTTGATTTGTTTTACTATTATGTAACTCAAGGTCCTTTCTCTTTTGTCCCTTGCAACACTTTGATGTGGATAAATTACATCATTTTAATTTATCACTTTTTAGTTTTAAAAAAATTTACTTAATATTTAAATAAATATTTATTATTATTTATGTTTCTTTTTTTGCAATTTGTAACAATTCAAAATGAGCTCTTATCTAGATGAAAGAAAAGTTGCAAGGCTCATCTCGACGAGCTCTATCCAATAAAATGTTCAATTCTATATTTTAACTTTTTAAAACTTTTGTATTCTTTTTGAAAAAACTCATTTCTAAAATGAATCAACAGAGTTTAAAAAAATTCTGAGTGGAAACACATATAATTATTTCATTGAAATGGAGTACAACTTCAATAAAAATTTTTCTTACATAAAAAACATCAATCCTTGAGGATCATTATCAGATAAGACATATTATTTGTAATAATTCATGAAATTAATCAAGTTATTAAACAAATAAACATTAAATGGAGATATAGAGAAATTAATAACCACAATGGTGAAATTCTATCTATGATAGAAACAAATATTAAAAAAGAGAAATAGTAAATTTGTGACTATGCTAAAATCTCTATCCCAAAAGAAATAATAGTATTTTAAAATATAATAGTTTAAATAAATTAGAAAAGAACCATAAGGGCAAAAAACAATAAAAGCCATGAAGTATTAATAGATGCTACAAAAAAATTAAAGATTTTTGAAGATCAAAATATTAATTTAATTCCTAGATAAAAAAATATATAGTAATAGAAAATGAATAAAGAAGAGAGATTGTTTGATCATTATAATGAACAAGATTTTGCCTAAAAAATGACAACCAGATTGTGCACCAAGAATTAATAACTGCTAAAATGCACCAAAAATTCTTAGATAAATGATTTCTATTTCTTCATATAGGCCTTATTATGATAGTAGTTAGGGTATTACTCAAAAATTTACTAATTATAAGGACATTAATAGTCTCAGTGGATATTGATACCAGTATTCTTAGATAGAATTTATTAAGATGTTTAGAAGTAGAGATTAATGAAAGAGTACAAATAAGTTATTTGACATTATATTGTATCATTTAATCTAAAATCCCTTATAAAGACATAAATATCCACAAAAACAAGAGGATATGATGCAAACAGAAGTGATGTCCTAGTTTGTAAAACTTTTATTTGTAAATTATCAAAGTCAAATAGAGATATGATGTGATATATATGTACTAGATATCATAAACTTTTTGGATCACTTGGGATAAAAATTATCAAATCAGAAGTAGTATCTACTGACAAACTTTTATGAATAAAACAACATATATCCTTTTTACAACAAACATAAGCATAGATTCCAAAACAAGCAAGCAATTTTACTTATAGCCATTGGAGGCTTAGTTGTAGAAGTTCTACTAATTGTGCTACTCCACTTGGAGAAGATTAATATAATGATGGTTAATGTTTTAGGTCCTACGAATCTTATCCCCAATGCTTCAAATTATTTTAATATGAATAAATAATTATAGGAACAAGTCACAGCTTTTTATGCAATATTTTCTTACTATGATTGGAGACAAGGTTAGAGTACTTGTAGAGAACTTAACGATGTCAAATTTTTGTGTTAGAGTCACGTCAATCCCTATCCTAATCTTGGAAATGCTTAAAGTGCTGTGGTGGCCCGCTTTTATTCTCTCCCTCATCCTTAACATCAATTTCAAGAACAACTCCAACCCCATCTGAGACATGGATTAGTTGAATTAGTCTTCTTAAGGATGAATATAGCAAGTTATGGTTGCATAATTGTAGATACCCCAAGTACTTTCTTCCAAATAACGTGTAGTGGCCAAACACCAAACAAACATCCTATCAAAGCACAACCAACATTATTTAGGGTAGAAAGTAATCATTTCACATTGCTAGTAAGAATGCAAATGAGAGAAAAAGGAGATACTATAACATAGCTAACTAAAGAAAAAATCTTTGGAAACATATTTTTGTTAGCAAACAGTGATCTTCATAATGGTCAAAAGTACTAGACAGTTGGAAAGGATATTTCATAAAAGAATTAATTCCATTACAAGACATAGAACCCTTTGAAAATATCTAATTCATTAAGAATGTATTTGGAGAAATTGCTAAAGGATTAGCTCATAGTTAGAAATTATCAATTCCTTGAACATTTAAAGAAAACATTAGCAGTAATAGATCAACCTTATAACGTTGCTAGCAAAATTGGACTAACAATCTTAGGCACAAACCCTAGTTGGGACATATAGTATTGCAGGATCAAGCTTTGCAAAACATAGAATGAATAGTAGTAACCTTTTTTGATGATGTAGTATCATTTAGTCATGATTGATTAAATCTAGTAAAAAAAGAAAGGTGTCATATATTTAGAAGTAACACTAAACATTATTTTTCCAGTAAATTGCATAAATAGTAAGAAAACAAATCAGCAAAAAATGGAATCAATCATTTTGTTATAAAAGTATTGCTGGAATAAAATTTTGGATTATGTTCATCTTCACTTATCTTAAAAAGAAATGCATGGAACAAGAATGAAATAGACAAATTAAAAGATTTATCTTTTGTAATATAATAATGATGTCAATAAATTATTGTGCTAGTAGTAATTGGAAAAGCTTAAGCAAAATCAATTATTATAAAAATAATAATCATATGGGAAATCAAGTAAAAAGGTTCAAAACTCATAAAATACCAGCCAAAAAATTTAAGGGGGTTATTTGTAGTGAAATAGGTCATTTTTTCTAAAGAATGACAAAACAAGAAGGTAGATAAAGAAAGATTAAGGTGTATATTGAACATGACACTAAAGAAAGTTATGATATTGTAAGCTTAGATGAAAACAAGCATGGAAAAGATTGTGATATTGGTAGTTCCTTACATAAGTTTGACTAAAAGTTATATACTAGATCTTTTAAATATGAATATAGAAAACACATGAAATTTGATCATGACACCTAGTAAATCTTTAAAACTTATAATTTTAAAAAATTATAAGTACGTCATGATCATGAATCTGAACACAAAATCATAAAAAAGTGTGATGAATGTAAATCATATTAAGTCACAAAACATAAAACCACATGTAAGAAGTGTAAGAAAAACTTATATATGTTTTATGCTAAAACATTTGGGTATAGTATGACATATAAGCCTAAAGAAGGATATAAAAGCTTAGAAAACAATTCTAGATTTGATATCAGGATACATCATGAAACAATCAAACAATTACATATTAGAGTAAAATCTATGAGTTAAAGGAAGGACATTAGAAGAATAAAAGAAAAACACCAATTGCAAATTATACTTCAAACATAAAAGTTTTATTAAATTATATAGAATTTGAAATCCCCAATATAAAACATGAATTCAATATCTTCATTAACATCATCTACATGCCAACATATGATATTAGATACTATAGCATCATTTAATCATGTAAAAACATGGATGACTCTTACTTAATATACTAAAACACCTACTTTCCAAGCTCAGATGTTAGACACAATATAGAAATGATTAAATAACTGATAAAATTTTAACCAATGACCAAATAAAATTTAATAAATAAAAGTATCTTATGAAACTAACACTAGTAAATAAAATAAATTTTAGCCAAGTAGAAATTATAATTGGAATAAATTTTAAGAAATATTTATGCAAGGGAATAACTTTTCAAGATGACAGTGAAATGATTTTTAATAGATTTGGCAGCACATTTTGTTGTCATCTCGTCTAGTTAAAGCACATATTACAAGATCCTAAGGGTTTTTATTTTTTTTTGGAGATAGAAAATTTATGTTCTAAATACTTATATAAAATATAATGAGTTAGCAAAATATGAGACAAAAAGACGAAATATTAAACAATTTAGATCAATTTCAAATTATTAGAGAAGATACGTTAAACCAGAGGAGCAAAAGAAAGATAACATGCAAATTAGTTATAATTAGCCACCTTCAATCATTTAAAATAATCAGATGATAAGCTTAAATACTTATAAGAATATGAAATACATATTAAAGAGTTACTATATTTAGGATTAAAGAGGGAAAGTAATCGTCCTCACCAAACTACAACATTTATGGTAAAAAAATGCTCTAAAATAGATGTGGTAAAATAGGAATGGTATTTAATTATAAATGATTAAATGATAATATCGTTGATATTGGATGTGCTATACTTTGCAAAGAAAACATACATCATAGAATGTATAGTGTGGATAGTATCTACCATTCGTAATGAGAATTATGAATAGTTAGTTTTCTCTTTGTATTAAAAAATTCACAATCTATATTTTAATGAAAAATGGACATCCTTAAAAAAGATAATAAATTCAAAGCTACGTAGATAGATGACATCATTACCTTTATTTTAGAATCTCTTACTCATTTAACCCATTTAGAAATTTTCTTTTAGATATGTTTTCTAGGTATTTTATTATAACAAAAGATGTTGAAGAAAGGAAAGCAACATAGTAAAAATTTAGGATTAAATATTTGTAATGGAAAAGTAAAATTATTAGATCATATAAGTAATTTTACCACAGTCATGCTAGATAACTTTCCAACACTAAAATAAGGGTTTCTCCAAAAACTTAATTATGCATAAATTTGCTTTTCTAAATTTAGCTAAATTTACAAAATACAGTTATGCAAAATCAAGGCTAAAAGGTGAATGATGCTTTAGTGATCTAGGTATTTGGTTACAAACGTCTAGAAGGTTAAGGTGGTACATAAAAAGAGAAAAATTAAAAGGAAGCATAAATAATGATGAACATAAAAGTAGATATTGTAGTGGAGTTTATAAAAGTAAAGCAATAAACATAGATGATGAAAATATTAGTATTTATATGCAACTCATAAAGATTTGAAATATTCCTTAAAAATAAAATAGAATTTATTCTTACGACTGATTATAAAGCAATTGAAGAATTTTAAAGTAGAATGTCATTAATTAATTAACCACAAAAAAGTGAAAAATATTATTTAGTTATTTTTCTTATTGATAAATGATATAATGTAGTCATTAAATATATAAATTGAAAAAAAAATTTTAGTTGACAACTTCTACCATGTAAGAAAGGAAAACCGTCTTTGAGAAGGCCATTATCAACACAAAATAAACAATTACTATGCTAATGGCCATAAAATGCCTTAAGTTAGGATTGTAAATGGCTACAAAAAAGCCTTAAACTGGCAGTATAAGTCTCGAAGAAATACTTAAGCTGACTTTATTATAAACATGTTTTTATAGAGTTATGAAAATGTAATGCATACATATTTCATGAGAACTAGCCTACATAAACTCTCTTTTTGCTTACAAAAAACCTTTTGGGCCAAATTCACTTCAAATATTTCCTCACAATTCAATTTAGTAATCATATCTCAACATCTAGTTAATGAGCTCAACAAGTGCTTATTGGATTATATGTGGCACTCTCAAATGGACTTGAATCTATTTGTATATATCATCGATGTTTTTTCTAATTACTTTTCCAACACTAAAGTGATTAATGAAAACAATTCCTCGCCAAGAGGACAACTTTTTGCCCCACATCACGAAGTAACAACACTATAAAATTTTAAATTAGAACGGGAAATAATGATGCTAAAGGCTAATCTAGTTGAAAAGAGCTAGACTTTAAGCTTGCCAATAGAAAAACTAAAAGAGCAAATGTAGATACAAGATTTTGTTAAGAAAGAAGAATAAAGGTTATCAAATTCCTTCGAAGAATAAACCTTGAAGTCTCTCCAATAAAATATAAGATTTTATAATATGTTCTCAGTGCATGATAGAGATGGTGACTTAAATACATAGTCTATTTAAATAAATTCTCTTAGAAAATGTTTTTGCTATAAAAGGTTTACTAGTAAGTGTCTTAACATACCAAACACAAACACATCTTGGAAATATTGAGAGTTCATTATGCCATAATGATGAGGTCTTTAAATTTATTTTTGCTAGCATATAATTATCATCATGGAAAGATTGCATGGTTTTTACTAAAGAACCTAATGTCTCTAAACATTTTAGAATGGGATTATTTCATGGATTTCGTTGCCATACTCAGGGAGAAAAGCATAACTTCTTTGGACTTGAATTCAGAATGAATTTGCTAAAATATGCTTCATTAGCCTAACCATACAATCTTGCCCCTATAACTTGAACTTATGGAATATTAAAAAAAGAAGAAATGAGGTGATAGCCACATCAAATATTATATCGCCGACATAAACTTGTACAGCAACAAATGATCACTTAAAGATTTTAAGAATAATGTGGTATCTACTTTTCTTTTTCTTAAACTATTGTCAATTAGATAATTACATCTATGATACCATGCATAAGGAGCTTGCTTAAGGCCAAAAAGTACCTTCTTCAGCTTATACATAATCATCATGTGCATGGGTCTCAAAATTAGGGGGTTGTTCTACATACAGATCTTTCCCTATTATCTCATTTAAAAATGCACTCTTTACATCCATTTGAAATAGTTCAAAATTTTTATGATAATAATACGATAAATGAATTCTAATGGCCTCTAATATTATTACCAGTATAAATGGCTTCTCAAAATCAATACCTTCAACTTGTTATAACCCTTGGCAAAATGTCTAGCTTTGTTTCTCTCAACATAAACTTCTATTTTTTCTTTAAAAAATACCTTTTTCTTTAAGAGTATAAGGATATGTAAATTAATGTCTTATTCCCATGCCCTTGTAGTAATCATAGACATCCTCATTCATAAATTCACTACAAATACCATTTACAATACAAATTAGGCATTTGTCTTTCTATTTTTTTTATCAAATTAATAAATTTTTAAAAGTCTCTCATTTACTGTTAAGAAATACAGCTCAAGTATATCTAAATCATTCATCAATAATCTCAAATTAGTGTTCCTTTCCATTACACTCTAGGATTGTATGGATCCAAAAAGATTTTCTAAACTAACTATAAAGGTGTACAAGTGGTTAACTAATTCTGTGAGTCAAATCATGATTTAACTTGCTGTATTATCTTGCAAGACTCACAGATTTTCAAATTAGTATTGTTGGGTTTAGAAAAACCTCTACAATATCTTAGTTATTTTCTTTAAGATAAAATAACCTACATTACTTAGTCTTTTACACATAAATTGTTCTCATTTGAATTATAATAAGGTGTTCTATTCTACTAGATTCTTTTTAATAAAACTAAATGACATAAATGTCACCCTCTACTCCACCAAATAGTAATACTCGATCATCTTTTAATATTTTGCAACATTGAGTTTCAAAATTAACAAAATAACAATAATCACATAATTGACTAACACTTATTAAATTAAATTCTAATCCATCAACAAAGTGAACATTTGAAAGGGTAAATTTAAGTGTTCCTATTTTACTAATTCCAATTGTCTTCTTCTTAGATGTCTCTCCTTATGTTATGCATCAATTTGGTCTATGTCTTATTGATACAATGCCTGTTAGTCTCCAATCATATGTCTTTAACATCCACTATCCAAGATAGAAAAGTTTGATCTTGATTTTTTCTTTATGTGTGGATGCATAAATTATAAAATTTTTGCATAATTATTACAAAATATAAGTTTTATTTTCTTAGTTCTATGCTTTCTCTTACACAAAATTTCTAAGTACATTATTTCTAACCTATAGCTATTTACAATAGATCATATTTCTATACTATAAATGTAAAGATAGCTTATATTAATTTTTTAATTCTCTAACCTTAGAAAAGAAAGAAAGCTTGGGTTGAGTGTTAATATTCATTATGGGAGCATTCACAATATGATTTTTAATTACCCATTTTAAAAAAGATCTTAAACTATAAATGTTTTTCCTAATTCTATAATATTTGATATTATGTTCTTTTCTACAACAATTAAAACATTTAATAATTGAATTTTTTTTCTTGTATTCAAAAGAAGTGATATTCTTGTGTTCAGAAAAGTGTGAAGCAATAGAAAATTTTGCATGATCAAGAAGGCAAATTTTGTTTAACTAGTAATATCCTCTTTGAAGGATGTGTTTTCAATAATCTTACAAAATTTTTCATCAAAACTTTGATGAATTTCTATTTTCATTTTCTCATTTTATTTCATGAAAAATCTAGAAGTTTAATCTTTTTTTGTGAAACTTTTTTAATATTTTATTTGAACACATTAAAGAAGTTAAAACACTAATAAATTATGTATAATTATTTTTAAGAACATCCCAAGGTCAATAGCTTATGTCATTCTCTTTTTCTTCATTATAGATGTTCATGAGTCATCATTTGCCATGAAGCATAAAAAACTTTCTTCTCACTATTTGAGAATGTTTTGAAGCATCAAAGGAGTTTAAAATGTTTTTTTCTTTATTCCAATCTTTTTAACCCCTTTTTTTATAGTTTCCTTTTGTTGTGGACAATCTAGTCTAAAAAAGTCAGTTTAATCACAATGATAACTTCTCTGTTCCATCGCCTTGTATACTCTTTTGTTCCTTTGCTAATTCCTACTTACAAAAATTTTGGCAAATTTTTTCCAAAACCTTTAATATTTAAATTTTCCTCTTCTGCCAAGTCCACAAAAGAGATAGATGATCCATTTGAATCTTTCTTCCTTTAAATGCAAATAGTTCCTTATTTCTTCATCCATGCTTTGGAGTAGAAGCCTCCTAGTCAGCCTTTCTATTCATCTGAATTTTGGTCATTAATAATTCTCTAAGTCGCTAATGCAATGTGAAATTATGCCTTTTGCCACCTTTATCATTGTGGCAGTTGATCATAATCTTTGGGTAGAATTCATAGAACTTTTCTTTAAAGATCTTCATTAGGAGGAGCTTTTCCAAGATTTGCTAATCCAATCATAATATAAGTAAATTGCATAAACGTATTTATAGTTTCTCTTGAATCCATTCTAAATAGCGAATAATGATATGTAAGAAGATTTATTTTAATTTCATTTACTTGAAATGTTTCTTCATAAGCAACTTCTAATTTTTTCCAAACATCATTTGTGGTATCTGAACTTCATATGTTCTTCACTTTGAGATATGCCACATTGAAGAAAGTTTAGTGATCTATGTTTGAGTTGTGCCACTCTCCTTTTATGACTACTAAGTTCACAAAATAACTTGATTTCATTTGTTCAAGATTATCAAGATAATTCACATGGTTTAGTACATACTTCCAAAAGTTCTAAATTAATTGATTGAATAAAAATTCTAAATTTATTTTTCAAATATAAATAAAATTTTCCATTAAATTATGGTGGATTGACTAAAGAAGATTGTTTTTTAAGTGTCATACCAATATCAACCATGTATGAAGATAAGTCAAAAACTTAAGAAGTTAACTAACAATGACTAAGTTTACAATGCATGCAAAAGTGATAAAAGAGAAATTTAAATTTGTGTACAACCAAATCACAATAAAGAAAATTAAAATAATTAAAATACACACAATGGATCACCAAAGGGAATTGACACAAAGTTTTAAGGAAACTCACTCTAACATTAGTTAAAATAAAAACTTGTTTGTGAACCAACAAGAGGGAGGGAGGGGGCAAATTTGTTATTTAATCATACTTATTTCTCAAAAATAATAATTTTTTGTAGAAAACCATAATTATATATATATATATATATATATATATGTGCATATTATTTTCAATATGATAACAAAAAATGAAGATAAAAATTAAAAAATGAGACACCAAAATTTTTAGGTTGTGTAGCTCAAATTAGAAGCAACATCAACAACCTATCAAGGTCGAGAAAAACGTTACCTGTAAAAGCTTATAACTTGAGATTCTTTCTTGCAGTTGATCTCCAGCCAACTAAACTTTCAACATTCAACTACAACCCTTACATTTGTGAGCTGAACACAAACTTTTTTTTTTTTATAATTTTTAGGTATTTATAGAAAAGTTTTGATTGTAGCCATTAAAAAGTGTAAAAAGAAATTTGAAAAGCTATTGGCAAACAACCAAAAATAGTTGTTAAAATGATTTTTCAAAAAGGCAAACCTAATGGTTAAATAATTATGAATTATTCTGAATAGACTTGGGTCATTGCTTCAGATTCAAAGAGTTAGAATTGATCTAGGTCATTCAAAAAAGTTGGATGAGATTTCTATCATGGAATTTGACAAAAATATAATTTCACGAAGAAAAGTTTTGTGGGTGTCAAAAATGGAGTGCAATTTATTTAGTAAATGAAATCTACTAGCTATCATTCTTTTTCACAGTAAAGGGAAATCTTATAGATGCTAATGCATATGTCTTGAATCCTTAAAGCTTATTGAAAACTTTAAGGAGCTTTGAAGACCATTAATTAACCATCTTCAAAGGTGCATGGCTTCTTTATTAAGAACTAAACCTAGTTCACTCTAAAAAAGCCCACTAGAGCAGAGTATTGAATATTTGATGCTTGACTCATCAAACACAAAGGTGACCTAATAATAGAGCTCATCTAAATGCATCTAATTGTGTTTGTTTAGTCTCTATCAAACCACCTTTGAAATTATTGTGAATTATCAAAGTAAGTAATCATAAATAGAAAAAATTACTATTTCAATATTAATTACATATATAGTAAACTTAAAATAAAATTACGTGCAACATTACAACCATCAAATTAAAGAGATGTCAAGCAAACAAGAGAAGAGAATTGAAATTTCATTGTAATATAACCAAATCAAATTAAAAAATTTGAAGTGATAAAATCAATTGAACAAGATATTTGTATTCCAAGTTGCTATATAGATCGAGAGAAACATCCTCAATCATCAAATCTAGTACACATCAAAATGTCTCACAAAGCATGTCGAAACTATAGAAAAAAAATTAAAATTTTCAAATTAAATGTTTAGTTGGACATAGCTCAATAAAATGATTGGAATAATATTAGTATATCTCGATTGGACTTCATTAATAATTATTGCAAATTATAAACTAAATAGGCATAACGAGATTTAAAAGTAAAGTAATAAAATATAACCATGTCAAAGAGATGTGTATGCCACATAAAGATAGTGTTTCATACTATTAAAACAACACAAAACAGAAATGTTTATAAAAATAAAATAAATTACATGATAAAGTGATATTTTATACAAAAGAGATTTCATGTAGAACCCTTGATTTCCAAATAAAGTTTGAATCAAATATCTTCAATAATATGCCAAAAACTAGAAAGGCAAATATCTAAAAATAAAAAAAAAAATATTTAGTTCGATAGAGCTTTGTAAAAAGAGTCCAATTAAATTAGTTTCATCTCAATCAGAGCTCATTTTAAAATACTTCAAAATATAAAAAATAAATAAGCAAAAATAATATTTTGTTATTCTTTTAAAATTAAGCTAATAAAAAATAAAGCATTATGAGTTTAACTAAAGTAATATAATAAACATTAAGTCAAAGCCATATAGGGGTCATAGGATATGAGAACTAGTATTGCATTGTGATATAACCAAGTCAAAGTAAAACGCTTGAAGAAAAAAGAAACACTATATGTGAAAGTTGCATTCCAAGACACTAATGAGACCAAGTGTAACATACTTGATCATGACAATGGTATTAACAGAAATGTCTTATGAAAGTGTGAAATCTATAAAAAAAATAAATATTCAATATATAGAAATTAATATTTAATCAAATAAAGGTCATGAAGACGATCCAATAATGTTTTTTTCATGTCAGTTATATCATTTTTAAAATTACTATGAATTAGAAACTTAAATAAGCATAAGTGAAAATAAATTATTACTTTAAAATTAGGTAAACATATAATAATGATTAAAATTGACAAATAAAAGCCATGTAACATAACAAAATAAAAACATTTTATAACTTACAACATAGTAGATTAAGAGTTTCAATGTAATATAACAATTCAAAGTGAAAAATTTGGAGAAATGAAATAAATTATTTAGAAATATTGTATGCTAAGATACTATAGTTATGAGTGTAATATCCTCAGTTATCAAATCATCTGTGAATTAAAATATTTCATAAACCATTTTAAATTACTGAAGACTAAAATATCTAAAATTATAGAAATTACTTTTAATTTGATGGAGCACATTTTGACAAGTTCGAAGAGATTTATGTCCTATCAATGAGAAAACTTTTTGAGTTACATTGAATTACTAAAAAAAGAAAGAATAAATTATTATAAATTATTACTTTAATATTAAGAAAATAAATGTAAAGCCTAAATTAAAAAACTTAAAGCAGCATAATATGGCAAGATAAGTTGTACATGAAAGTTGTAATCCAATATACTAAGTAGATTGAGTATAGCATCCTCTATCATTAAATATGTTAAAAATAAAAATGTCCATAATATGTAAAAACCTTAGATGATAAAATTTTTTTAAAAATAGAAGTGAATATTAGATTACAAACAACACATCATGACAAGCCCAATGATAACTATTTCATCTTGATCCAACCTCATTAACAATTACTACAAATTATATATTAAATAAATTAAAGCAATATGATATAGTCAAACAAAGGCATCAAGTGACACAAGTAGAGATTTATAATTATATTGTTATATCAAAAACTAAAAATAAAACATTTTATAAAATGAGTTAAATTTTCTGGATACATTACATTCAAAGATAGTAAGGAGATTGAGCATAACATCCTCGATCATCCAAATAGATACAACCTATGATAAATTATAATGCATGCTAAAATCCTTGTAAAAAATATTTAAATATAGAGAGTGGAATATTAGTTGTAAATAAGTCATGATATGAGTAGAATGATGTTTTTTCTAATCAATTAGACCTCAATTTAAATTACTGAGTTACAAAAATAAATAAGCATAAAAAAAAATAAATTATTATTTTAAAATTAAGTAAATATTTATCAAATCTTAAAAAAGAAAATTGATGTCATTGTAGTATAACAAAACAAAAGTGCTGAAAAGATTATGCAAGAGGAGACCAAAGTTACATGGTAATTTAACCAAATCAAAGAAAAATTTTTAAGAAATGAGATAAATTGGATAGGCAAGTTAAATTCTCATATTCTAAGGAGATCTTTTGTCACATTCTTTACCATAAAAAAGTACAATTTCAAATGACTCATAAAATATCTAAAACTAGAAAAATAAAATTTGTAAAAAACAAAAATAAATAAATATATAATTAGATGGAGCACATTGTTACATGTATAATGGTGTTTCTCTCATCTTGATTTGACATCATTCAAAATTTTCACCAATTACAAAAATAATTAACCACAAAGATTAACAAAATATTGTTTTAATTTTAAATAAATATTTAATAAAGATGAGTAAGATGAATTAAAGTAGTCTAATATAATGAACTGAAAAAGATGTAAAAGTCAAATATCAAAAAATTTATATTTTTTTAGTAATGTACCTAATTAAAACAAAAAATTTGAAGAAATTAAATAAATTATATAAGGAAGCAGCTTTTAAAGATACTATGGAGTTCATGTGTGACATCCTTGTTCATCAAAACATCTAAGACTCAAAATCTCTTGTGAAACACACTAGAAAAATAGAAAATAAAATAACTAAAAATATTAAAATTAATATTTAATTGGATATAGCTTATCAAGACGAGTCTAATGATATTTGTTTACCACAAATATTGGCACATTTTAGTTTAGTATGAATTAAAATTTTAAATAAACATAAATAATAATAACTTTTTATTTTAAATTATGTAAATTTATACGAGTTCTAAAATGAGATAAACTAAGGCAATATAATATAACAAAATAAAAGACATATAAAGGTCATAAGAGAGAAGACTTAGAGAAATATATTAATATATCAAAATAAAAGAAAAAAATTTAAGAAAAATTAAATAAATTATTTAAGAAAGTAATATTTTGAGATACTGAGGACATCTAGCATAAAATCTTAGAGTGTGAAAAAAAGTATGAACGAAATTGTCTTATAAAATATGTGAAATATTTAAAAAATAGAACATATAAAAAATATAAAAATAAACATTTAATTAGGTAGAGCTTTTTGTGATGATTAAAAATGTTTACATCTCAATTAGACATCATTTAGAAACCCTTTGAATTACAAAATTAAAAGAAAATAGTAAAAAATTATTTTTAAAATATTGCATAAATCTGTAATAAAGTTCAAATGTGGAAAATCAAAGCAATATGGAACAACCAAATTGTAGTAATTTTTAGATCACATAAGATATAAAGTTGTGCTTCAAAGTATTATAACCAAAGAAAAGTGAAATATTATAAGAAATTAGATTAATTATATAAGAAAATTGTATTCCAAGATACCATGGCAATCAAGTGTAACATCCCCCAGCATTAAATAAGAAATGACAAAAAAAATTTTGTAAACCGAGCAAAAATAATGACAAAAATTTTAAACATATTAAATAAATATATAATTGAATAGAGCTCATAAAGATAAGCTTAATGAATTTTGTTTCTGCTTGATTGGAACACAATTTAAATAACTATCAAATTAAAAAAGTAAAATAAATACAAATAATAATAAAATTTTACTCTAATAGTAAGAAAATATGCATTAATGTTAAATTAAGTTAAGACTATATAACAAAATAAAATCAATTTAAAAGTCTCATAATAAGATATTTATAGTTACAAAAAAATATAACAAAAATAAAATGAAAAATTAGAATAAATGAGGTAAATTGTGTGAGAAAGTTATTCTTCGATTTTCTAGTGATATTGTGTGAAACAATATCCGAAAAAAATGTTTAAAATTATTAAAATGAATATTAAATTAGATAAACTTCATTTAAAAAAATTATTATTTTAATATTGAGAAGATACACATCAAAGAAAAATTTGATTGATTTAAACAATGTACTATTACAAAATTAAAACCATGGAAATGTCATTTGAAAAGTTAGTGAGAGTTTTATACCAATATAAGCAAATCAAAGTGAAAAATTTGAAAAAAGTTGGTAAATTATTCATAAAGGTCACATTCCAAGACACTATGGAGATCGAGCGTAATAACGTCAATAATCAAAATAGTTACTAGTTGAAATTTCTCTTAAAGCTGGCCAAAACTATAGGAGAAACATTCAAAAATATGAAAATGATTATTTAACATGATTGAACAGGTTAAGATAAATTCAACAATGTTTCTTTCATCTCCCTCAGTTCTCATTTAGAACTACTATGAATAAAAAAATTAAATATGCAAAAACATAAATACATTATTCTTTAAATATTGAAGAATTATATATTAAACTAAAATAAGATATATTGATCGAAGTGATATATAAAATCATGAGAATGTTAAGGTCACATGATAGAAGATTTGGAGTTTCATAGTAATATAATTTAAATAAAGAAAAAAATTTGAAATGGCATATATTATATAAGCAACTTGTAGTTAAAGATACTAAATAGATTAAGTGCAACTTCGTTGATCAAGAATTCCAATAAGAATTTAAATTTCTCATAAAGTTTGAACAATGCAAGAAAATATTTTAAAATAAAAAAATAAATTTTTAATTAAAAGGTCACTCAAGAAGACAATTAGGGTTTCATTATAATATATAAAATCATAGCAAACATTTTTCCAGAATTGAGATACATAGTATATAAGAAAGTTGCATTCTAAGATACTGAAGTTAATTAACATAAAATGTGCCAAGCCATAAGAAAATGAAATATCTAAAAACATAAAAATAAATATTTAATTGGATAGAGTGTGTTGACAGAAGTCGAAATATATTTTTTTCATCATCATTAAACCTAATTTAGAATCCTATGAATTACATAACTAAATGATAAGAAATAATTATTTTATTATTAAGAAAAAAATATAATAATACTAAAATGAGATAAATTAAAAGAAGAGATTTAGAGTTTTTTTGTGATATAACCTAATCATAATATAATATTTAAAATAGGATAAATTTTGTGGGAAAGTTTCCTTGAAATATACAAAGGAGATCAAGTGTAACAACATTGATCATTAATTCAAGCATGAGTCACATCTCATAAAAGTTATTAATACCCTATAAAAAAAATTTATTAATTTAAAAATATAAAAAATTATGATTTAATTACAATGAACTCATCAAGTGGATCTAACAATGTTTTTTTGTGATGATAATACCTTATTTAAACTTTTTCTGTATTACCTTTGTAAATAAAGGTAAATATAATTAAGAAACTAATTTAATATTAATTAGATATGTACTAAAGTAGAAATTATATAAAATGAAGAAAAATGATACAATAAAATCGAAGTGATACAAAGGTGACTTGAGAGGAGATTTAGTGTAACATAGGAATATAACCAAACCGAAGAGAAACATTTAAAGAAATGAGAAATTGTTCTAAAAAGCTGCATGCTAAGATACTAAAGCGTTTTTCTGTAACATTCTTGATCATCAAATATGATACAATTATAAATATCTCGTAAAGTATGCCAAAAACCTAGGAAATGAAATATGAGAAATTGTAAGAAGTGAATATTTTATTGAAAAATTGCATCACAAGATTATTTGGAGATCAACTATAACACCTTAAATCTTTAAATAAGTTTTGAATCAAAATTCTTTGTAATGTATGTGCATAATTTTTGAAAATAAAATTTTTAATATATAAAGTTAAATATTTAAATTAATGGAGCTCTTTGACATCACTAATTGATGTTTATTTTGTCTTAATTGTACAATATTTAATGATTTAGTATGCTTCACTTGATTTTCTTAGTATATTGGAATACGAACTTTTAGTACAATTGATCTCATTGGTTTAAATTTTTTTCTTTGATTTAGATATATTTTAATGAAACAATAGTTTTTCTTTATCTTGACCATTACATGAATTTGCTTTGGTTATATAAATGTGTAATATTAAAATATAAATTTATTATTATTTACACTTATTTATTTATCTTATTAGTTATGCTTATTTATTATGACAATTTTAAGTTATCTTCAACCTAGTTACATCTATATATAACAAATATGATTGGACTCATCTTGTCAAGCTCAATCAAATTAAACATACAATTTTTTTCTTATTTATCATTTAATTTTATAAGATTTTTTATCCTTTATAAGATATTTTGATCCATATGTAATTTAATTGTTGAGGCCATTATACTAAAACTCCGTAGTGATCAGTTATACTAGTAAATCTTTGATCATCAAATCTTTCTCATTAGTTTGGTTATAATACAACATAACTTTAAAACTCTTCTCCTATGATCTTTACATCACCTTGAGTTGGATATTTCATTGCTTTAGTCTAATTTATTTTAGATTTAACATATATTAACTTAATTTTAGTATAATAATTTTTTATTAATGTCTTTTTTTACTTTGTAAACTTCTGAAAATGTTAGCGAGTTTTGATTGAGATGAAACAAACACCATTGGACCACTCTCAATGAGATTTAATGAATTAATAATTCACTTTTATATTTTAGTTCCATGATTTTTCCATATCTTTTAAAACATTTGTAAATATACCTGATTTCATTATCATGGGTGCTACACTAATTTTTTTAGTAACTTGATATGAAACTTTCTCATAAAATTTATCTTATTTCTTTGACTTTTTCCCTTAATTTTTTTATAATATAATGAACTCTAATTCTACACAAATGTAATCATCACATCCAATTAATTTTGATACATTACTTTTAAACAATGTAATTGTTTCAATTGTAATATATATTTACATAATGTTAATAAGTAAAATATTATTATTTATGGTTGTTTCTTTAAGAAATTTATTATAATTTTAAATGAAGTATTGTGGAGACAAAACAAACATGATTAATCTCAACTAAACTTAGACTATCCAACTAAATAATCTTTGTTATGTACTTATAACATTTATTTTCCTTTTTTTTCCCACGCTTTAATAGTTAATTCCATTCAAACATTCTTTAACGTCAAGGCTATTACAACTAGTCTTCTTAGTATTTTTGATACACTTTATCATGCTATTTTTGTTATTTATTAAAATTTATCTCTTTGATTTAGCTATCATGCTATTTTTATTATTTATTCAAATTTACCTCTTTGATCTAGCTAAATTACCATGTAACTTTTAATCTCCTTTTGTGTTATCTTTAAAGTTTTTTATTTCCTTATATTACATTACATTAATTTATCACATTTTAAGTTTAGCATAAATTTACTTAATATGAAGATATTAGTTTATTTATACTTATTTATATTAATTTTGTTATTGATAGTAATTCTTATTGAGATCAAACTATGATTAAACAAATATTATTAGAGTCAACTCAATTAGAATATTAATTTCAATATTCATTCTTATATATTTAAAAATCATTCATGGATTTTGTTTCATTTTATTAGTCGTTTTAATTTATATATCATTTGATGATCGAGGATGTTGTACTCCAACTATTTGACATATTTGAAAGTAGCTTCTGCATATAATTTATCTTATCTTTTCAAATTTATCCTTTGACTTTTTATAATATGTATTAGCACTAAATGTACTATCAAGTGAACCTTTGATCTTTTTGATTTGCTTATATTACATTACTTTAATTTATGTTGTTTAGCCTTTGATATAAAATTATTTAATAATTGATAATAATTTAAAACTATTTATGCTTTTTTTAATAATTCATTATAATTCAAGATGAGGTCAAATTAAGACAAAAGAAGACCAAATTGGACTCAGCCTATTGGATTATTTTCAATTTGATATTCTGAAATATTTATTATCTAAGGTTTTTTGCATGTTTTATGAGGCATTTGATTCATAGCTTTTTGGACAATCAAGGATGTTACATTAATCTCCTAAATCTCTTGGAAACTCTAATTCTCTCTTATGTGTTTAGTATATCAATTTGATTTAATTATATTACTTTAACTTATGTGATTTTACCTTTAATATATACTTAATAATAAAGTAATATTTTGTTTTTATTTATGTTTTTTTATTTAGTTAATTTGCCATAATTTGATATGTGCTCCAATCTAGAAGAAAGAAACATCATTCCACTCATCTCGATTAGCTCTACATAGATGTTCTTTTTATTATTATTTGATTTTGTTGGATTTTTGTATCCTTTATATTGAATTTATTTCATACTTGTTTTTGTAATCTATGATACCACATTTGATCAACTTAATATCTTAGAATGTCATTTTTGAATAATTGTTTTTCATTTTTTCTAACATTTCACATTGGTTTCATGACGTTATGCAACGTTAAACTTAGATTTGTTTGACCTTTAAAAAATTTGATGTTGCAATATTATATTGCTTTAATTTATCTTATTTTAGTAATAATATATTCTTAGCAAATATTAAAATGATTTTTTATTATACATAAGATTTTTTAACTTTGGTAATTCATAGTAATTCTCAAATTTGTCCAATAATAATGAAATAGATGTCATTAGAGTCATCAAGATGAGCTTGACAACATTAGTTATAATTTTTTATATTTTAAAAAATTTTGTTCTCAGTGTTTTAAGATTATATCATGTTTTAATTGTACATAAATTGGCCAATGAGGACTTAACACTAGACCCCTTTAGTATCTTGCACCATAACTGTCTCTTATAATTTATCTCATTTTTTAAATTTTTTCTTTTATTTGGCTATTGTATTATGTAACTACAAATATTCTTGTTGGTGACCATTCATTCATTTTTATTTTGTTTTCTTACATTGTTCAAGTTTTTCTCATTTCAACCTCAAAATATCTTTATTTATTATTTAAAAAATATAATTATTTATGTACTTTGTTAATTCCTAGATATTTGAAATAAGGTTTGATCATTATGAAACAATTATTGTTAGGCTTATCTTTATGAGCTCTATTTAATTAAACATTTATTCTTATACTTTTGGATATCTTATTTTCTAGAATTTTTGACATTTTTTCAAGGAATTTTTATTTGAACAAGATTTGATGATCAAGGCTTTACACATGATATCAACAATATCTTTGAATGTGACTTCCTCGTAAAATTTATCTAACATAAAGTTGTTGCCTTGATTTAGTTATATTTCTATGTAACTTAATCATTTGCTTGTCTTACTTTTATACCTCTTCATTTTGCTTATATTATATTGATTTTATTATTCTTATTTTAGCAATATTCTATATTTAATTAATTTTGAAAAATAAATTATTATTTTTATGCTGGTTTATTATGGTAATTTATAAAAATAGTTAACAAGCTTTGATCATAATAAAACAAATGTTGTCACACTTGTCGCAGTCAATTTTATTTTATTAAATATTCATTAACATTTTAAAATATGTTGGATTATAGTTAATGGGTATATCAAATAAAATATTGATCATAATTGTTTGAAACGTTTTTTTGATTCATTTTACAACAATTTAATAGTCATTTTGAATTGAATTTGATTTGATGATCGATTATGTTGCCCTCGATGCTCTTCTTTTATTGGAATGCAAATTTTCTATATAATTTATTTCATTTTAAAAAAAAATCTTTGATTTGGTTATATTACTACAAAACTTTAATTCTTCTCTGATATGACTTTTACATTTTTTTTATATATATTACATTACTTGAAATTATAAATTTCTTTCAAAATATGTATTTGCATAATATTAAAATTATAATTTATTATTATTTATGATTATTTGTTAAAATTTAATAGAAATTATAAATGAGGTGTGATCAAGACATAGCAAGTGATGTTTGATAAATCTTGTTGTGTTTTATCGAATGAAATATTCTTTCATTTTTAAAGATTTTGTCCATGCTTTTGGCATTTTTTGTGAGATAATTCAACTTGTACTTCATCTTATAATTGAGGAAATTACACTCATTCTCAATATGACGTATATCATTTCTTCAAATATTTTCCTTTTATTTGGTTTTATTATTATGTAACACTAAATCTGCGCGTCTTTAACCTTTAATATGCTTCGTTATGGTTATATTGGATTGCTTTGACTAACTTAATTTCAAATTTAATATATATTTACATAATATTAAAATATTAATTATTTAGTATCTATGTTGAAAATTTTTAATTCATTATAAATCCAATAGAAGACAAGTTTATACAAAAGAAATGTCAATTGACTAATGTTGATGAGTTCAGTTTGATTAAATAATTATTTATATTTTCAAGTTTTTTATTTTTAGGGCTTTAGTATACTTTTAAATTTTAGTTCGTACTTGATGTGAAGATCGATGATGTTTGGCTCAATCACCTTAGTATCTTAGAATTCAACTTTTTTTTAATAATTTATCTTATTTCTATAAACTTTTCTTTGATTTGGTTACATTACTTTTTAACTCTAAATCTCCAATTATGTGTCCATTACATCACTTTGATTAAGCTATATTAAATATCTTCAACATATCCTATTTTAACTTCAATATGAATTAACTAAATGTTAAAGTAATAATATGTTATAATTTGTACTTATTTATGTTCTTTAAACTTTTCACTTTTCTTTGGTTGTATTACTATGCAACACGAATTCCACTTAAATTAGAAATTTAAATCGCTTTAATTTTGGTATATTACATTTCAAAAATTTATCTCATTTTACATTTAATATATACTCACTTAGTATTACATTAATATTTTATTTATTATTATTATTTTATTTGTTAATTTATGCTTATTTGAAATGTGCTCTAATTTAGGATAAACAAATGTCATTGTATTCATCTCGATTTGTTTTATCAAATTAAATGTTAACTTTTACATTATTTTTACATATTTTATTTTATAAAGTTTTGTTGTGTTTCATGAGTGCTTTTAATTTGTATCTAAATTAAGAAATAAAGATGTTTTCGATTTCCTTAGTATATTAGGCTACAACTCTAAAGTACCTCTTCTCACTTCAGTAATTTTTTTGCATTGACTTGGTTATATTATTTTACTTCAATTTTTAATATTTAAAATCGATTTCCTTAGTAGCTCAGAATGCATTTTTCTCGTGTAATTTATTTGAGTTTTCTTATTGAAGCCTTTTATTTTTTATATTTCATCGAAACTCTACATCTCTTATCATTTAGTATTTACATCGATTTGATTTGGTAACATAATGTTGCTTCAATATTTCTCAATTGCAGCTTTAACATAAATTTACATAAAACTAAAGTAATAATGTTTTATTGTTAATTCATGTTTACTTTTGTACTCCATAAAAATTGGAAATTTGGTCCAAGCAAGATGAAACAAATATCAACGGCCACATCGCATTGAGCTCTATCCTTTTAAATATTTATTTTCATATTCTTAAATATTTTTTATTCTAAGATTTTGGCACATGTTATAAGTTATTTTGATTTAAAAAAGATTTGAACAATGATGATGGAAGCCTTGATCTGCTTAGTATCTTGGAATCCATCTTTCCTTTACATTTTGTCATTTCCTAAAATATATCTCTTTGATTTTGATATACTAAAATGTTATTGTAAATCTCCTCTCATGTGACTATTACATGCATAGATTTTTGTTATATGGCATTAATTAAATTTTTCTCATTTTAGTTTTAATATATATTTACTTAGTGTTTAAATACTAGTTTATTAGTATTTAGGCTCATTTACTTTAGTAATTAGTAGTAATTCAAAATGAGCTTTGATCACACAAAAGGAATGTCATTGGATTTAAGAAGCTATATTAAATTAAATATTCATTTCAAAATTTTTTAAATTTCTATTTTCTATTTTTATGATGATTTATTAGATATTTTGATTGGTACATGGATTGATGATTGATAATGTCATAATTGAGCTCCTTTGTATAATGGAATTCAACTTCCTCTTAATATTTACATTATTTCTTTAAATTTATTGATTTGATTTTGAAATATTGCTATTTAACTATAAATCTCCTCTCAATTTATACTTATATTTTCTTTATTTTGTTATATGAAATTGCTTTAATTTATGTTATTTAGCTTACATATATATTTATTTAATATTAAAGTAAACATTTATTTTTATTTACGTATATTTACTTAAGTAATTTGTGAGTATTCAAAATGAGGCCCAATCGAGAAAAAATAAAACTCATTTGTAATTCCAAAGGAGGTCAAGATTACATAAGAATCGTTTGATGCCTCTAATCAAGTTCTATCCAATTAAATATTTTTTTAATGTTTCAAATATTTTATTTTGTAAGGTTTTGACATACTTTAGTAGTCATTTTTATTTGTCATTGATTTGATGACAAAAAGTGCTAATCTTGATCTCCTTATACCTTAAAAAGAATGCTATCAAAAAATTTATCTTATTAATTTATATATTTATCTTTGACTTTGTTAAATTCATATGTAACTCTTAATCTCCTCTAATAAAATTTTTATGCCACTTTGATTTAGTTATACTACATTTCTACAATTTAACTCACATCTATTTTAGTATTTACTTACTTCATATTAAAATATATATCATACTATTATTTATCTTTATTTTATATGAAAATTCATTATAAATCAAAAGGAGCACTTGTTGAGATGAAATAAATGTATCCAAACAAGATTATGAAATTATATATCAATTTATTTCTTTGACATTTATGATTAAAGATGTTAAACTCGATCTCCTAAGTATCTTGGAATTCAATTACCTTTACAATTTACCCTATCTTTTCAACTTTTTTTGTTTTTATTTAGTTATCTTACTATGAATTCTCAATCACCTCATATGTGACATATACAATGTTTTAAGTTTGTTATATTATATTATTTCAATTTATTATATTCCAACTTTAATACATATTTGATTCATATTAAAAATAATTATTTATTTTTTATTATATATGCTAATTTACTTTTCTAACTTGCTACTATTTTAAATTTCATTTAATGGAGGAGAAAAAAAATTTGTTGGATTTCAAGTAATGAACTCTATTAAATTAAATAAGAATTTTCTTAGATATGTTATTCTCACTTTTCTTTGGTATGCTTTATAACATATTTTAAATTACACTTAATTTGATAATTGAGGTTGTTATGTCAATTATCCTTTGTATCATCGAATGCAACTTTCTTATTTTATCTGATTTCTTCAAAGTTATCAATTTCATCTTCTTTTATTACTAGCTAACTTTAAATCTCCTCTCATGTGACCTACATATCACGTTCACTTGTATATATTATATGGATTAAACTTATCCTTTTTCTAGTTCAATAAATATTTACTTTGTATTATAATAGAAATCTAATGTTATTATTTATTTTTTTTTTGAAACTCATGGTAATTCAAAATAATGTTTGATTACCTCAAAACAAACATTATTATACTTTTTGTGATGGGCTCTATCAAATTAAATATTGATTTCTACATGTGTGAAAATTTTATATTCTAAGATTTATATTTCACAATTTAAGATAAACTTTTATTTTTATTGAATTAGATAATGGATTATTTTACACTCCATCTCCTTATTATGTTGGAGTGTAACTTTGACCATAAATTTATCTCATTTTTACTGATTTGTCTCTTTCATTTGGTTATATTGCTATGTGAATCTTAGTATGCTCTCACATAACCTTTAGATCGCTTTCTTTTGGTTACATTATATTGGTTCAATTTGTTTTGTTTCAACTTTAATATTTATGTAATTACTATTAAAACAAATAATTTTTATTATTTAACCATATTATTTTGGTAATGTATAGTCATGCCAAAATGAGATCTGATCGAGACAAAAAAGGTTTCATCAGACTAATCCAAATGAGCTCTATCAAATTAACTATTCATTTCTTATTTGTAGATCAAGAGTGCTACACCCAGGCTCTTTCCTGTATTGTAGTGAAACTTTCTTAAATAATTTAATTCGTTTCTTAGAAGTTTTTTCTTTAATTTTCTTGTAATACTATGAAACTCTAATTCTATTCTTTTGTCGCCTTTGCATAATTTTTACTCAATTAATGTAAATTGTATTAGTTCATTTAATTTTTTTAATTGTTGTATATATTTTTTAAAAACTTATATAATAATTTATTTATATTTATGCTTACTTTAGTTATTTCATCTAATTGCAAACATGTTCTGATTTCGATAAAATAAATGTCATTGTGTTAAACTCAATGTTTTCAACCAACTTTAAGATCCATTTTAAAAATTTTTCATTTTATTAATTTCTAAGATTTTGGCATGTTTTAGTTGGTATTAATTCATTCCTGATTTCATCATCAAGAACGTTATACTCGATGTCCTCAATATCTTTTGATGGAACTTTTCCACTCAACTATTCATATTAATTCATATTCTTCACTTTGATTTGGCTAATTACTTTGCAACTCAAAATATCCACTAATGTGACCTTTACATTGCCTTTATTTTTATATTATATTACTTCAAATTATTTTATATTAGCTTGAACATATATTTACTTTGAATACAAATAGTAATTTATGATTATTTATTCATATTTATTTTTCTAATTCATAGTTATTACAAAAATTGATTAATAGAGATGAAACAAATGTTGTTAATCTTCTTAGACGAATTCAATCTAATTAAAAATTCATTTTTATATTTTTAGATATTTTATTTTTTATAGTTGGAATTCTTTATGAGATATTTTATGTCATATATGAGTTAATGATTAAGGTTGTTATACTCAATTCTCATTGTATATTGGAGTTTAGCATTTCTAGATAATTTATCTATTTCATTGCATAATTTGCGTTATTTAGTTATATATCTATATAACTCATAATCTCCTCCTATGTGAACTCTTCATCATATTTATTTTGTAGCATTTGATTGCACAATTTATCTAATTTTTGTTTTAATAAATGTTTTCTTATCATTAATATAATAATTTAGTATTATTTGTGCTTATTTATATTTCTTTTTTACAATAATTTCAAATGAGCTTTCATTGGAATGAATAAATGTTGTTATACTTATCTTGATTAGCTCTATCTCACTAAATATTTATTTTTCTATTTTTAAAAAAAAATTATATTATTTTGTCTTATTTTATATGTCTAATTGAATGATCAAGGTTGTTTTAATAGATCTCTTTGGCATCTTGGTGTGCAACTTACACAAGCAATTTATCAAATTTCTTTGAACTTTTCATGTTGATTTGTATATATTAACATGATACTTTTATTCTTATATGGTGTACCTTCATGTCTAGTAAATATTGTTTTATTATGTTACCTTAATTTACAACTATTTTCACCTTAATATATCAGTCATTATTATTAAAATAATAAATTTTTATTATTTATATTTATTTAATTTTCTAATTCATAGTAGTTCGAAATGTGGAGTATTAAAAAAGAACTAATCAAAGTTGATCTCGTGTAGACACACTCTATTAATTCAAAAAAATTTATAATTTTAATTGCTTTAATTTTGAATGTTTTTGAATGGTTCAAAATTTTTTTAATTTTCAGATCAATTCAAGATAAAGGATGTTACACTTGGTGTCTTTTGTATTTTGGAATGCATTTGTCCTGTACAAGTTAGCTCAATTCTTCAAATATTTTGTATTAATTTGGTAATATTACAATTAAATAAAATTATCTACTCATGTTACCCTTAAATCTTTTTTACTTGATTATATTACATTAGTTCAATTATTCTTTGATAAGTTTTATTTATATTTAATTAATATTAAAATAATTAATTTTTATGTTTATTTACCTTAATAATTCAATGCTTTTAAGTAGTGATCTAATTAAGGTGGAACTGAGATTGTTACACACATTTCAATGAGCTTGATGTAATTTAGTGTTCATTTTAATTAATTTTAGAAATTTTATTTTTTAAGTACTTGATATGATTTTTGAGGAATTTTTATTTTTACTTGTTTTGGTGATAAAAGATGTTGCACTTGATCACCTTAATATCTTAGAATGTAACATTATTATATAATTATTCTCGTTTATTCAAATATTTTGCATTTTATTGATCATATTACTGTGTAAGTCGAAATCTCCTCTCATGTGACCTATATTATCCTTATCCTTGTTATAATATATTGCTTTATATTATCATATTATCTTTTCAATATATATTTATTTAATATTGAAATAATAATTTAATATTACTTATGTTTATTCATTTTGATAATTTTATGTAATTTTAGAAGAAGTGTGATACAGTTGAAAAAAATATAATTGGCCTAGTGTTGACAACCTCTATTGTATTAAATATCCTTTTCTATACTTTTAGAAGTTTTACTTTCTAAAGTTTTTTCTTACTTAATTACACATCTTTGTTATAACATAGTTAACAATCAATAATTCTAAACCCAGCCACCTTAGTACATTGGAATGCAAGTTTTTCATACTATTTATCTTTATTTCGAAAATTATTGTTTTTTGATTATATTAATATGGAACTCTTATTCTCATCTGGTGTGACCTTTATGTTTCTTTGATTTGGTTATATTCTATTTCTTCAATATGTCTTTTTAATATTCTTACAAATTTAACTAATATGAAAATTTTTTGTCATGACTTCTTTTTACAATTCATAGTAATTCTAAATGAGATTGATTTGAGATTACAAATGCCATCAAAGTTGATAGAATACCACCATGTAATTAAATATTCATTCTTACCATTTTTATAATTATATCATTTTATTTTGGTGTGCTTTATAGTTTTTTCAATTCATACTTGATTTAATGACCAAAGATGTTACACCAAATCCCTTTGGTTTCTTGGAATACTATGTCGTCATACAAGTCATCTCATTTCCTCACTTTTTTTGCTATGATTCCATAAAATTACTATGAAACACCAAATTTCCTCTTGTGTAACCCCAACATTACTTTGAATTTTTTGTATTTCATTGTGCCAATTTACATAATTACAATATTAATATATGTTTACTTGATATTTGAGTAACAATTTGTCATTATTTATGCATTTTTTCTTTTGTAATTTATAGTAATTCCAAAAAACTTCAAATAGAAAAAGAATTATTCAACTTTTCTTAGCAAACTCTATCAAACTAAATATTCTTTTGTATATTTTAATCAATTTATTTTTTAGGTTTTTTTTATTACTTTTTTTATATTATTATATAACTCTAAATTTTATCCCTTGTGACCTTAACATTACTTGTATTTTGTTATATTATATTACTCTGATTTATCTTATTTACATTTCAGGATAATCAGAACATCTAGTGTAACATCCTTAATCATGAAATTGGATATGGAAGAACACTTAAAAAATGGAGAAAAACTTTAAATGAAAGTTGTATTCAAAGATACCAATGATACAAAGTTTTCATCCACTATTATCAAATAAAAAATGAATCTAAATTACTCATAAATTATGCTAAAATCATAAAAAAATAAAATATTTTGAGAAATAAAAATTAATGATTAATTATATTCAGCTCATCAAGATGACTCTAATGACATTATTTCACCCCTCTATCAAACCCTTTTTAGAATTACTATAAATTACCAAAATGAATGAACAATAAATAATGATAAATTATTGTCTTATTCTTAAGTAAGTATATATTAATGTTGAAATAAGATAAATTAAAAAACTTTTAAGAAATAGGACTAACTACAACAAAATGTTGAATTTTATGGTACTAAAAACATTTATTTAATATCCTTGATTATTAAAAAATTATAGAAAAATATGTGTCTTTAAACATGCCAAAAAAATTTTAAAAAAATGAATTTTTAAGCTTATAAAACTCATTAGAACAAGTTATTAACCTTTGTTGCTTCTTGGTTATGTCTAGTATAGAATTATGATGAAAGACAAAAGTTAATAAAAATAAAAAAGATACATTACTATCTTAATGTTAAATAAATGTCTTTAAACTAAAATGAGACGAATTAAAAAAGTTTAGTAAAATAAATAAAAGCACTATAATCCTAAGATAAGAGTAGTTTTCAAATTACATAGTACTACAATGAATTTTATGCAAAGAAAAATAAAGGAATGATGACAATTATGTAGGAAAATTCAATTCCAAGATGTTTAGGAGATTAAATGTAATATCTTGATTATCAAATTATTAAAAAATCAAAATCTCTCCAAAAATATGTTGAAACCCTATGAAATTAAAAAAATTGAAAATATGAAAATGAATAATTAATTTTATAGAGCTCATTAAGGCAAATTTAATGTAATTTTTTCACCACATTTGAACTATTTTTGTAATTTCTACAAAATGCCAATGTAAACGACCCTAAGTAATAATAAGTTATTATTTTAATAATAATTTATTATATTTAAATGTAGAAATCTAAAAACATTAATTAATTTATTATAACCAAAGCAAAGAGATGCAAGTGTTTCATGTGTGTAGATTTAGAGTTACATAGTAATATAACTAAATCAAAGCAAAAACATTGAAAAGTGAGTTAAATTCTACTAAAATAATGTTCTACAAGATAAAAAAGGAGACCAAGTATAACATCATAAATCATCAAATGTTGTGTACATAAAAAATACTTTTAATAATTAAGCCAAAACAGCAAAGAATTAATATGCAAAATTGTGGAAATAAGTAGTTAACTAGATAATGCTTCTCAACTGTAGTAAAATGATCTTTGTGTCACCTTAATGAGACCTTGATTTGAGTTACTATGAAATACTAAAATAAATAATCATAAAAATGAATAATTTATTATTTTTAAATTTAATAAATATATATTAATGTGTAATAAATTGATAAAAAAATAATATGACCAAATCAAAGTCTTATGAAAGTCACCTATGAGGAGACTTGTTTTTAAAATGTAACATAACCAAATCAAAACGTCAATTTTGAAAATAAATATCTACAAACATTAAAATAAATATTTAATTAAATAAAGCAATTGAGGCAAGTCTCATAATATTTTTTTTGCATCTATCAAGTGAGCTTTAATATAAGTTTCCAAACTAAATTAGCATAAATAATAAAAAATTGGTATTTTAGTTTTAAGCAAGTCTGCATTAAAACTAAAATGCAAAAAAATTTCAACAATATAATATAATATAATAAAAGAAAAAAACTTAAAGAAATGACATCAACTTTACAGAAAAAATGCTTCAATATATAAAACAAATATTCAAAAAGATACAGCACCTTAAGAGCTATCTACCAACATTCATTTCTTCCCAATTAGACTTCATTTGAAATTACGTTGAAATATAAAAAAATAATATCCATAAATAATTGTATATTATTTTTTAATATTAAACAAAAATATGTTAAAGTTTAGATAAGATAATTCAACTAATATAATAAAACTAAATAAAGACAATATAATAGTGAAATGAGAGGAGATTTTAAGTTGCATTGTAATATAATGAAAACAATGCAAAAAATTTTAAAATATTAGATAAATTATTTAAAAAAATTGCATTCCAAAATAATGACAAGATGAAGTGTAACATTTGGTTATCAAATTAGGTATAAGTCAATGTATTTACTAATGCATGCTGAAATAATAGAAAATAAATTATAAAAATATATAAAAATAAATATATACTTAAGTAAAGCTAATTGAGCAAAGCCCACTAACCATTTTTTACCTTTATTTTAATATTTATTAAATATATAATATTGATAAAATGTGATAAATTGAAGAAATATTTTATATCGAGATAAAAGAGATATAAAAGTCATAGAGGCAAAAAATTAAAGAAATGATAAAAATTATGTTAAACAAATTGAAAAAATGATATAATTTGAAATATCTTGCAAAAAACACAAACCATAGAAAACATATTTAGAAATATGGAAATGAATATTTAGTTAAATAGAGTGCTTCAAAACATGTTCAATGACATTTATTTCTTCTTGATCTAACTTCTTAAGGAATTACTACATTATACAGAAGTAAACATCCAAGAAGAATAATAAAATTTTATTTTTATGTTAGTAAAATATATATTAATGTAGACATTATATTATCTTAGGAAATATAATATAGCCAAATTGGAGAGATGTAACACAACTAAAACAAAAATAATTTTAGAACTATGATAAAATTTATGAGGCAATTGCATTTCAAAATTATAAAGACCACTAATAAAAAATCAGGTAGGAATCAAATGCCCACTAAAATATGTCAAAACTTTAGAAAAAAAATATTTGAATTTATAAAATTGAATATCAAATTTGATAGAGCTCTTTTTTTTTGAGTAAAAAACTTTTGTTTTTCTTAATCAAATTCGAGTTAGAATTAGTGACAAATAACAAAGAAAGTTAGCATAAATAATAATAAATTATAATTTTAATTTAAAGTATATATAAATTAAAGATGTAATGAGACAAATCGAAGCAGCGTAATCTAACTAAATCAATTCTATGTTTTGGTGATCCATGATTTTATTTAACATAAAATGAAATAAATTATGTGACAAAAGTAAAATAATCCTTAAATACTAAGGAGATCAAGAATAAAATAATTGATGATTAAATAATTTATGAATTAAAATTATTTGTAAATTATTCTTAACATTAGAAAATATATATTTCAAAGTACAAAAAAAATTAATTAATTAAGGAGAACTTATAAGGGAATAGTCCAATGATATTAGTTTCATCTTAATATAATGTTATTTAGAATTTCATCAAATTACCATGGTATACAAGAATAAGTAATAACAAGTAATTATTTTACTATTAAGTAAATATATAATAAAGTTGAAATAAGTTAAATTGAAGACATTTCATATGACCAACTTAAAATATTATAAAGATCACATGGTAGAAAAACTAGAATTTCATAGTAATAAAATAAAATAAAACAAAACATTTGAACAAATAAGATAAATTTTATGAAAATATTGTATTATAAAATAATAAATATAAGTGTAACATCTTTGTTTATTAAATAATGTACAAATAAAAACATGTTATAAAGGGTGTTAAAATATATATAAAAATAAAATATTTAAAAAGTATTGAAATGAATTTTTAATGGATGGAGCTTTTCGAGATGAGTCCAGCAAGAACTTTTTCATCAAGAGGTAAGCTCCTTTGGAATTATCATGAATTTAAAAATTAAAGAGGAATAAAAAATAAGAAATTATTATTTTAATATTAAGTAATTGCATTTTTCTACTCCAAACGCTTTTATAACATATAAAACTTTTTAGAAATAAATTCTTTAAAATAAATAAAATCAATATTTAATTAAAGAGAGCATGATAAGATGAGTCTAAAAACATTTATTTCCCCTTAATGATGTCTTGATTGGCACTACGAAGAACTAACAAGCTAAATAACTATAAATAATAATTTTTAATAATTTTAAAATTAAAAACATGTATATAATAATTTAAATTACAAAAATTGTAGAAATTTAATAAAACTCAAAATGATATAAAGTTCACAAAATTGAATATTTTATGTTGTATAACAACAATGCCAAAGAATTACAAAAAATTTGAAGAAATAAGAAACTGATAAGGTCGAGTGTAACATCCTTAAAAATCAAATAAGAAATAAAAAAATATCTTTTAAAGTAAGAAAAATCATAAAAATAAATTGAAAATTAAAAAAATAAGAACATGAAAATTTAATTCAATGTAACTCATCAAGACAAGTATATTAGTGCTTGCTTCCTCTAAATCGAATATCGTTTCAAATTATAATGAATTACTAAAGCAAAGAAGAGTAAATATTAAAAAAAATATGATTTTATCGTAACGAAAAAAGATATTAAACTTATGATGGGATGCATTGAAGTAATGTGAGCAAATCAATGAAATAAAAAATTATTATTTTACTATAAGTTAGCCAAATGATGTAAAAATCAACTGAGTGTAGATTTTGAGTTATATAGCAATACAATAAAAATAAAGCCAAATATTTATACAAAAGGGATAAATTATACAGAAAAGTTGAATTTTATAATGCCAAGTAATTCATATGTTGCTTCTTCAAACAACAAATCAAGTGAACATCAAAAGGTCTCGCTTTACATGGAAAAACAATAAAAAATGTTTTAAAAAATAAAAAATGAATATTTAATTGAATATAGCTAAACCAAATGAGAACGATTGTTTTATCTCAATCAAACTTGTTTTTAGAATTAATAAATATTTTTATTCGAATGTTTTATTCCAAGACATTGAGGATATTCAGTCTAATATTACTGATTATCAAATTAGGTATAGATAAAATTATCTTTTAAGTAACACTAAAACCCTATAATAGTTTTTAAAAATATTAAAATAAATATTTAATTGTATATAGCTCATTAAGATAAATACATTGATGTTTGTTGCATCTAAGTCAGGCATCATTTGGAATTACTCAAAATTATAAAATTAAATAAAAAAATATTAAAAAATTGTTATTCTAATTTGACATGAATTTATATTAAATCTAAAATGAAATAAATTGAAAGAATATTACAAAACAAATTGAAAATGAGGCAAAGGTCACACAAAAGGAAATTGAAGAGTTACATTTTAAATAACGAAAATCAAAGCAAACAATTTCAATAAAAAAGTTAAACTATTCTGGAAAGCTATGTTCAAGGAACCTAAGGGGTTAGTTTAACATCCTTAAACATCAAATAAGAAATCAAATTTTTTTATAAAGCATGCCAAAACTTTAATAATTAAAATAATTAAAAATATGTGAATGTAGTTGAATAAACTTGTTGACATGAATATATTGACTTTAAATTAATCTTAATTAGATCATGTTAAGTATCACTACAAATTATAAATGAAATAATGTGTAAGTAACAATTAAAACATATTTCAATATCATGTAAATATATATTATAGCTAAAATAAGGTAAATTAAATAATTGTAATCAAAGTAATTCAAATTGTTGTAATGGTCCTATAAAATGAGATTTATAGTTACATAGTAATATGACCAAATGAAAGCAAAACATTTTAAAAAATAAGATAATTATATGATAAAATTGCATTCCAAGACAAGCAAGGGATAGAGTGTAACCTTTATGACTATGAAGTTAAGAAATAATCAATACTCCTAAAACAAATTCAAAAATCCTATAAAACCAAATATTTCAAAATTTATAGTTGAGTATTTAATTGGAAAGAGCTTGACGAGACATCTTCGACAAAGTTTCTTTTTTATTGTTTGGGCCTCATTTTGTATATTGCAAATTAAAAAAAATAAATAACGAGAAATACTAATTTATAAGTATTTTAATGTTAAATAAAGATACATTAAAGCTAAAAGAAGGTAAATATATCCAAACATCTAAACAATATAAATGTCATAACATTGAAAATTTTTAGTTATATGATAACATAATAAAATTAAAGGAAAAGAATTCTAAAAATAAGATAAGGTTTATGAGAAAGTTGCATTCCATGATATTAAGCTAATTAAGTGTAATGTACTTGAACATTAATTGAGCTACAAATAAAATATCTCATTAAGCATGCAAAACACTTAGAAGATAAAAATATCTAAAATTAAAAAGGAATATTTTAGTTGAAATAGCTCATGAAGATGAGTATAACAAATTTATTTCTTTTTTAATTAGACATTATTTAGAATTACTAAAATAACTTAAATAAATAATCATAAATATTAAGCAATTATTTTTTTATTACTAAGTCAGTGTACGTTATAGTTGTAATGGGATAAATTGAAGCAATGTAATCAAATGGAATCATAGGAAGGTAAAGGTCACATAAAAAGAGATTAATCAACTTTATTCAAAGCAAGTTAGATGTCACACAAAAGGAGATTTAGACTTACATTCTAACAAGCCAAAATCATAGTAAAATAAATTTGAAAAAGAAAAAATGTTTAACTTTATAGAGCTTTTATGCATACAATCATATTTCTTCCCTCTCAATTAGATGTCATTTGTATTTTTCACAAAAAAATTATGTAAATAAGCATAGGTAATAATACATTATTATTTTATTACAAAGTTAATATAACTTTAAAGTTAAAATGAAATAATTTTAAGTAATGTATTATAGCGAATGTAATAAATAATTATGATTATAATTAACTAAATCAAACTGATGTAAATGTGACACGAGTAAAGAGCAAGAGTTACATAGTAACATAACCAATGTAAGGAAAATAATGAATTATTTTCCTTTAAGAAGTTTCATTCTAAGATACAAAAAATTCGAGCTTGACTTATATGTTCATCTAATCAACTATAAATTAAATCTCTAGTATAAAATGATAAAATTATAAATAATAATTAAAAAATATGAAAATGAATATTTATTTAATTTAAACTCATCTTGTTGAGTCAAATAAGATTTGCTTCATCTTGATTAGACTTATTTTAGAACTATAATATATTATAAGAATAAATGAGAATAAATAATAAAAAAATTCCTTTTAAGATAATGCAAATATATGTTAAAATTGAAACAAGATAAATTGAAAAACATAATTTAACAAAATCGAAGTGATGCAATGGTTACATAAGGAGATAATATCAATTTCATAGTAATATAAAAAAATAAATGAGAGAATTTAAAAAACATGAGAGAAATAGTAATAGAAAAGTTGTGTTCCATAGTACTAAGGAGATTATATGTTGTAATCATAGTCATCAAATCTATAAAAATTAAAAAAAACTAAATCATTTTTTATCGATCATGACTACTTAGGAGTTATTGTAAAAAAGTAAATTAAAATACGGTTAAATAACTTTAATTTAATAAATTATTATTTAAATATTAAGAAAATGTATATTAAAGAGAAAATATAATAAATTAAGAAAAGTAACACAATAAAATATTATTAATGAAATGACACTTAAGAGGAGTTTTGGAGCAACATAGTGATAACAAATTCAAAGAAAAAATTTAATAAATAAGATAAATTTTAGGAAAAAGATGGATTTTGAGATAGTTAAATATTTCAACGTAATGAAATGAATGTTTGCATGGTTAGGGTTATTCCAAATGAGACAAAGGATATATGTTTTATTTAGATAGAATGTGGTTTGGAGTGACCAAGAATTTTTAAATAAAATTAAATAAATAATAAAAAATTATCAATCTTGTATATAGTAAGTAAATATTGATGCTAAATGAGATAAACTATATCATTGTGATGTAACTAAATCAAAGCAATGTAAGGTTTAGAATGGAGGAGATTAAGTGTTACAACATAAGCAATTGAAATGAAAAATATGAATAAATAAGATAAACTATATAAAAAATTTTAATTCAAAGGTACTAAAGATATCAAGTGTAGTGTACTTAATCATCAAATCAAGGAAGAATTAAAATGTCTTACAAATATTGTAAAATTAATAGAAAATAAAATAAGTAAATGTTTCAATTTAAATATTTTGTAAGGTTGAGCTCAATGAGACAACTCAAACAAATTTGTTTCATCTTAGCAGGACATCATCTAAACTTTTTATGAAATTACAAAATAAATGAAAAATAAATAATAAAAAATTATTATTTTACTAATAATTTAAAATATATGATAGTTGAAATGGCATAAATTGAAGCAATGTACTTTGTTTAAATGAAATTGGTATAATGTTGACATGATATGATATTTAGTGTTATAAAGTAATAAAACTAAATCAAAGAAAAAAAGTTAAAAAAGGTGTTAAATTAAAATGGAAAAATGAATTTTAAGATACTAAGGAGGTTGAGTAATTTATCCTTAATCATCAAATGAGGTATAATTTCAAATGCCTCATAAAGAAACAAAAAAAGCAAAAATAAAATATTTAAAAATGTCAATATAAATATTTAAATGGATAGAGCTCATTGAGCCAAGTCGAATGACATTTCTTTTTTTTGATCATATGTTTTTTTGTAAAAATTGCAAAAGTTAAGAAGTCCAAATAATAAAAGATTATTATTTTAATATTAAAATTAAAAAGTTATCAATTCAGGTAATATAGTATAACCAAATGAATATGATTTAAATGCAACATGAGAAGAGAATTTGGCTTAAATAGTAATATATCGAAATCAAACTAAAACCTTCCAAATATGGGATAAATTATATGAGAATGTTGAGTGACAGGATATTATGGAAATCAAGCACAAAAAACTTTATTATGAATTTAGGTGAAAGCTAAAATACCACATAAAACATGCGAAAGCATTATAAAATGAAATATTTAAGAAATATACATATGAGTGTTTAATTGGATAGAGCATGTTAAAATGAGCCTTGTTATGTTTATTTTTTCTTATGGGGCCTCATTTTGAATACTATGAATTACCAAAATAAATAAACATAAATAATAATAAATTATTGTTTAACAATAAGAAATATTTGTTAAAGCAAAAATGAGATAAATCAAAGAAAAGTAATGCAAAAAATAGATGTAATGGTAACATAAGAAGTGATTTATAATTACATAGTAATACAACCAAATAAAAAAAATATGACTTAATGAGATTAATTATGTCAAAACGTTTCACTACATGATACAAAATTGATTGAGTGTAACCTCGTCAATTGTTAGGCCAACCATGAATAAAAATTTATCTTAAGACATTCTAAATCCCTAGAAAAAAATATTTAAGAACATATAAATGAAAATTCGTTTAAACAAAGCTAATGTAGAAGAGTCGAATAGCATTGTTTTTAGTTGAATGAATCTTGTTTGTATTTACTACAAATTAATGAAATAAATAAGCATAAGATATAATAAATTATTATGTTATAATTATGAAATTGTATGTTGAATGCAAAATAAAATTTGAAGAAATATAATATAAAAATGTCTAAGTGGCATAACAGGTTAAATGATAAGAGAATAAGGATTTAGAAATAATATATCCAATTAAAAACAAAAAAATTTTATGAAGCAACATATATTCTAGTAAAACTTGCATTCAAAGATGCCAAATAGATTGTGTAAAATCATTGATCATCAAATCAAGTGAGTCAAAATTTATGATAAAGCATGTGGGAGAAATAAAAAAATAGTTAGATATTTATTTCAATATTCAATTGTGTTGTGCTCATCGAGGCTAGTCCAATAAGCTTGCTTTCTCTCAATTGATGTAGTTTCTAATTATTGCATTTCAAAAAATTATTCGACTATGTTAATAATAAGCTATCATCTCAGCATTATGTATATATACATATACATATACATATACATATACATATTTGTATATATATATATACATATACATATACATATTTGTATATATATATATACATATACATATACATATTTGTATATATATATATATATATATATATATATAAATATATATATATATATATAAATATATATATTTATACATATATGTATATATATGTATGTATGTATACATATTAATGTTTGGGTGATTAATTCAAATAATGAAATGTAACGAAATTAAAGTGAGGAAAGAGTTACATGATAGTATATTTAGAGTTTCATAGTAACATAAAAAATCAAAACAAAATTAGAGAGATAGGATAAAAATTAAGGAAAAGTTGTAATCCAAGATACTAAATATGAGTTTGAAATCCTCAATTTTCAAAATTAAAATGTCACATAAGGAATGAGAAAATCATAAAAAAATAAAATATATTTAAACAATAAAAATATATATTTAATATGTCGAAGCTCATTGAGATGTCTTTGATGATATTCATTTTGTTTCAATATGAACACATTTGGATTACAATGAATAAGAAAATGAAGAAACTACAAATAATAATACGTTATTATTTTAAAATTAAGTTAATATATATTAACGATTAAGTCACAAAAATTTTGCTAATTTTATACCATAAAATCGTAATGGTTTGAATTTCATGTAAGTAGATATTATGCAATACATTGAAATATAACCAAGTGAAAGACAAATATTTGATAAACTAAGATAACCTTTATGAGGAAGTTGCATTTTTAAATAAATGGAACCACTACAGCTTCATCAATTGCAAATTCAGTGGCAATGAAAATGACTAGTAAAGCATGCTACCGTTCTCGAAAATAAAAAATGTAAAAATTCCAAAATTAATGTTTAACTAGATAAAGGTCATTGAGATATTTCTAATCATGTTTATTTTGTCTTAAATAGACATCTTTTAGCATTACTATAAATAATCAAATAAAATAAGAATAAAAGTTAATAATTTTTTAAACATTATGTAAATATATTTTAATATTAAAATCGTATAAATTGAAGAATTGTAATATGAACAATACAAAGCAATGCAAGGGGCACATGTGAAGAGATCAAGAGATACATAAAATTATAACAAAATTGAATTATGAAATTTGAAGAAATAAAATAAATTTTACTAGAAAGTTTTTCTCGAAGTTATTTTGAAGATTTGAAGTACCATCTTCGATCATCAAATGTTGTACGAATCAAACAATCTTTTGAAAAATGTGCAATCCTAACCAAATGAAATAAAAAAACATTTAATTTTTTTTGGAAACAAAAATAGATGAGTCCAATGTTGTTTCTTACATCTTTATTTAATTGCATTTGGAATTGGTTCTAATTTCCACAGTAAACTAGAAAAAATAAAAATAAGCCATTACTTTAAAATTAATAAAATATATGTTAAAATTTAAATCAAAGAAGTTATAGTCATCAAATATCAAAAATCAAAGTGATGTAAAGTTTGCACTAGAGAAAAATAAGTGTTATGTAGTGACATAATCAATTCAAAGAAAAAACATTTAACAAATCAAAGAAATTGTATTGGTAGGCTAAATTCCATAATACTTAACATTCTTAATTATAAAATGTTGTACATTTTGAAAAGTTTCATGAAGTGTACCAAAATTCTAAAAATAGAAAATTTTAAAACATAGAAACAAATATTTAATTACATTGAGCTCATCGAGTCGACTGAAATGACGTTTACTTTGTCACAATCTAACCTCATTTTGAAGTATGTGAATTACAGAAGTGAAAGAGTTCAAATATTTTAAGTTATTGTTTTAAAATGAAGTAAATATATATATATATATATATATATATATATTAAAGATAAAATAAAATAAATAAATGCATTATATTCTGACCAAATCAAAATGATATAAATGTCACATGAGTGTAAATTTAGAGTTATCTAGAAAGTAAAACAATATCACATCAAAAAAGTTGAAGAAATGAAATAAATTGAATAGGGAGGTTGCATGCTATGATACATAGGAGATTAAGTGCAACATCTTCGATAGTAAAAAAATTCAAAATTTAAAAATGTTAAACAAAAAGAGCTAAAATCATGGAAAATAAAATATTAAAAATAAAAAAGTGAATATTTAGAAGATTAGAGGTCACCAAGCGGAGTTTAATTCCATTATTTTAAAGTTAATTAGTCCACATTTTTAATTATTATGAATTAATAAATAAAATAAGTATAAATAAAAAAAATAATATTTCAATACTAGGTATAAATATATTAATTTTAAAATGAGAAAAATTTTAAAAAAAATAATATACATAATAAAAAAAATTTAAAATTCACTTGAGAGAAGATTTGAAGTTACATAGATATGTAAAAAAGCTAAAGTTTTGTTACAAACTAGGGATGAGATAAAGTGTAACATCCTCAAGCTTCGAATTAAGTACGAATTAAAATATCTCAAAGAACCTGTTGCGGTCATACAAAATAAAATTTTACAAAGCTTCAAAAGGATTGTTTAATTGGAAGTAGCTCATTAAGACGAGTTCAATGATATTTGTTTTGTCTTGGTCAAAACAAGTTTTGAATTAATATAAATCACTAATGCAAAAAAGCATAAATAATAATACATGTTTATTTTGTTATTAAGTTAATGTATATATTAAAGCCAAAAATGTGAAAAATTGAAATGTAATGAAAACATTATCAAAATAATGTAAAGGCCAGGCCATTACAACTTAGAGTGATATACGTAATGTATGAAAATCAAAGTGAATCCTTTTAAGAAAGGAGATAAATATATGGGATGGTTACATTACATAATACTCAAAAGATGGAGTGTAACATTTGCAATCATGAAATAAATTATGAATCAAAATTTCTTATAGAGCACAAAAAATGATATAAATAAAAATATCAAAAATTATGACAGTAAATATTTTATTTAATAAAAGCTCATTAGGTTAAGTAAAATGATGTCTCTTTCATCTTAATTCTACCTAATTAGGAGTTAATACCAATTATCAAACTAAATAATCATAAAGAATAATACAGTATTATTTTTAAAAAATATATGATAAAGTTGAATTAAGGGAAATGGAAGGACCGTAACATCACCAAATCAAGGTGATATAAGAACGACATAGAAGGGGAATTAATTTTACATAGTAATATAAACAAGTTAGAGAAAAAATTTGAGGAAATCAAATAACTTGTGCGAAAAAGTTGCATTGCAAGGTACTATGGACTTCGACCACAATACCTTCCAAAGTCAAATAAGGTCCAAATCGATTGGCCCCAAAAATTCCTTACAAAACATACAAAGTAAAATATTTAAAAAAATATAAAATAATATTTAAATGGAGAGAGTTCTTCGAGTCAAGTGCACCAATTTCTACTTCATCTCTATTTAACCCCACTAGAATTACTACAAATTGAAGAAATTAAAAAAATATTAATTTAAAATTAAGTTAATTTATAATAATGTTTGAATGAGATTACTTGAAGTAATTTAAAATACCTAAATCAAAATAAAGGTAGGAGGTAAAATTAAGTGTTGAAGAAGAATTTAACTAAATAAAAGAAAAAAATTAAAGAAATAACATAAGTAATAAAAGAAAGTTTTATTTCAAAATACAAAGGAGCTTGAGCATTACTTCTTTGATTGTTAAATTTTTCTTGAATGGAAAAGTATTATATAGTTTTCCAAAAATCTTAAAAAATATTTTAAATTTTTGAAATGAACATTTAATTTATTAAATGTCATAGAGATAACTTCGACGATGTCTATTTTGTCATAATTAGATTTTTTTTTTGAATTACTACCAAATAAAATATTAAATATATCTAAATATTAATAAATTAATATTTTTATATTAAATATGCTTTTATCAAAGGTTATAGTGACAAATTGAGTCATTGTAATCTAACCAAATATATGCCATTAAAGGTTAGACGAGAGGAGATTTTTAATTACACTATAATACAAATAAATAAAAGTGATAATTTTTAAAAATCCATACAAATTGTTTAAGAATGTCTAACTTCAAGCCACAAAGGGAAGCGATTACAAAATTGTCAATAGTTAAACTAGGTTCAAACCAAGTTGTGTCATAAAATATTAAAAAATCTAGAAAACAAACTAATAAAAAATGTAAGAAACATTTTCTTATTTGAGAGAGTTCATTGAGATGAGTCTCTTAATTTTCATTTCTTGTACATAAGATGCCATTTTTGAATAACATTAATTACTAAGAAATAAACATAAATAATAATAACTTGTTATTTAAAATTTAAGCAAATACATATTAAGCTAAAATACTATAAATTGAAGCAATAAAACAAAAGGAAATGAAAGTGATGTAAAGGACACTAGGAAGAAGGTTTAGAGTTAAATAGTGGTAAAAGAAAATAAAAGAAAAGTATATATTCATTATATAAGAAACTTGCATTTCAAGATATTATGGAGGTAATATAATATATTTAATCATCAAACGTAGCATGAATGAAAATTCCTCACAAAATGGGGTAAAATAATAGAACACAAATTTTTTAAAATAAATATTTAATTTGATAGAAATATTTGAGATTATTCCAATAACAAATGTTTCAAATCTATCTAAGCATGTTTGGAATTATTGCTAATTACGAAAATAAATTAACATAAATTATATTACTTTATAATTTTTATATTAAGTAAATTTAGTTTAAAGATGAAATGAGGCAAATTATTGCAATGTAATTTAATCAAACTAATGTGACAAAAAAAGTCACTAAAGAGGAGAATTAATGTTTTTTAGTAGTATAACCAAGTTAAAGTAAGAATGTTAAATGAAAAGGGTTAAATTTTGTTGGAAGTCACATTCTATGAATCTAAAGAAATCAATTGCAGTAAGACAACTAAAATATTGAATAATAAGATATTTAAAAATGTAGAACTTTATATTAGATTCCATAGATTTCATCATGATCAGTCAAGCAATGTGAGTTATGTCTAGATAAAACCTCTTTTAGAGACATTAAAAATCAACAAAATAAATAAGAACAAAAAATTAATTATTTTTATATTAATAGATATTAAATCTATACTATAGTTAGAATCAGATAAATTGAAAAAATGTATTTTAACCAATGTAAGTCAATTTAAAGAAAACAATTTAAGAAATTGAAATAAGTAATTGACTATCAAGTTAAATGACCATAAATAATGATAAAATATTATTTAAATTATAATTTGATATATTAAATTTAAAAATTAGATTAATTGAAGCATTTTAATATAATCAAATAAATGTGACTTATAAGTTAAAGGAAAGGGGCTTTAAAAATGTGTTGCATTTATTTATTTATATGATGTTGCTCAAATTTCTCCTAATTCAACTTTAATACATTTTTTCTATTGTTAAAAAAACAGTTTTTTTGCATTTATGGTTATTTACTTTCTTAATTTTTTGTTATTCAAAAGAAAGTCTAATTGAGACAATAAAAAAATGTTTTTACTTTTCTTGATGAGCTATATCAATTTAAATTTTTACTTTTTGAATTTTGAAATTTTTACCTATGGGTTTGGTAGGCTTTTCTAGATATTTCAATTTTTACCAAATTTCTTGAAATTTGATGGTCAGGGCCATTATAATTTATCAATAAAAATCTTGGAATACAACTTTTTTGTGTAATTTATCTAATTTCTTGAAAATGTTTTCTTTGATTTGGTTGTATCCCTAAGAAACCCTTGTTCTCCAAGTATGTTACATTTACATCGCTTTAATTTCTTAAATTTCATCACTTCAACTTATCTTATTTGTACTTGAATATATGCTTGCTTAATATTAAAATAAATATTAATTAACATTTATGTTTATTTAATTTCATAATTAGAAAAAATTTTAATTGACATTTAATGGGGATGAAACTAATGCCATTAGGGTTTTCATGATGAGCTATACCAAATTAAATATTAGTTTTATATCTTTTTAGTATTTTATTTTAATGGGTGCTGGTGCACTTTATGATTAATTAGAACTTGTAGATGTGTTGATGATCGATGAAGTTACAATCGATAACTTTACTATCTTGCATTGTAACTTTCCTACATAATTTATCACATTCCTTCAAAAGTTTAACCTTGATATTATTAAATAACTATGAGCTTTAAATACCATCTCATGTCACCTCTACACTACATTTATTTAACTACGTTATATTGCTTAAATTTAACTCCTTTCAAATTTAATTTATATTTACTTAATATTAAAATAATATATTTCTATTATTCACTTTAATATATATTTACATAAATCTAAAAGTAAGAGAAATTATAATAATGTAATCCAACCAAAAAAATAAGATAAAAGTATGCTAAAAGCATAAAAAATGAATTTTTAATTATATAAACAATAAACATTTAAGTGGATAGAGGACATATAGATAGTACAATGATGTTTGTTTCATCTTGACAAACATTTCTTTTAAATTACAAACAAAATAAGAATAAACAATGATAAAATATTATTTTAAAATTATGTAGACACATTGAAACTAAAATATGGTAAATTTAAACAATGTATTAAAATAAAATCAAAGACATGTAAGCATCACATGACATGAAAATGAGATATATTGTATAAGAAAATTTCTATCTAACATATTATGAAGGTGTAGTGTTAGATCCGTGATCTTTAAATCATGTACAAATCAAAATATATTGTAAGGCATGTTGGAACTCTGCAAAATAAAATATCTAAAAATAAATCAATTAATATTTAATTTGGTATGGCCCATCAAGATAAGTCCAAAAACTTTTGTAACTTCACAATTAAACCTCATTTTAAATTATTACAAATTTCAAAATTAAATTGGCTTAAATAATAATAATTTACAATTTAAATACTATGTAAAAATATGTTAATGTTGAAATGAGATTTATGAAAGGAATGTAATATAAATAAATCAAAGCAATGTAAAATAGTACAAGAGGAGATATAAAGTTACACTTTAAGACAACAATTTAAGGTGAATGCTTTTAAACGATAAGATACGTTATACGAGAAAGTTACCATTTTAGTTGGAATATCAGTTAAATAATCCTCGATCATCAAATTCTATATGAATAAACATATCTCATATAGCGTCCATAATCCCTAAATAATAAAACATATTTAAAATATAAAATAGGTTGTTTAATTAGATATTATTCATAAAGATGACTCCAACGATGCTTATTTCATCTAAACATAACCTCATTCAAAATTACTATTAACTATCAAAGTGGATAAGAATAAATATCAATAAATTATTAATATAATATTAGGTAAATATGTAATAAGCCTCATATGTAAAAAATAAAATAATGTAATATAACAAAATAAAAGTAATGTAAATGTTCCATGGTAATAGATTTAGAGTTACCTAATAATACAATAAAATAAAAGGTAAAAATTTGAGAAAAAGAGATAAATTATATGGAAAAGTTTTCTTTAAAGATACAAAAAAGATAAAGTGGAAAATCCTTGATCTTGAAATTAGGCACCAATCTAAATACCTTGTAAATCATGTCAAAACACATGAAAAAAAAAAATTTAAGGATATAAAACTATGCATTTAATTAGATAAAGCTTACTAAGATCGGTCTTATGATATTTATTATGTCAATCTAACATCATTTTGAATTACTACAAATTATCTAAATAAATAAGGATAGATAATAAAAAAATTAATTTTTATTTTCACATAAAAACATATTAAGGACAAAATAAGATAAATTTATGTAATTTCATTTAATAACATTTTAATGAAATTTTGAATATGAGCCAAATTGTAAGCAAAAGCTCCATTTGCAATATTCTAAGATGATTGAATTTAACATTTTTAATTGTCAAGTGAGGTACAAATTAAAAAATCTCACAAAACATGCCCAAATTGTGTAAAAACAATTTCAAAAATATGTAACAATTAATCTTTTTTTGATAGAGCTTAGCAAGACAATTCTATGAATGTTTATTTAGTCAAGATTGAACGTAATTTAGAATTACAAAGAAGTACCAAAATAAATAAGCATAAATAATAATAAGTTATTATTTTAATATGAAGCAAATATTAATTAAGTCTAAATTAAAATAAATTTATGCAACATAATATAAGAAAATCAAAGTGATCTGACAAAGATCTTCTACAAGGAGATTTAGAGTTACATAATAATATAACATAAAGAAAATGAAACTTATAAGGAAATTAGATTAATTATATGGCAAATTCACATTTGGAAATAATGATGAGATAATGTATAACATCCTCAATTATCAAAAATGTTGTGACTTAAAATGCCTGATATATTGTGGAAAGAAGTTAGAAAATAAAATCTTTAAATTAAATATTTTAGATAGAGGTCATCAAGATGTGTCTAATCGTGGATGCTTTGTATCTATCATAACTCATTCAGAATTACCATGAATTATAAAAATAAATAAGCATAAATAATATTAAGTTAATATTTTAATTTTAAGTAAAAATATTTTAAAGTTAAGCAAAATTAATGTGATGCAATATTCATTAAAGAGTAGAATTAACGTTTTCTAGCAATGCAGCCAAATCAAAGAAAAAAACTTGAAGATGAGATATATTGTGTCGAAAAGTAAGTTTTGATTACAAGGTACTAAGGTGATTGAGTATAACATCCCCTACTCATCAAATAACTAACAATTCCAAATAGCTACTAAAGCATTTCAATGACATTTTAAAAATGTAGAATTTTATGTTTTATTAGAAAAAGCTTGTCTAGATGTGCCAAATACTTTTATTTCATCTCATTTAAATCTAATTTGGAAATATTGTGAATCAAAAAACTAAACAAGAATAAATAATTAAAAATGGTTATATAATAATAATTAAATATTTAACATTGTTGAAATGAGATAAGTTGAAGATATGTAACACAATCGAAGTGCAGCAATGTCAAGGTCGTATGATAGGAGAATTACAATTACAAATAATTGTACAAAATAAAATGGAAACAATTTAGAAAAGAAATAGAAAATTAATTATAAGGTTAAATGACAACAAAAAAAATCCTATTTAAATATTATGTGTATATATTAGTTATGAGATTAATTGAAGTAATATAATATAACTAAATAAAAATTATAAAGGTCACATTGTATTAGAGTTAGAATAACATTACTTTTATTTTGTTATATGATGTTGCTTTAATTATCTCAATCCAAGTTTAATATTTTTTCTTATTATTAAAATAGTAACATTTTTTATTGGTGGTTATTTTTATGGCAATTCATAATTATTCCAAAAATAATTATTCAAGGACAAAACACTATCAAACTAGTCCAAACAAGCACTACGTAGTTAAATGTACAATTTTCAAATTTAAAATTTATTTTTTAGAGTTTTGTAATGGTTTACAAACTATTCAATATGAACTTGATTTGATTAATGAAAATGTTATGCCTGATTTTGTTAAATCTTTGAATGCAACTTTTTTTTCACAAATTAAATCTTTTCTTGAAACATTTTTCTTTTCATTTTGTTATACTACTTTGAAACAATAATTCTTGTCCAATGTGGCATTTCAATTTCTTTGATTTGATTATGTTACATTTTTTTAGTTTGTCTTTTTAGCTTTAATATATACTTAATATTAAAATATTCTTTTTAGTTAATTTTTTAGCTAGAAAAATTTAAATTGGCTTTTAATAGAGATGTAACAATAGTCATTAGAGTTTCCTCAACAAGCATTACACAATTAAATATTTTTTTCAGTTTTTTTAAAACATTTGTTTCTAATCTTTTAGCATATTTAATGAGTTGTTCTAAAGTGTACCTCATTTAATGATCGATGATGTTGTACTCAATAATGTTAGTATCGTGGACTACAACTTTCTTATAAAATTTTCTTATTTTTTCATACTTTTAAGCTGTATTTAGTTGAATTATTATGAAACTCTAAGACTCCTTACATGTTACCATTACATCTAATTGATTTTGTTACATTACAATGCTTTAATTTATCTCATTTAAACTTTAACATATATTCGCTTAATATTAAAAATAGTATATTATTATTATTTATAATTTAGTATATTTACTTAAACCTAAAAATGAGAAATGTAGAAGGATACAATATAACTAAATAAAAGTGATGTAAAGTTTCTATTGATCCATGCTAAGAGTAACAACTAATTCCAAAAGTAAGAACAAGGACAAATAAAAAAATATTATTTTCATATGAAGTAAATATAATTTATAGTTGAAATAAGATGAATTAACCTTTGATAATTTCATAAAATCAAAAAATAAGTAAAGGTTATTTAAGAAGATATTTAGATTAACATTTGAAAATAACCAAATAATGGTTAAAAGTTTTCATAAAAGGGAAAATTTATGCCATAAAGTTTCATTCTAAGATACCAATGAGATGGTTTGTAACATTTTTTTATTCTAAAATAATGTAAAAACTAAATTAACTACTAAAACATCACAAAACTTAGAAAATAAAATTTTCAAATATATTAGAATGACAATATAATTTTGTATGGGTTTTTGAAATGAGTCCAACGTTATTTATTTTTCCTTCATAAGGTCTTGTACTAAATTATTGCAAATTAGAGGAGTAATTAGGCATAAATTTTTAAAAAAATTTATTTTGATATTAACAAAATATAAATTAAAAATAAAAAATATTTTAACTATAAAACTATAACATACCAAAATAAAAGAAATTCAATTGACCCATAACAGGAGACTCGAGTTGGATAGTAATATTGCCAAATTAAAGAAATAAATTGAAATAAATGAGTTATATTTTTTCTAAAACCAAACCAAATCATGTATAGATTAAAAGGCCTCTTAAGGCATGCAAAAAAATTCAAAAAAAAATATCTCAAAATTTAAAATTAATGCTTTTTTTAGATAGAGTTGAGTTTATTGACTTAGTTTCATCTCGATTACAACTTTTTTGAATTACTTTTTTTTACCACTATAAATGAATATAAATAATAAGTATTTTTTTAATATTTATTATCTCTATATAAAAAAGTTTGAATGAGAAAAACTAACGCAATATGATACAACTAAATCAAAGTAATCTAAAGCTCAATTAAGTCCTGGCTTAGAGTTGCAAAGTAATGTAAATAATTCAAAGCTAAAAATTAAAAACATTTTATTAAATTACAGGAGAAATTTTAATTTTAGAATGTTCAGTAAATTGAGTGTAAAATCATCAGTTATCAAATCATGCCTAAATCAAAATGCCACCTAAAGTTTATCAAAACCTTACGAAATAAAAAAAATTAAAATAAGAAATATAACTCAGTAATTGTCTAGTGGAGCTGACTCCAACAACATTTATTTCACTAGATTAGCCCCTGGTTGGAGTTATAATGACTTACAAAATTAGATAAACATAAATAATTATAAATTATTATTTCATATTAAACAAAAATATATTGAAGATGATATGAGATAAATTAAAGTTATATAGTACACCCAAATTGGATTGATGAAAATGTCACATAAGTAGATAACTAGGGTTTAGTAGAAATATACCTAAATCTGAAACATTTTGATAAATAAGATATATTATAGGTGAATGTTGTATTTTTAGGGTTCTAAGGCGATCAAGTATAACATCGCCAGCCATGAAATCACATAAGAATTAAAATACTATGTGAACTATGCTAAAACTATAGAGATGAAATACATTAAAGTAATATAATATAATGTAATAAAGTGGTGTAAACATTACATGAAGTTACATGTAGAGTTACACAATAACGTAATAAAATTAAAGAAAAAAGTTTAAACAAATGTTATAAAATATATAACAAAGTTGTATTCCAAGATACTACGTAGACCAAGTTTTACATCTATGATCTTATAATGAGATATGAAGAAAAGGTTCCTATAAATTATTAAAAACAATTAAGAAAATAATATTTGAAAAACCTTAAAAAATAAAAGTAAATATTAAATTTTATAAAGCTCGGTAAGTTTAGTGTAATGACATTTGTTTTATCTCCAACAAACATAATTCATAATTACTTTGAATTAAGAAATTAAAGAAGCACAAAAATGATAATAAATTATTAATTTAATATTTACTTAAAATTAATTAAAGTTAAAATAACATTTATTGAAGAAATATAATACAACCAAATCAAAGAAATTTAAAGGTCATATGAGAGGTCATTTACATTTATATAGTAATATATCCAAATGAAAGTGACAAATTTGAATAAATAGGATACATTATGTAGAAAAGTTTTATTCAAAGAGACTAAGGAGATTTAGTATAAAATAATTCACCATCAAATTAGTTATTAATTAAAATGCCCCACAAAGCTTGTCATTGTCTTAAAAAATAAATTGTTTAAGAATGAATAAGTTATTTTAATGTATATAGCTAATTGAAGTGTAATAACATTTCACTAATTTTAATCAAACCTCATTTGGAATTATTCCTGATGTAAATAAGCATAATTAATAAAAAAATATCATAATTTTAACTAAACATATATTTAAATTAAAATGAGACAAATTATGATAATATAATATAGCTAAATGAAAGCAATCTAAAGGTTACTCAAGAAGAGAATTAAAGTTGTATAAGAATCTAACAAAGTTAAAGAAAAACATTTTAACCAAACAGATAAACTGTTTGAGTGTGCTCCTTCATGCAACTCCAATGTTTTTTTTCCTTCGTTTTGCTTCTTTTGAAAAACTATGAATTGATAAATGAAATATTACAAATAAGAATAAATTAATGTTTTAATTTTAAGCAAAAATATGTTAAAGCGAAAAGTACAAGAATTGACACTATATTATATAACCAAACAAAAGTTTTACAAATTAAGATACATTAAATAACATATTTGCATTGAAATAATCTAAAAAGATTGATTATAACAGCATTGATTATCAAATCAAATAAAAACTTAAATATCTCATAAAATAGACTAGTATCATAGAAAATAGATAATTATAAAAAGTAATAATGAATATTTAATTTGATGGACCTCATCAAGGTGGCCTAAATGACATTTTTTTGTTAATTTGACCATGTTTCAAGCAATTTTGAATTGTCATATTAACTTAATACAAATAATAGTGATTATTATTTTAATATTTTAAAAAATATATATAAAACATAAATAATAAATATTTAAAAATCATAGTATAATTAAATAAATGTGATATAAAAGTTTACAAGTGGAGTGTTTCATTACAATGTAATATAACAAATCAAAGTGAAAGTATTTAAGAATTGAAACAAATTATATTGGAAAGTCACATAACAAGACCATAGAGAGATGTAGTGTTACTACCTGAACTATTATATCAAATACAAGTCTGAATATCTAAAAATGAATGCCAAAATCTAAGAAAATAAAATATTGAAAGATATAACAATGATTATTTAATTAGATAAAGCTCATTAAAATGACTCCAATTACATTTGTTTCATCTTGATTAGACAACATTTGAAATTTCTTTCAATTAACAATGTAAAAATAAATATTAATATATTGTATTTTTATTATTTGGTAAATATATATGAATCATGAAATAAGACAAATTGAAGTAAAATAAAAAAATTATAGCGATGTAACCATCTTGCACAATGAGATATAAATAAAAATATTTACTAACATTTGTCAAAATTCTATAAAATATAATATGTAAAAAATAGAAAAATTATTATCTAATAGCATAGAGCTCAAAGAGATTGGACAAATAATGTTTATTTTATCTTGATTAAATCTCATTTTAAAAAACCACAAATTAAGAAAGTAAAAGGGAATAAATAATAAAAAAATTTATTTTATCCTAAAGCAAATATTTATTAAAATAAAAATAATGCAAATTGGATCAATTTAATGTATACAAATAAAAATACACAAATTTTTCATGAGAGGAAATTTATAGCTAATAATTTAAAACAATTAACCCAAAAAATTTGCAAAATGAGATAAAACTATCTTGGAAAACAAGCCAAAACCTTCTTCAAATAAAATAATTAACAATATGAAGTCCAATTCTTAATTTTAGAAAGATCATTGAGAAGAGCCCAACGATCATTTATTCGCCTTCATTAGACCTTCTGTGGAATTTCTTTAAATTACAAAAGTAAATTAGTATAAACAAAAGCACAAGATTATTTTGATATTAACTAAAATATGTTAAAGTTTAAATAAGATAAATTGATGTAATGTAATGGTCAAATGATAAGTTTATAATAGTTTTATAGTGAAAAAATTTAAGAAATGATATAATTTGTATTGAATGTTTATTTTCAAGACATAAAGGAGATATTGTACAACATACTCGATTATTTTTTACTTTCAGAAAAAATGTCATGTAAATCATGCCAAAACTTTATAAAAATAAATTTTTTTAAAATAATATAAAATTGAATAATGTATTTAATTTATTTGGTTTTGTTATATTGTATTACTTTAATTTGGATATATTATATTACTTTATTTTTTTATTTTTAGCTTTGATATATATATATATATTTATTAACAATATTATACTAATTTATTATGATTTTTTATTATTTAAATTGATAATTCACAGCTACTTTGAATGAAGTCCAGTCATATCGAACCAAACATCGTTTGACTCATCATGATAAATTTTGTCCAACTAGATATTTATTTTTACATTTTTCAAATATTTAATTATTTTTATTATTTTAATGCTTCATTAGAAAATTTTATTCATACCTAATTTGATGATCAGTGATGTTAAACTCCATCCTTTTAGTATCTTGGAATGTAACTTTTAAGTACCACATTTCTTATTTTTTAAAATTTTTAATTTTAATTATATTATTTTAATTTAAAACACAAATTCTCCTCTTGCCTAACATTTATATCTCATTTATTTTATTACATTATTTTTCTTCCATTTAGTCTTTTATCATGTTTGTTGGGACCATTGATTAATTGTTGATTATATGGTAAGAAATGTTATAGTCCATCACCTTAGTAATGTTCCTATATAATTTATCTCATTTCTTTTATTTGGTTTTGCTGGATTTGGTTATATTACTATGACACTCTAATTCTTTATAAGTATAATCTTAACATAGATTTGGTCGCTTCAAATAAAATTAATCACACTTTTCTTTTCCAAAATTTCAAATTAAATTACTCACACTTTTCTCTTCTAAAATTTTCTAATTATTTTGTTGTTACTAAACTATAATTTATTATTAATTAGCTTATTTAATTTTGTAATTCATAGTTATTTAAAGCTAGATCTGATCAAGACAAAAGAAACATCATTGAACTCATCATAACAACCTCTATAAAATGAAATTATCATTTCAATAACTTTAACTATTTTTCTTGAGATTTTTGCATGCTTTATGTAGTACTTTGATTTCTACCTCATTTCATTATCAAGAATGCGACTCCATTTCTTTTTAGCATAATTAATTCGTACATTAAAATTTATCCTATTTCATTAATAATTTTTGTTTGGTTTTGTTTATGTTATATTGCTTCTATCTATCTAATTTCAACTTTTATATTTTGTAGTACTCCTAAGTCTATCTGATTATGATTAAAATAATGTCACTAGACTCTTAACATTGAGCTATATCAAAAAAATATTTATTTTTTATAACTTTAAATATTTTATTTCTAAACTTTTAGCATAATTTTTATGACTTTTTAGTTCGTTCTTGATTTGGTGATCAAGGATACTACACTCTTCTTTCTTAGCATCTTGAAATGTAACTTTTTTTGTATAATTTAATGCATTTCTTTAAAATTTTATCATTCATTTGGCTACATTTCTATGTAAGTCTAAATCTCCTCTTGTGTGACATTTATATCACATTGTTTTTGTTTTGTTTTATTATTAATTTATATATTTTAGCTTTAGTGGATATTGGCTTAATAGTTAACAAGTATTTTATTACTTTGTTGCTTATTTAATTTTGCAATTTACAAAAATTATAAATATTTTTTTAATGTAGTCAAAACAAATGTTATTACAATGGTCTTAATGAAATCAATGCAATGAAATAATATTTTTCTATTTTTATTTATTTTATTTTCTTTTGTTTTGGCAGATAATATGATACACTTTGATTCGTACAAAATTTCACATTAAAAAATTCTACATTCTATCACCTTAGAATATTTGAATTAAATTTTTTAAATAATTTATTTCCCTTTTTCAATTTTTTGTTATAATTTTTTTGTATTAATATGAACTATAAATCTTCTTTTTTTGTGACATTTTTTAAATAGTTTTAGAATTGTTTAGTGAGATTTATGCAACATTCAATTCATACTTGATTATATGACAAAGAAAGGTATACTTGATCTCCTTAGCTTCTTTGAATAAAATTTTACCATATTATTTAACACAATCTATAAATTCTTTTTACTATGACTACGTTTTCTTATTATGAAACATGAATTCTTAGGGCATATCACCTCAACGTCACTTTGATTAGTTTTTATTACATGGTTTTCATTCATCTCATTCTCAATATATTTTATACTTACTAAATATCGATAGAAAAATTAATTATTATTTTTTGCTTATTTAATTTTTTATTTTGCATCATTTTTGAAGTAGATATAATGAGACAAATAAAATGTTGTAGAACTATTTATGGTGCACTCTAAAAGTTTAAATATTGATTTTCTTAAAAACTATTTTCTAAGTTTGTGTTATAATTTTTGAGGTTATTTTCATTCGTACATGTTTTGACGATTGAGAATGTTGCTCTCTACGACCTTAGCATCCTAGAATGTAAATTTTTTTAATGATTAATGTCATTTTGTAAACTTTATCTCATTTCAAATCGGGTATATATACACATATATAACTAATATTAACTTAATAATTTATTATTACTCGTATTTATCTATTAATAATTCATAGTATTTTCAAAGATTGTTTAATGGAGAGGATTAGAACTTCATCTGAATCATCTTAACAAACTATGTTAAATTAAATATCTATTTTTTATATTTTATATTTTTTATTTCTATTTTTTTCACATTATTTATGAGACATTTTGAATCTTAACTAATTTATTTCATTAGGATATTACACTCTATCTCCATACTATCTTGGAATGAAACTGTCCAAAGCAATATATCTCATTTTTAAAGGTTTTTTTTTATTTAATTTTACTTATATGCAATTGAAAACTTGTCTCACGACATTTTTACATCAACTAGATTTAGTTGTATTATATTAAAAAAATTTATCAACTTTAGCTTTAATATATATTCACATTATATGAAAATAAGAATTAATTAATATTTGTACTTATTTTTTTTTATTTACTATAATTTTCAACATGGTTTGATTAAGACAAAACAAATATTGTTTGACTAATCTCAATAACCTCAATCAAATGGATATTCATTTTTATATTTTGTTTAGGATTATATTTCCTAATATTTTTAATGTTTTATATTTTCTAAGATTTTTTCATTATAGTTTTTTTAACATTCAAGTCTCATGGAATGAAAATTTCTCATATAATTTATCTATTTTTTTGTTACTTTTTCACTTTTTTGAGGTTCTATAATTTCATAAGTATAATTATCCTCTTTAGTTCCCATTACATTGCCTTACTTTGGTTGTTCTACATTAAAATAATATTAAAATAATAATTTATTTTTTTAATAAGAAAATTAAATTTGTTAATTAGAAATAATTCTAAATGTGATCCATTCCAGATGAAACAAATGACAATGAAATTACATAAACGACTGCTATCACATAAAATAATCATTTCTACATTTTTAAAATATTTTAATTTCAAGGATTTTTTTAATTTTTTTTATTTTTTAAAATATTTTCTACCATTAAATATACCGATTTGTACCTAAATCTATGATCAAGGATGTTACACTTGGTGCTCTTAATTTCATCCAAATTGTATGCTAAGATTTGGTTACGTTAATTTGATACTCAAATTTACTTGTGGTGTGATCTTTTATAGTTTTATTCGGTTGTATGACCCAAAAAGTCTAATTATCCTATCGTGTGATCCTTAAATTGCTATGATTTTGCCTTATCACATTGCCTTAACCAATTTAATAAATCATTCAATATTTATTTATATAGCTGTAAGATATTAATTTATTTTCATTAAGTACTTCTTTAGTTTAATAATTCATAGTAATTCGAAAACATGTATGATCACATGAAACTAATATTAAGGGCGTAACTCAACTAGCTCCATCTAATTAAATATCTATTTTTATATTACGAAATATTTTACAATTCAAAATTTGTCATACTTTACAAGAAATTTAAATAAGTAATATATTTTGCAATCAACGGTGTGACACTATGAAAATAATATTTTTGAACACAAATTTCACACACAATTTACCAAATTTCTTCAAATTAATTTTATTTGATTTTGTGGTATTACTATATAAATCTAGGTAATGTGTCCTATGACCTTCACATAACATTTAATTGGTTTTATTAAATTCCTTTAATTTATCTTATTTTAGCTTTAATATATATATATATTTACATTATGTTTAAATAAAAACTTATTTTTATTTAAGTTTATTTACTTCATTAATTTGCAGTAATTCTAATTATGGTCTAACCAATTGGAAACGAATGTTGTTCAATTCATCTCTCTGAAAGCCTTTCCAAATACTATTTCATTTTCATAGTGCTAAATGTTTTATTTTTTAGAGTTTTCATATTCTTTATGAAAAATTTTGATTATTTACTTGTTTAAAAATCGATGATGTTACACTCAATCTCGTAAGTATCATGGAATGTGACTTTCTTGCAAAATTTATCTTATTTCTATAAATATTTGTTTGCTTGCAAGCCTTTCTATAAGTTCCAAATGAAGCCTTTGTGTCACTTTCAATTGGTTATATTTTATTTTTTTAATTCATGTTTTTTTATCTTTAATATAGATTTATATAACCTTAAAAAATCCTATTTTTATATATTCTTATATATTTTACTAATTCAGGGGAATTTTTAATGATGATGAATCGAGATGTAACAAATGTCATTAGACTCGTTTAGAAATTATTTGATGATAATGATTTTTCACATTCACTTTTAAGATTTTCAAATATTTTATATTTTAGTTTTTATCATGTTTTATGAGGCATTTTTATTTGCAGTTGATTTTATGATCAAGGATATTACACTAAATCATCTTATTGTCTTGTTATGCAACTTTCCTTTATATTTAACTAAGTCTTAAAAGTTTTTTTTTGTCTAAGTTATGTTATTATGAAAATTTAATTCTTCTATTATTTGGCATTTTTATCTCTTTAATTGTGATACATTGCCTAACTTCAATCTCTCATTGTTATGCTTTATTTTATATTTACATAAAATTATAATAATTATTTTTTATTATTTTTAAATTATTTAATTTGCTAGGCCTTAGTAATTACAGAAAAGATCTGATCAAGTCATAATACACGTCGTTGGAAATGTCTTGACCAACTCTATCTAATTAATAATCTTTTTTTTATTTTTATAATTTTCATTTTTTATTATTTTGGCACTCATTTTGAAACCTTTGTAATGGTAGTTGATATGGCAATCAAGAGTATTACACTCAATCTTTTGATTATCTTGGACTATAGATTTCTTATGCAATTATTCTTATTTCTTCAATTTTCTCCTTAGAATTAGTTCTATTTAAAAAAAATTGTTATTCCCTTCTTGCATGACCTATAACTTTGTTTTGATTTGGTTATATTATATTGCTTCAATTTATGTTATTTTACCTTTAATATATATTTTACTAACAATAAAATAATAATTTCACAATTATTTTTTATATTTTCTTTTTTGCTTCGTTATAATCAAAATAATTTCAAATAGAGATGAAGTAAATGTCATCGGACTATCTTGATAAGCTTTGTCTGATAAAAATTTACTTTTTAAAGTTTTTAAATTTTTTTTCAAGATTTTAGCATACATTATGAGACATTTATTTCATAGCTAATTTAATAATTATGGATGTTACTCTTTTCTTTAATAGCTAAATATCTCCTCTTATGTGACATTTACATCACTTTAATGTGATTATATTACATTACATAACCTTTGCTTATTCAGGCTTTGATATATTCTACTTTATATTAAAATACTAATTTATTATAATTTATGCCTATTTAATTTGGCAATTGGTAGTAATTACAAATGAGGTCTTATTGAGACAAAATAATTGTCTTTGTACTCATGTGGAGCTTCTTTATTAAACTAAATATTAATTTTGATATTTTTTGTTTTTTTATGATATAGTGTGCTAATTAGATCTTGTTAGGAACTTGGAATTCAACTTTTTTATAGAATTTATCTTATTTTTTAAATTTTTTTTATTTATATACAACGAACATCTAAGCTCCTCTGATATTACCCTTACATAATTATTGTATTATTATATTCAATCACAACAATTTATTTTATTTTAGAAATAATTTACTTTTGATTATGGTTAAAATAATACCTTTCATTTATACTTGTTTAGTTTTATAATTTGTAGAAATTTTATATAGGGCCTTATAAAAATGAAGAAAACATTTTTAAAACAACTCAATTGCTACATGTAATTAATTACACTTATTTATCTATCTAAATATGGTAGAGAGTAATTGTCAAGTATGTAAAAATATTTAATTAGAGAGAACTTGTAAGGATGAGTTCCTCAAAAATTGTTTGTCTACATCGAAACTCAATTAAAAAAAATAAATAATATAAATTGTTATTTTAATGTTAAGCAAATATATAATAAACTTTAAATGAGATAAATTGAAGCAATTTGATAAAACCAAGTCAATTAGTTTTAAATGTCAAGCTAGAAGAGAAATATGGTTTCATAATAGAATAACTAAAATAAAGAGAATGATTTGAGTAAATGAGATAAATTGTTTGAGAAAGTATCATTCTAAACTAATAATGGGATGGAGTGTAACGTTATGGATTATTAAATTAGATACTAGTAAAAATATCTCATAAAGCAAGCAAAAATAGTAAAAAGGAGATATTCCTAATTATAAAAATGAATACTTAGTTGGATATAGATTATCATGACAAGTTCAAGGAATTTTGTTACATCTCAATCAAACATCATTTTGGGTTACTAAGAATTACATGAATAAATAAGTACAAATATTAACAAATTATTAGTTCAATTTTTGTAAAAACATATTAAACCTAAAATGAGATAAACTAAAACATTTTAGCCTTACCAAATGAATGTGAGATAAAAAGCAACGTTTACATCCAATACAATTTGGTTATCATAATGAAACTCTAATTCTCCCATCACATGTAGTATGTATCATTTCAATTTGGTTTTTTACATTATTTAATTAATCACATTTTTACTTTAACGTATATTTTTTTTGAATATTAAAAAAATTGTTATTTTTTTGCTTATACGCATTAATAAATCACAATAGTGCTAAATGAGGTCTAATCACAACAATATGTATGTCACTATACTTCTCTTTGATAGATCTATTCAATCAAAGATTATTATCTTCCATATTTTTTAGTTGTTTTCTAATATTTTGTCATTATTTAGAAGTCATTTTGATATTTACTTAATTCGGCTATCAATGACATTACACTGGACTTGTTTATGGATAAGGAATATAACTTATTGATATAATTTGTCCTGTTAATTAAAATATTTCCATTTGGTTTGGTTATATTACTATTTAACTCTAAATCTTCTATCGTATGACTTTTAGTTGATTATTTATTTCATATTTTTTGTATTTATCTCATTTCAACAATAATAAATATAATTATTTATTATTATTGAGGTTTATTAAAATTTTTAATTTTTTGTAATTCAAAACATAGACTGATAGTGGAGAATTAAGCTCCTTTTGGCTCGTTTAGTAAAGCTATATGCAAATAAATATTTTTTCTACATTTTTAGATATTTTATTTTATAAAGTTTTAGCAAACTATACAAGACATTTAGATTTGTACATATTTCATAGTCGAGGATTATTCTGTTGGCCCGCTTGATATCCTGTAATGTTACCTTTCCAAATAATGTCTATCTTTTCCATAAATATTTCCCATAGATTTCATCATATTACGATGTGGCTCGATTTTTTCCTTTAACCTTTAGATTGTTTTTATTTGGCTATATAGCATTTGTTCAATTTATTTAAATCAAACTTTTAAATATATTTACCTAATCTAAAAATAATAACTTATTCATATTTATTACCTTTCAACTTTTGTAATTCCCATTAATTCCATACTAAGTCGGAATTAGATGCAACAAGTGTCATTTATTTTTCCCAACAAGCATTTTCTAATTATATGTTTATTCTTTTATTTTTAAATATTTTATTTTAGTCATGTTGCTCATGCATCATAAAGCTTTTTATTAAAGCTTTTTATTCTTGATTTTAATGATCAGTGGCATTAATACTGACCTTTTTATTATTTTAGAATACAATCCTCTCATACAATACTTTTGTTTCTTCAAATGTTTTACTTTAATTTTATTATATTTCTATGTTACTGTAAATGTCTTGTTGTGTGCACTTTACATCGTTTTTATGTTTTCTTGTTTTCTTTAGTAATTTGAAGACATTTTAAATGAAGTTGAATCAAGACAAAACAAAGGTCATTGGGATCGTCTTGATGATTTTACCCTTTATCTACTTAATATCTTTGTGTTCAACTTTCATATACCTTTTATTTGTTTATATTGCCATTTAACTGTACATCTCATTTTATGTGACATCTACATCATTTTGATTATGTTATATTACATTGCTTCAATTTTATATTTTACTTTTAATTTATATATACTTAATATTAAATTAATATTTTATTATTATTTATGATTATTTAGTTTCATAAGTCAATGTATTTCCAAAAAAATTTAAATAAAGACAAAACAAGCATTATTGGAGATGTACTAAGGAGAACTATCCAATTATATTTTTATTAATATTTTTTAAATATTTATTACCTATAATTTTAGCATACTTTATGAGATAATTTGATTGGTACCTTATTTGACAATCAATAGTTTTACACTAAATCTCCTTAATATCATATAATACAATTTTTTGTATAATGATCTTATGTTGTCAAATGTTTTGCTTGCATTTCATTATATTACTATATAACTCTAATTCTTTGTATATTTATGCTTTACATGTTTTTTTGACTTTGATACATTGTAGTGCTTCAATTTACATCATTTCAAGTTTAAAATAAATATATTTAATATTCAAAAAATAATTTACTATTATTTATAAATTTTTAACATGGAAATTCATAGTAATTATAAATGAGGTCTAATCAATTGAAATTTAAAGCCTTTAAAGTCATCTCAATGATCTTTATCCAATTAAATATTTTTCTTTTTTTGCAAATTTTTTAATTCACGAATAGTTTTGAACTCTTTATAAAAAATTTGGATTAGTGTTTGATTTGATTACTAATGCTTTCATACTCGATCTCTTTAGTTTCTTGGAATTAAACTTTCTTATACAGTGTATCTCATTTTGGAAACTTGTTTATTTGATTATATTACATCTCATGAAACTCTAACTCCCTTTTTGTATGACATTTCCAGCACTTTATAATTTTGTAATAATGCATTTGTTCGATTTATCTCTTTTAAGTTCTAAAATATATTTACTAATGTTAAAAAAATATTTTATTCTTAAGTCATTTTGGTAATTTAATATAATTTGAAATGAGATCTTATGAAGATGAAACAAATGCTATTGGACTCGTCTTAATCAGCACTATCTAATTAGATATTTAATTTTAAATTTTTAATTATTATATTTTTTTAGCTTTAGCACCATACATGATATATTAATTCACACTTCATTTAATGATCAATGATGTTACATTAGATCTGTTTAGTAACTTGGAAAGAATCTTTCACTTCAATTTACATTATTGCACCAACTTTCTTCCTTAATTTTTTATATTTCTAGTAAATATAAATCTTTTCTCATGCGATTTCCCATCATATTTATTTAGTTACATTAAATTTGCTCCATTTATCAAATTTGAGATTTAATATATATTTTCTCAATATTACAAAAATAAATCATTATTATATGTGCATATTTGTTATTATCATTCAATATAATACCAAAAGTGTTTTATTAATTTAGATATTGTTTATTTAAGATTTTAGCATGTTTTATGAGTGAGTTTGAGTTGTACCTAATTTGTTAATCAAGGATATTAAACTCGGTCTCTTAATTATCTTGAAGTGCATCATTTTTAAACAACTTATCCCATTTCTTCGATTTTTTTATTTGGTTATATTATTATCGGTGTAAATCTTTGCTCATGCAGCATTTACATAATTTTCATTTTATTTTATCACTTTAGGCTATAACATTTTGTTTGATATTTATTTTCTTACTATAAAAGTAATGTTATTTTAATATTTATCCTTATCAACTTTTTAATTCGCAGTAATTGTAAATGAGGATTGATTAAGTCAAAATAAACATTGTTAGTCTCATCTCGATGTACTTAATCAAATAAAATAATCTTTTTAATATTTTTAAGTATGTAATTTTTTATGTTTTGGCATGTCTAACAAGACATTTTGTATAATACCTAATTTAGTCTCTAAGCATGTTAGACACAATCACTATAGTGTCTCGGAATACAATTTTTTTGCATAATTTATTTCATTTTTCTAAACAACTCACCTTGATTTGTTTATAATATAATGAAACCTTAATCTTTAAATCATGTAACCTTAAATCATTTTGATTTCCTCTCTTATGTGACCATTGTGATATTTTGATATTGTTATATTAAATTTCTTCAATTCATTTCATTTTAGATGCATTTATAATATTAATTCATTATTAGTTATTTTTGTTATTCACATTTCATCCAAACAATGTTTATTGGAAATGAAACAAATATCATTGTAGATGTCTCGATGCGCTATATGAAATTAAATATTAATTTTCATATTTATAAATATTTTTTAAAGTTATGTAATACCTTATGAGGTATTTTAAGTCAAACAAAATTTGTTGATTTGAGATTTTGCACTCAATCTCATTAGTATCTTGGGTTAAAGATTTCCTATGATATAAACTCATTTCAACATATCATTCACTTTTAGTTGTTTACATTATAATGAAACTCTAATTTTGTTCTCATCTCACTGTTATTGGTTCCTTTGAGTTGCTTATTTTATATTTGTTTAATTTACATTATTTTATCTTTAATATATATCTATTTGATGTTAAACAATTTAATTTTATTCTCATCTAACAGTTATGGTCTCACCTTGTCGAGCTCTATCCAATTCAATTTTTATTTTACATTTTTAATTTTTTAAGCATTTTGGCATGCATTGCGAGTATTTTTGATCTATTACAAATTTAAAAGTCAAGACCGTTACACTCGATCTTCTTTGTATCTTGGATTACAATTTTGCCATACAATTTATCTTTTATGTTTTTAAGTTTCATTTTATAATATTATTATATAACTCTAAATATCCACGTGTGTGAAATTGAAATCAATTTAATCATTTATATTTTATTTATTCGATTTATCTCATTTCATCTTCAATATTTACTTAATAATAAAATAATAATTTCCTATAATTTATGTTTTTTCTATAGTAATTCATACTAATTTAGACAAAGTTAGATTGAGATGGAACAAATGTAAGTAAATGAGTCGAGATGAGTTTTATCTATTTAAATTTTTATTTTATACTTTAAATGATTGTTTTCTTACATATTTGGTACAGTTTATGAGAAAGTCTTATAGACACCTAATTTGATGATTTAGTGTGTTACACTAAATCTCCTTAGTATAGTAAAGTTTAGCTTTTCTATATAATTTGGTGATTTGAAACTCATGGTCTCCTGTAATGTGATTGAAATATCACTTGCATTTAGTTATATTATATTAATTAAAGTTATCTCATTTTATCTTTAATATATGTTTACTTAATATTAATTTCTTAAATAAAAGTTGTTTGTTTAATGCATTTGTAATTGATATTAACTTAAAAAGTCATCTCAAGAGATGAAAGAAATGTTATTGGGGTCATCTACAGGAGCATTATCCATTTCAGTATTCATTTTTACACTTTAAATTATTTTTATTCCTAGGGATTTGGTAGCTTTACATGGCATTTTTATTTGTACCAAACATAACAATCAAAGAAGTTATTCTCAGTTAGCTTAATAACTTGGAATGTTGCTTAGCTATACAATTGTCTTCATTTCATTAGTTTTTTTGTCTTGGTTTGGTTATAATACTATGAATCTTTAATTCTGCTCGCACGGTATCTTTACGCCTTTTTTATTTAATTATATCACGTTGCTTTAATATATCTCAATTAAACTCTATCACAATTTATATTATTTTGTATAATTGTTTTCTTTTATTTTGTCAAGTTGCTATCTAACACAAATTCTCGTTGTGATTCTTAGATGTCTTTGATTTTGTAGTATTTTATTGTGCTTGTTTAACTAATTTCACCTTTAATACACATTTACTTGATTTCCAAATAAAAATTTACTATTATTTCTTATTTACTCTTGTAGTTCATCATAATTATAAACAAGTTCCACTTATGATGAAACCAACTTCTTCAAAACTATCTTGATGACTTCTATTCAATTAAATATTTATTTCATAATGTTTAGAAATTTTTATTTTCGACCATTTTGGCATATTTTATGAAATATTTTAATTATTTTATTGCATTTAATAATTCGCAATGGTCTACCCAATCTCATTAGCATATTCGAGGGAAATTTTCCTAAAAGGTTTATCTCATTTTTTGATATATATATATATATATATATATATATATATATATATATATATATATATATATATATATCTAATTAATATTATAATATTAATTACTATTATTTATGTTTACTTTCGTTCTAATTTGTTGTAATGATAATGATTATTAAATGGGGATGAAATGAATTTCATTGGACTTGTTTTAATGAGCTCTATCTAATTAAGTATTTATTTTTCTATTTTTAAATATTTTATTTTCTTGAGTTTTCAAGGCTTTATAAGTAATTTTATTTCATAATTCACAATAATTTTAGAGTTGGTATGATTGAGATGATACAAATTATGTTTGGTTCATCTTCATGATTTTTATGAAATTGAACATTCTTTTTTAATTTTTTTAATTATTTTATTTTCTAAGGATTTTTTGGGCTTTACAAGGCATTTCATTTAATTATTGTGTGATGGTCAAAGATATTATATTTGATGTCCTTAGTTTCATGGAATGCACCTTTCCATTAAAATTATTTTCATTTCTTCAAAATTTTTCTTTGATTTTATTATGTTGCTATATAACTCTAAATTTTCTTTTAATTGACCATTTTATTAAATGGATTTGTCTATATTATAATTCTTTAGTTTATCTTCTTTTAACCTTATTACTTATTATCATAAATAAAAATAATATTTTTTTGTTATTTAGCTTATTATCATTTTTATTTGTAGCAATTCCATACAAGCATTGATCTTGATAAAAGCAAACATCATTGGACCCATAGTGAATTGCCATAGGATGAAATATTGATTTTAATATTCTTAATAATTTTTTTCTACTAGACTTGACATATTTTAGTTGAAATTTCTATTCATAACAAATTTCATCAGTACTTGGAATGTAGCTTTTCTATACTATTTCTCTCAATTCTTCAAATGTATTTATTTGATTTGGTTATATTACTTTGAAACTTTAATTCTCCTCATATGTGATCTTTTCATTGCTTTGATTTTGTTATATTGGATTACTTTAATTTATCTTATTTCGACTTTAATATATATTTCTTAATGTTAAAATAATAAATTATTTGCATTTATGTTTAATTAGTTTCTTAAATCATTATAACTCAAAAGAGGTTTGAATAATTCAAAACAAATGTCCTTTTTAGTCATCTCAAAAAAATCTTTTCTATTAAATATTTATTTTTTATATTTAAAATATTTTAGTTATGGTTTTTACTTGCTTTATGAGTCATTTCAATATGTAGCTTATTTCATGATCAAAGATATTACACTCGTTATGTTAGGTATGTTGTAGAGTAGCTTTGCCATATAATTTGTCAAATTACCCTAGTGCTTCTACTTTGAATTGGTTAGGTTACTATGAAACTAAAACTCTACTCTTATGTACATTACATTTCTTTATTTAGTAATATTTTGTTTCTTTAATTAATCAAAATTTTATTTTAATATTTATTTACATAATAATCAAATAATAATTTATTATTATTATTATTTTTTACATTTTTTATACATATTATTTCCAAAAAAAAGGTCTAAGGAAGATGGAATGAACATCATTTGACTCACATTAATGAGAAAATATTCATTGTTCCTTTTTTTAATAATTATATTTTATATATTTTTAGAATATTTCTAAGATATTTGGATTTATTCTTAATTTGATGACTTGAGGTTGCCCCTATTATCATCTAGTTGGCTAGAGGCTATTTTAGACTAGTAGGGTTCCCTTATATTATGATTGATGACACCAAATGGCTTTCGCTTACCCTAAATTGATAAAAACATAGATTTGAAGAACTATAGGTAAAACAGTATGCCAATTCTTTCTAGAGTTTAAAATTTGAAGTTCCTAAATAAAAACATAGATAAATATCATAGAAATTTAGTGCACTATTAATTGAAAAAAATAGGCAAGTAGAAATTATTAATACTCATGCATATATAAGAGAAAATATAATTTTTAGTCAATTATTAATAATAGTAATGTTATTAGTAATAAGTCACTAAAAATTATAGAAATTATTGGAACAACAAACATTAAATGAAGATATAAAGAAAATAAAGTCACATTGGGAATGCTCTCTCTACGATAGAAAACAAAATTTAAGAAACCAAAGAGTAAATTTATGACTTAGCTAGTAACACCAACTCAAAAAAAAATGTAAATAAATAATAAAGGGTTTTTTTTCATTTAACCATTTTTTTGGTAGTAGTTAAGGGAATACATAGAAAGGGACAAAGCAAAAAACTCTAATAGTCATATTGGATGCCAGCAATAATAATCCTTGATAGACTTTATTAGAAAGTTAGAAGTAAGGATGAATGATGGAGAACAAATAATTTATTTAATACTTCGTTATACCATTCTAGCCAAAAACCTTTATAAAGACATAAAAATAGACATATAAACTAGAGGATGTGATATAACCACGTCAAATATTATATTAGATATTGGAGCACCATCTTGTCATGTAGAAATGAAAAAGAATCCTTTTCAATTTATTAGAACACTTGCATAACAAGGAAAGAATATAGAAACAATATGAAATGAAAGTATATTGTATAAAACTATAATCCATTATCATACAAAATATAACCAACAATAGTATCATATGTCATTGACATGAGAAACTAAAATATATTTTAACCGTGTCAAAATCATTATTTTATAAATATTTTATAGGGCATATAACTTTTATAGATATTTGACTAGTAGTTTTTAAAAGATTGAATGTCATATTATCAAGTCCTCTAGTGGTGTCTTAACATATTATACAAACTAGACAATTTTAGTCTTAAAAAAGAAAAACAAGAAAGTGATTTTTTAAATAACTACAAAAGCTACAATGAGTTGACATATCATTGGATAAATTTAGAAAAAATATTTCATAAATTAGATGAATTACTACTTATATGGGAAGATCCATTGAAATAATGGGCTAAAAGATAGAAAACATGTAAATAAAAAATACTCAAACACAATTTAATCGTTAAAATGCACCAATATGCCAACCATAAAGGTCTAGAGGAAAATGAAATTTATTTTAAAGAATTATTAAAATTGGGATTAATAAAGGAAGGCAATACTCCTCATTAAACTACCACAATTATAATTGAGAAACATTCTGAAATAGTACATAGAAAAATAATAAGATTTTTATTTATAAATGATTAAATGAAAATATAGTGGTGGATGATAATATTATACCTAGTAAAGAAAATGTTCTACATTAAATTCAAAATAGTAATACTTGTAATAAATTTGACCAAAAATTAGGATTTTGTTAGGAAGCAAAGGACTAAGAAAGTATACCACTAAAAATATTTACAGCCTCAAATGATATTATGATTTATTAGTTTTGCCCTTTGGATTAAAATATGCACCATCTATGTTTAAATAAATAGCCACATACATAAATGATATCTTTATCTTTAGTTTAGATCCTTATCCATTTAGCTCATATAGAAAATTTCCATTCGATATGTTTTGAAGAAGGTCTTATATAATAAAAAAGATGAAAAAAAAGAAAATGATATGAAAAACTTTTACGATTAAATATTGTAAATGGTATAATAAAATAAAAGATGTTATAAGTCTGTCTTAAACTTACCTAACAACTTTGAACATCAGAAGCCTTGGAACGACATATGCAAAGACTAAGTAGAAAGGTGAAAAATGCTTGAACAATCAAGATGTTCTGTTCCTAAGAAGGATAAAATAGATTGACAAATAAATAACACTTTCCCAAATAAATCATATAGATTATCAATTAGTAGAAAACATAGATGGATGTCTGTATGTTTTGGGAGGTATATTGAAATGAAAAAATTGCAAGGAAGCACAAAAAAAGATGCACTTTTATGATTATATTTTGGAGAAATTTATAAGAGGAAAGCAACAGCAAAAAATGTCTAAAGTTTAGCCTTTACGTGCAACTTCCATAGCATCAAATTATTCCTAAAAAATTATCATGCAATTTTATAATAAGCTTAACATAAGAAATTAGCCACAAATAGGTGGCTATAATTTGCTAATTTTATTGTTAATAGTAGACATAATATATTCATCAAATATACAAATAAGAAAGATAATAGTTTAGTAGATCACCTTTTACCTTGTAATTAAGCACAAAAACCTCCATAAAAATGACACTAAAACAACAAAATAAATCATCGATGAACAAAAGGCCACAAAAGACATTAAATTATATGATAAATTGCAAAAAAGCCTTAAATTGCTAATATTAAAAGACACAAGAAGCCATAAACTACCATTATTATAAAGATATTTTATTGTGTTAGAAAATGTGGCACTAACAAATTTGGTAAGAAATGGACTACTGAAGGCCTCCATTTTCTAGCCAAATCTCTTTTAGGCTTGATAAACTCAATAGATTTCATCAGAATTAAAATTTAACTTACAGATCTCAACATCTAATTAATAAAGTCCATAAGTTCTAATTGGATCATTTATTTAATAACTAAAAAACCATAACTTTTCATATGTATCATGGATGTTGTTGCCAGTTAATTTTTTGCACTAAGTGTATTACTGAAATGCCTTCCTTACAAATAAGGCAACGTTTTGCCTAACATCAAGGATTAACAACACAGCAAAAGCATAAATTAGAATGGCAACTAAAGATGTTAAAAGCTAAATTTACTAAAACGTAGTGCAATGTAAGCTTGCTCATGGAACAACCACAAGAGTAAATGGACATGCATCATTTTATCAAGCAAGAAGAACAAACTTTATCAAATGCCATTGAAGTACAACCCTCAAAATCTGTCCAATCAAATAGAAGATTTTACAACAAATTCTAAAACACAATGTGGAGCATACCACCATTGTAAAAACTTCGCTTAAACAAATCCTCTTAGAAAATATTTTTGATCTAGAAGAATTTTAAAAATATTGACAGTTTATCATGCCCTTATGAAGAGGGCTCAAAATTTGTTCATGCAAACCTTGACCTGGCATCATTCAAAGTGTTCATGGCACTTACTAAAGAAGTTAATGTTCCTAAACTTTTTAGGAATGGGATTCATTTAAAGGATTGTTATTAAAAACACGTGCAAGTTAATAGATTTTGTTGCCATATTCATGGAGACTTGCATATGTTCATTGGGTTTGCTTTAAAAATTATTTTGCTAAAAAAAGCCTTCATTAACCTCATCATAATATCTTGCCTCGAAAGCATGAATTTAAGTAATCTTAAAGTTGTAAGAAATAATAAAATAGACACTCCAATAAGGAATTCCCAAACCAAAAGATGAAGAATATTCTCTGCAGTGGATGTCATGATTAAGGGTCTAAATGATACTAAAGGTCAAACTGGTGACCTCCTTTGTGATATTATTTTTATAAAAGATACAAGCTTCTTTTTGAGGAGACTAGAGCCAAAACTTATCAGGACAAATATCATTTTATGAAATAGATTTATGATCCATTCGTAGGGCAAATACACCACACTCCAAAAGTTGTGCAACATTTTTCTAAAAATAAAAAAAAATGAAAGTAATTTAAGTTGTGGATTACAAAATTAATATTGTGGATCCTCAAAATGATGATCCTTATAACATACCGTAATCCACAAAAATAATTAGATCTAAGAGATATCAAAGTCTCCCCAAATTTTTTTATTTTGGAAACTAAAATGGAGACTTGACAGGATCAAACACTTGAGCTCATCCAGATAGGTGGTGGCTAATGGTCTTAACTACAGCAAAATTAAATTGGAAGAGTCATAGAGGTAACATGTAAACTATGTGAATCAATACATTTAGCGATTTTCCATTCTTTTGTTAGGGTCTCTAGTTTTAGGTTGAAAGCCTTAGATAGAGGCTAGTTATTAATAGCCACACTGACTAGTAGTTTTCAACACTTACTACATAGTGCCCTCTTATCATTTTTTCTTCTTATTTTTTTTTAATTTTAAAAGATACTGGTCCCCATAAATCTTTGCACTTATTTTGACTCAAAAAATCTTGTAATTTTAAAAAGGAATTCATATTTCTGTAGGTCTTTGGGGTTGGCATCTAGTTGTTTCATTTTTTGTAAAAGAGGATATTGATCCTATTGGCATCACATCCTCTATTTTTTTATGTCTAGTACCATATACATGTTTAATATTTATCTATCTACTTTCATGTTTTAATATTATATGGGAAAATGACATATTTCTCCTTTGATAACAAAAAATAAGAGGCTATTATTTAGTGATTTTCATACCAATAAGGAATATAATATGGTGGACTTTCTTTGAGATCGATTTTTCTAAAAACATGATCATTAAACTCACCATAACATGTATGAAAGTAGCTGTGAATTTGTTAATGGTTCTTTATTTGTTCATAAAGGCCTTACTATGATGGTAATTAGAAGATTACATAGAAAAAAGCTTGGCATAAGACATTTATTTTCTCAAGAGATAACAATAATAACAAGTATAGACATAGTTTATTAAGAAGCTTAGAAGAAGGCATAAATGAATGAAGATGTTTTAGTAATTCTCCTTAGTATCCTAGAATGCAATTTTCCTATAAAATTTTTCTCATTTTTTTAATTTTTTTAATTTTATTTAGTTATATTACTATGAAGCTATAATTTTTCTCTTGTGTGACCGTCACATTGCTTCAAATTAGTTTTGTTAAAATACTCCTATTCTTCTCATTCAAAGTTCAATATATATTTACTTGATAGTATAATAATAATTGATTATTATCTGTGTTCCATTTTTTTGGTAATTTGTAATTAGAGCAATCGGTGGCCAAAGTAGATGAAAGAAAAATCATTATACTAATCTCAGTGTGCTCTATCCAAGTAATACTCATTTTTATATTTTTGAAGACATATTTTCTAATATTTTAATATTTTTTATGAAGTATTTTGATTCTTAATTTATATGATGATTGATTATATTACACTTGATCTCCTCAAAATCTTGGGTGTAACATTAAAGTAAACTCAATCTTATTTATTTGTTTCCTTTTTCATTCATTTTATTATACTATGATTAAACACAAATTCCTATCTTATGTCACCTTTGCATCATTTTTGTTTGATTATATTGCATTACCTCAATTTATCTAATTTTAACTTTACTATATATTTAATTTTCTTTATTTTAAATATTTAATTTTTTACTTTTTTGGCATGCTTTATAAGAAATTTTTATGAACCCTTAATTTATTCATTAATAATATTACACTCAATCTTAATAATGTCATAAAATACAATTCTGAAAAATACTTTACCTCATTTCAACAAAAGTTTTGTTTTGACTTGGTTATGCAACTATATAAATCTAAATCTCCTATTATGCGACACTTACGTTGAATTGAATTCATTACAATAGTTACGGTTAATTCATGTCATTTAAACCTTAATATATTTTTTATTAATAACAAAATATAATTTTTGATTACATATGACTATTTATTTTATTAGTTTGTAGTAATTAAAAATCATGTTCAATCAAGATGAAGCAAATGTTGTTAGAGTCATCGAGATAATTTAACACATTTTAGCTTTGTTATATATCTACAAAATAAAAAATTTTAAATTAATATTATTTATTCTTATCTAATTATATAGGGCTAGTCTAAGCATGTGAAAGAACATTTGCTTTCTCTCTAAATGTCCTCATTTGTAATTACTATAATTTACAAAAGTAAAACAGTATAAATAGTAATAAATTATATTTCAATGTTATGTAAATAAATATTTTAAAGCTAAAATTTGTTAAATTGAAGAATTCTAAAATTTATATTAGATGACAGTTTTAGCTTAATTGTAATATACCAAATTGAAGACAAAAACTTGAAGAAATACTATAAATTATATTGGAAAGTTAAATTTTAAGCTACAGAGAAAGAGTACAACATCGTCAATCATTAAATGAGTTACAAATCAAAATGACTTGTAAAAAATAACATAGTCATAAAAAATAAATTATTTAAATGTTTGAAAATAAATTTTAAATGCAAAAATCTCCTTGATGATGACTCTGATGAAGTTTGTTTCATTGCGAGAGAAGTTCCTTGGGAATTATTATTGACAATTAAAATTAAATAGGAATAAATAATAAAACAATATTACTTTAATATTAAGTAAATATATATTGAAGTTGATCACCAAATGAGGTAGTGTGTGAGATGTCTCAAAAGCATGCCAAATCTTAGATAATATTTAAAAATATTTATGACAAATTTTCATGATTTATGAGAGGTTTTCATTCATGCACTATTTGATGATCCATGGTGTGCATTTTGATTTTAATTTTGCTATATTGCAAAGAAAATCTTATTCTAATGCCGTGTTACCATCATTTTTTTGGGTTGCTTGAAATTTTTAAATTTATATATATATATTACATGGCTTTATTTAGTTATAATAAATTGTTTCAATTTATCAAATTTTAATTTTTATAAATATTTTCTTCGCATCAAAATATCAAATGACATCTAATCAAGACAAAATAAATGCCATTACACTTGACTTGATGGGGCTTACCTAATTAAATAATCTTATCTATAATTTTAAATATTTTTATGACTTTCATATGTTTGATGAAATATTTCAATTCATATCTCAATCGATAATTGAGTTTTTGCGCTTGATCTCCTATGTTTTGTGAATGAAAGGTTCACATAGAAGTTACCTCATTTCTTCTAATTTATATGTGACATTATTATTATCAGGGACTTCAACTTTGTAGAAAGCTTTATCTTATGTCTTCAAATATTTTAATTTGATAATTACAATATTGCTGTTAAATTCAAATTCTCTTATTGTGCAACCCTTATCTTTCTTTGATTTGGTTTTATTACATTCCTTCAATCTATTTTATTTTATTTTTAATATATATTTATTTAATGATCAAATAATATTTTGTTATTATTTATGGTTATTTAATTTTGCAATTCACTCCATGTTCAATAAATTTAAATATTATTTACATTATTTTTAAATATTTTATTATTTTTATTTTTGTATATTTTCAAAGGCATTTAGATTCACATAGGTTTGATTATTAGGGATGATACAATTAATTTCTTTAGTGAATTGGAATGGAACTTTCGTGCAAAATTTATCACATTTCTTTAAATATTTTTATTTGATTTGAATATATTACTAATTTACTCAAAATCTCCTAACATGTAACTTTTTTGTTTGCTTGATTTCTTAATATTATGGTGCTTCAAATTAACCCATTTTTTTATTACATATTTATATAAAATTAAAAAAAAGATATATGATTTTTTACGATACTTTGTTACTATAAATTTTATTAAATACTAAATGAGCTAGATTGTGATGTATCAAATATTGTTTCACTCATCTTGATGAGATCAATCTATTTAAATAATCATCTCAATATTTTGAAATATTTAATTTTCTATTGCTATGCCATGTTTACTATGAAACTTTGATTTGTACCTAATTTATTGACAAATACTTTTATGCCCCTTCTCCTTAGTATATTGGAGTGCAATTTTCCAATATAATATTTATAATTTCTTCAATTTTTTTACTTTCTTTTAGTCATATTTACTATGTAATTAAGAATACCCTCTATTTTGACCTTTTTATAACCTTGATTTAGTTAAACTACACTATTTCAATTTCTCTCTTTTAAAGCTCAAATGCATAGTCACTAGATATTAAAATAAAAACTTAGTATTTTTCATGCTTATTTATTTTCTTAATAAAGCAAAACTCCAAACACCATTTGATGGAGAGTAGAAACGTTGATTGAGTCATCTTAACAAACTCTATCTAATTTGATCTTTTATTTAAAATATTTGGTTATTTTATTTTCTATGACTTAGGAATGCTTTTCAACACATTTCAATTCTTACTTTATTTGATAATGAAGATGCCATAATTGACCTTGTTGTTGTCACTTTTTTAGCTTTACAATATAATTTATCCCATTATTTTCATTTATTTCTTTATTTTTTCGTACTACTATGAATCTATAATTCTCCCATTATTTGACCTTTATGTTGAATTGATTTGATCATATTATAGTGGTTAAGCTTGACACATTTGAGCCATTATATATTTTTATTTTTTAGCATTTCTATATGTTTCATATGACATTTCCATTCTTAGAAAATTTTATTGTTGAAGATTGTACCCTTAATCACCTTAGCATATTAAAATAATTTTTTTGTGTTATTTATCAATTTTCCATTAATTTTTTTCTATAATTTTGTTATATTACTATGGAGCTATAATTCTACCCTTTTATGGCCTTTACATTATTTTAATTTGGTTGTTTTAAACTTTTTAAACATCTTTCTCTTCAACTTATTATTTATTTATTTATTGTTAAAAGAATAATTTTCTTTTATTTATGTTGATTTATTTTTTAAATTCTTAATAATTCCTGAGATTGTCTTCTGGAGATGAAACAAAATATTAATGGACTAATCTTGATGAGCTCTATCAAATTAAATAATTATTTGTAATTTTAAAATATTTTTCATGATTATGACATAGTTTAGAAGTCATTTAATTCATAACCAATCTAACAATCATTGATGCTACATATGATCTCCATTGTTTCTTGGAATTAAACTTTTATAAAATATTTGTCTCATTTTCGTAAATCTTTCCCTTAGATGTGGTTATACTACTATGTTTATCAACATCTCATCTTGTGTCATCGACTTTGCATTGATTTATTTATATCTTATTACATTAATTTTTTTAATATTTCCTTTATTATATTTACAAATTATTAAAATAGAAACATATTATTATTTATTCTATTTACTCGTATAATTATTAATAGTTCCAAACGAGATCTAATCTAGACGAAACAGACAACATAGGACACTTCTTGATTATCATTATCTAAATAAATATTCATCACTATATTTTGAAATATTTTATTCTAGATGATTTTATTAAACTTAGAAAAAAACTTTATTACTATGATATTTGGCAATCAATAATAGTATACTCAAACTCTTCAGTATATTCGACTACAAATGTTCTTTATAGGGTACCACATTTCTTCAAATGCTTTGCTTGAATTTGGTTTTTTTGCTATGTAACTATAAATATTTTCTCATTTGAAATTTAAAAAATTTATTGTTATTTATTCCAATTTAGTTTGATAATATGTAGTAATTCTAAATACAGTCCAATAAGGACCAATTAAACATTTTGGGACTAGACTTGATGAGTCCTATTTAATTAAATATTCATTTGTAAAGTTTTAAATAATATATATTCTAATATTTTTTGATACCATACAAGGTTTACTAATTTCTACTTGATTTGATGATCAAGGATGCTATACTTAATATTCATTCCCTCAAAATTTTTTGTTTGATTTTGTTATATTACTATTCAACTCTCAATTTCCTCTCACGTGGCCTTTACCTTTCTTTGATTTTGTTGTAATACATTACTTCAATTTATATCAGTTCTAGTTTAATATATATTTAATTAATACAATAATAATTTTTTATTAAAATTTTGGATTATTGACTTTAGCAATTCTTTGGAATTCTGAATAAGAATTAATCATGATGAAACAAGCATCATTATATTCGTGTCTATTAGCTCTATCCTAATAAAGTTATTCATTTTAATTTTTTTATTTTTTAGGTTACGGTTTATTTTACAAGATATTATGATTTTTGCCTAATTTGATGATTAAGTATGTTTTCTTCACTTACCTTAGTGTACTAGAATGTAGCATTCCTATATAATATAGCAAGTTCTTCAAATGTTTCATTTTATTATGGTTTTACAAATTGAAAACTCTAATTCAACCCTTGCCTAACCATTATATTATATTAATTTTTATATATTTCTTTCCATAAATTTATATTATTTTAGGTGTAATATTAATGTAAATATTAAAGTAATAACTTAATATTCTTTTCTTTTTTTAAAATTTGGAAATTCCTGGTAATTCCTTTTGATGTACAATTGAAATCAAACAAATGTCATTTGATAATTCTCAAAGAGAACAATAAAATTAAATATCCATTTTTTTTAAAAATATTTTATTTTATTATCTTTTTGCATACTTTTTAAGAATTCTAATTTGTCTCTTATTTCATGAGCAAAAATATTACATTCAATCTTTTCAATACCTTTGAATATAGCATTCCTATGGAAATTATCTCATTTTTTTAAATCTTTTGCATTGGTATTTTTATATCACTTTAAATCCTTAATTTATTTATATTGTGACTTTTACATAACTTTTTTGATATATTACACCAAATAAATTTATTTAATTTTGATTTTAATGTAAATTAACTTAATAATAAAATAATAAAATAATAAATTATCATTATTTATGTTAACTTGTAATAATTAATTCCATTGTACTCTAATTGAGACAACAAAGTGGTTGGATGCTTGTCAACCAGCACCACAAAATTTCCTATTCATCTCTTTATTTTTTAAATGTTTTATTTTTTTTTTGGTATTAGAAGCTTTAAGACATGTCATGCTCAATCTTCTCTATATCACAGAATATAACTTTCTCATACAATTTATTTCTATTATTAAAAGTTTCACTTTCACTTGGTTATATAGTTTTGTAACTCAACTTTTTTCTCATATGACTATCATATTACTTAAATTTTGTTATATAAATTTATTTTAATTTACCTCATTTTAGCTATTTTATATATTTTCTTAATATAAAATAATAATTTTTCATTTTTTATTTTTGTAATTCATAGTAATTAAAAATGAGTTCGAAAATTGTTGAAACAAACTTCATTAGTCTCATCTTAATAAGCTTTATTAAAGTAATTATTCATTTTTATTTTTTAAATATTTAATTTTCTAAGCTTTTCGTATACTTTAGGAGAAATTTTTTTTTCATTCCTTATTTAGTGGTTGAGGAAGTGAAATGAAATCTATTCAATATCTTTTAATGAAACTTCATTAAATATTTAACTCATCCAATTCAAATTTCTTACATTGATTTCGTTCGATTTCTATATATCTATAAATCTGCTCTCATGTCACATTAACATCACTTTTATTTTGATACATTATATTTCTTAAAATTATATCATTTCAGTTTTATTATATATTTACTTAATATTTAATTACAAAAATATTATTAAGCATTCTTGTTTTTTATTATTATTTGTAGTATTTCCAATTAAAGTTTCATAAACAGAAATCAAATAACATTACACTCATCATGAGCTTTATTTAACTAAATATTGATTTGTTAAATTTTTAATATTTTATTTTATTGGGTTTTAGAAAGGTTGATGAGTTATTTTGAGTAGTACTTAATTTAACGAAGAAGAATGTTGTGCTAGATTTTGTTAATATTTTAGAATTCAACTTTTCAATATAATTTATGTTGTTTTATCACTTTTTTTGCTTTGATTTTGATTTAATACCATAAAATTCAAAATATCATTCTATACACCTTTACATTATCCAAATTTTTTTATTTATAATCATTCAATTTTTCTTATCTCAACCATATTAAATTTTACATAATATAAAAATAATAATTTACTGTTATTTATGTTGATTATTTTTAATAATTTGCAAAACAAAATGAAATGATGACTAATTGAGATGAAGCAAATTTCATTAGACTAATCTCAATGTGCTCTTTTTAATTAGATATTAATTTTTCTTTAATTTTCAAATACCTTATTTTCAAATATCTCCCAAATATCTTGGAATGTGACTTTTATATATAAATTTATCACATTTCTTCAAGAAGTTAGCTTTAATTGTGTTATATTACTATAATATTATTACTCTACTCTTTTGTCACCTTTATATACTTTAATTGTAATTTATTTGATTGATTTAATTTATCTTATTTCATCTATAACATTTACCTACAAAATATTAAAATAATAATTTGTTATTGCTATTATTTATTTTAGAAGTGCATAGTAATTGCTGATGACATTTTGTGGAGTAGAAAATGTTGTTATTTAATTAATCTTGATGAGGCCTATCCAATTAAATATCTTTTTTGTAATTTTAAACATTTTTTTTTTTATTATTTTAATTTTTTTTTGTAGTACTACAAAATTTTGTGATTAACGATATAATGCTCAATTTCCTTAATCTCTTGTAATACAACCTTCACATACCATTTACTTCATTTATTAAAAGCTTTTCTTAGGTTTCATAATGTTTCTATGAAAGTTGTTTTCTCCTCTACTGTGACGTTTACATTATTTTGATCATATTTTTTTATATTGACTCAATTTTATTTACTTTATCATTAATATATGTGTAAAAAATATTAAAATAATAATGTATTGTTATTTAAGTTTTTTAATTTAATAACTAATAATAATTACTATTCATGTCGAATAGAAAACAAAATTATTTTGGTTAAACTTGCCATAATGAGCTCTATTCAATTAAATATTTATTTGATTAGATTTAAATATTTTATTTTGTATTATCTTGGCACACTTTACAAGACGTTTTTGATTCGTAGTCGATTTTATGATCAAGGATTGTATACTAGACTTTTCTTAATATCTTAAAAATAACCTTCTTATATAAATTTTCTTATTTCAATCGAACTTTTGCTTTAATTTGATTATATTACTATGTAAATACAAATTCTCTCTTGTGACATTTACATCACATTGATTTAGATATTTACATATATTTAATTTATATTTTTTCATCATTAATATATATTTTCTTACTCTAAAAAGTAATTCTTTTATGCTAATTTTATTTGATAATTCAAAGTAACTCTAATGGATGTCTGACAGAGTTGAAACAAATATCATTGGACCTATCTTTACAAGCTTTATCAAATTAATTATTCATTTTCTTTTTTTAAAAAATTATTTTCTAGGACATTAGCATGCTTTATAAGAAGTTTTTTTGCTACCTTAGTTGATAAACAAAGAGATTAACCTAAATTTCTTTTATACCTAGGAATGAATTATTCTTATGCAATTTATTCCAATGTGTTAAACCCTTCACTTTGATTTTGATCCATTACTACCAAACTGATAATCTTTTATCGTGTACCCTTTACATTGGTTTGCTTTAGTAATATTAAATTTCTTCATTTTATGTGATTTTATTTTTAAAATACACATTTAATTATAAATAAAATAGTAATTAATTATTACCTATGTTTACTTTGGTAATTCATAAAAATTAAAGACAAGTTCTGTTGAATGTGAAATAATGATCTTTGGACTTGTCTTGACAAGCTCTTTCAATTAAATATTGCATTATTTTTTTAAAGTATTTTATTTTTTATGTTTTTTCATACTTTATGGACCATTTTAATTTAAATTAGATTTGATGATTAAGAATGTCACACCCAATCTCCATAGTATCATAGAAAGAAACATTCATGTATAATTTTTCTCATTTACTCAACATTTTTTTTAATTTGTTGTACTACAAGAAAACTCTAATTCTCCTCTTAGTGACACATACATTGCTCCATTTACAATTATTACATAACTTTAATGTGGTAATTCAGAGTAATTCAAAGTAAGATTTCAATGAAATAGGGACATGTCATTGTACCCATCATTATGAGCTATATCTAATGATATGTTTATCTTAATATTTTAAGAGATTTTATTCTCTAAACATTTGGCATATTCTATGAGATATGTTTTTGATATTTTCTTTAATGATTACCAAATGCATAAGGTTCTTAATATCTTGGAATCCAATGAAATATTTATTTCTTAATTTCTAAATATTTTATTTTCTAGGACTTAGATATAATTTACAAGATTTTTTGATTCATGCATGATTTGATACTAAGGAAACTTACCCTTGATCTCATGGGTTTCCTAGAATACAAATTTTGCATAAATATTTTCTTATTTCTTGAAACTATTTTCTTTAACATGGTTATTATTTTTTTGGAACACTAATTCTACTCCTATGTGACCTTTATAATAGAATTTTTTGTTGTATTATATTTTTACAAAATATATCATTTCCTCAATAACAAAAACTCCCAAAATTTTAAAATTATAATTTATTAATATTTATATAAATTTTCTTTAATAATTCATAGAAATTCAAAATAAGGTTTGATTGAGATGAAAGAAATATAGTTGGGCTCATCACAATAAGCTTTATTTAATTAAACATTTTTTAAAATGTTTTTAAAAAATTCTTTTTTCTACTTGTTTTATCAGAAACTTTAATTTGTATATAATTTTTTTATAGTGGAAGATAGAAATGATCTTCTTAGTATCATACAATGCAACATTCCAAAACTATTTATTTTGTTTCTCTGAAGTTTTCTCTCTGATTTGACTAAATCATAATGTAACAAGAAATCTACTCTAGTGTGATCATTACATTGCATCGATTTATTAATATTAGCTGCTTTAACATACCTTATTTGAACTTTGATATATATTTATTTAATATTGAGATAGCATTCTAATATTTTTTTCATTGACTAATTTTGTAATTCTTAGAAATAATAAAGTGGGTCCTATAAAGTGAAACTAAATTTGATCGACTTGTTTTACAAAGGACTATCCAATTAAAAATTCATTTTTATATTTTGAAATATTTTTTCCAATGGTATTAATATGCTATAAAGGACATCTTGATTCACACCTAATTTACTATTGAGGATGTTAGCTTAGTCTCACTAGTATATTAAAATGCATCTATCATGAGCAACTTATCTTAATTCTTTAAATGATTGCCTTGGTAAAGTTATATTGTTTTGTGTGTCTAAATCTCTTATCATGAACATTTGCATATTTTTTGTTTGGTTATATTATATTTCTTCAATTTATCTCATTTAAGATGAAATATATATATTTTTAATATTTTAATAAAAATAAATTATTAATCAAAATAATTTAATTTTTGAAATACTAGTAATTTTTGAAATTCTAGTAATTTTTGAAATACTAGTAATTTTTCAAATAAAAATATTATTGGAGTTGTCTTGATGATATTTATCGGATCAATAATTAATTATCATTATTTTGAATATTATTTTTTAATGGATTTGGCATGGTTTATAAGATATTTTGATTCAAACCTAATTTGAAGAGTGAGGATCTTACACTCAATCCTATTAGTATATTGAATTATAATTGTCCTAGAAATTTATCTAAATTCTTTAAATAATTACTTTCATGTAATTATATTATTATGTGACTCAAAATCTCCCTTTATGTAACATTTATAACACTTTTATTTAGTCATATTATGTTGCTTCACTTTATCTCAATTCACCTTCAATATATTTTTTTCTTAACATCTAAATAATATTTTTTATTTATATGCTTATTCAAGTTATTATTTTAGAGTAATTATATAAGTTTTATAATCAATAAGAACTAAAAATTGTTAAACATTTCTCAAAAAGCTTAATCCAATCAATTGTTCATTTTAAAGTTTTGAAATATTTTATTTTTTATGGTTTAAGCATGCTTTATGTTTTTTTATTTTTTATATTACAATACTTGAATTTATTCTATGTTAAATATATCTTCCACAAAAAGATTACTGGACAGTTTGCTTGGTTACATTCTAATAAAACTTCACAAGACATGGTGTCATCAATCTCCCTCAGGTTATAATTACATAAAAATTAATAAAATTAAAAGTTTGCTAATCTTATATGCATAAAAGTTTTCAAATGGTTGAAAATATACAAAACATTAAAATGGAAAAAATTCAACAAATATTAGTAATAAAAATGTGAAAACTCATTTAAAATGAAAGCATAAATCCCTTCTAATTCAATTAAGTTGCTTCCCTCCCTTCTCAAATTATTCAAAAGAGATGTGAATTCAAAATGTTTGCCAAATTCTAATGAAGCTGCTTATGGTAAAGTTTATTTCAAAGATTTCTTTTAATTGACCACTAGGTACAAAAAATGCTAGAGTACTATCAGTAGTTTGTACAATATCTCAATTGTTGTGGTTCATAATGCCAATGTTCATGGTATAGGAATGTCGAGCCTGATCCCTTGACAAGTTTAAAAAACACTAGCAACATCATGATGCACTAGTGATTAGTGAAGTGTATGCAATAATCTCAAATGTATAACCTAACGTAAAGAACAACTACTTAATATTATGTTTTTAGATTTTATTGTAAAAAGAAAAACAAAATTCCTTTTATGTATATAGCTAGTAAAATTAGTGAGTTTCCATGAAACTAAAATACAATTGATGCACTCTTCTCTTTAACAATACTCCAAGCAAAATGAACATTAGTTGTTCTCATATTTGAAAAAGATAAATTATTTAAAAATATCAAAAAAAAATATTTAATTAGATACAACTTATCATGACAAGCTTAACTAGTTTATTTCATTTTGATCATATCTCATTTTGACTTACTATGAATTATTGAAGCAAATAAGCATAATTAATGATGCATTATTATTTTAGTTTTAAATAAACATATGTTATAACTCAAATCTATCATAATGAAGCATTTTAACAAAACTTAATGAAAATGGCATAAAGGTGACATGTGTGGAGAATTATGGTTATGTTGTAATATAAATAAAAGAAAGAGAACACTTTTAAGAAATTAGATAAATTATACAGGAAAGTTGCATTCCAAGTTGCTAAGAGGATTTATTGTAATATTAACATTTGTCAAATTTGTTATGAATCAAAATATCTTTGAAATCTGTTAAGCTTTAGAAAAATGGTGACTTTAATGGAAATGAATATTTAACTAGATAGTACTAATCAAAAAAAGTTATACAATATTGGTTTCATGTTTATCTAACATCATTTGTAATTGTCGAAAACAATTAAAAGAAATAAGAACAATATAATATGTCATTATTTTAACATTAGAAAAATTATATTAAAGCTAAAATGTTACAAATGTAAGAAATGTCATATAACCAATCAAAAGTTATGTAATGGTCACATTATAAGAGATTTATAGTTTTTTAAGAAATGATATAATAAATATAAGGTAGATGCATTCCATGACACTAAGATATCAGAGGGTAACATTCTCGATCATCAAATAAGATAGGAGTCAAAATGTCTCATAGAACATGAAAAATTATCAACAATAAAATATTTAAAAAAAAGAAATTGATATTTAATTAAATATGGCTCATGAAGATGAGTCAAATGACATTCATTTTATCTTCACGAGACTTCAATTACAATTACTATGAATTACTAAAAAAAAGTATAAGCAATAATAAATTTTTTTTAAATATTAAGTTTGTGTTTTTCAAAGGTTTAATGAGTTATATTTTTTAAATTTAATGTAACTAAATCTAATTGATGTAAAGGTCACATAGGAAGAGAATTAAAGTAGTATGGAATTATATCCAAATCAAAGAGAGAAATTTGAGAAAATAAGATAAATTGTTCAACAACATTCACTCTAATATATTGAGCGTACTGATGGTAATATCTATGAGAGTCAAATCTAGTATGTTTTCAAATTCTCATAAATGATGTCAAAACCTAAGAAAATGAAATATTTTTAAATATGAAAATTAATTCATCTCAATCAGATATTGTTTAGAACTACAAACAATTTACAAAGATATATGTGTAAAAAAATAATGAATAATTACTTTAATATCAAGGAAATAAATATTAAAAAAATTAGATAAATTGAAGCAATATAAAATAACTAACACAAAGTGATCTAAATGCCAAGTGAAAGGAGATTTAGAGTTATAATGGAGTATAACAAAATCATGACAAAAACTTATCGAACTAGGACATATTATAAAGGAATGTTGGATTACAGGTAAGAAGGATATCGAATATAGCATGTTAATCATCAAATTAAGTATAATTTAAAATACTCTAATAACATGTTAAAACCTTAGTAAATAAAATATACAAAAATATAAATTATAATGATTATTTAGACAAAGCTAGTCAAGACTAATTGAATGAGGTTTCAGTTTTCTCAATCAAATCTCATTTGGAGTTAGTATGAATTGCTAACATAAATATGCATAAATAATAACTCAATCTAATATTTTAATATTATATAAATATCGCTAAAGGAAAATTGAGATAATTTAAAACAAAGTAATTAACCAATTTGAAGTAATAATGCTTACACATTAGAAGATTTAGAGTAACATTGTATTATATACAAATCAAAATAAAACATTTTAATAAATTATATAAATTATAATAGAAAATTATGTTCCAAGGTAATAAGAAGATTAAGTGTAACCTCTTCAATTTTCAAATCAGGTATAAATTAAAATGCTTCATAATGCATGTTAAAAATGTTAAGAAAAATGTACTTAAAAATATATATATATGAAAATTTAATTGTATATAACTAATTAAAAGACATTTGTTTCTCTAGATAATACCATGATTGAACATTTTGCAAATTACAAAAATAAAATAGTATAAATAATAATAAAGTATTATTTTAATATTAAGAAAAAATACATTAAAGTTGAAATGATATAAGATGAATCAAAGAAATACAAGAAAATTAAAACATCTCATAAAACATTGAACAATATTAAAAAATAGAAATATTTTGAAATATAGAAATAAATAATTAATTTGGTAGAGCTTATTTAGACAAGATTGATAAGATTTGTTTTCTCTCTAATGGACTATTTTAGAAAATGTCACAAATTTTGTATGTAAATAAACATAATAATAATAAAATACTATGTTAATATTAAAAGATATATATTTTATTGCTAAAATGTGATAAATTAAAGAAATATAATATAGCCAAACTAATGACCAAAATTTAATGAAATAAGATCGATCGTGTGACAAAGTTTTTTTCCAAGGCACTGAAGAGATCAAGCCATATATCCATGGTCATCAAATCTAGCATGAATAAAAAGCCTTATAAAGTGTACAAACCACTTGAAAATAAAATATTTAAAGCAATATGAAAAATAATAATATTATTTCGTAGTGTTAGTCAAGACAGGTCTTACGACAATTGTTTTGCCTTGTGTAGAAATCATTTACAATTACTTGTTTACAAAGATTAACAAGAATAATTAATAACAAAGAATTACTTTTAAAATAAATATATGTTAAAGCTAAAATGAGTAAAATGGAAGTAATATAATATAAAGAAATGAAAATGATGTAAAAACACATGGGTGGAGATTTAAAGTTACGTAACAATATAACCAAATCAAGCTGAAACTTTTGAAGAAATAAGATAAAATATATGAAAAGCTTGCATTACAGGATATTGAAGAAAAATTGTATAACATGTTTGATTTTTAGATTAGAATAGAATTAAAATGTCTTGTAAAACATGTAAAGATAACAAAAATGTTTAAAAAATATACAATATATATTTAATTGGATAGAGCTCATTGTGCTAAGTCTAAATTATGCTTTTTTCATGTCAAGTTGGCCTCATCTAGAGTTATTAAAAATTTCAAAATTAAACAATCATAAATATAAAATTATTTGTTTAATATTAATTATATAGATTGAATCAAATATGAATTGAATTCAAAAGAATCAAATAATACGAAATCAAAACTTCTTAAAGGTGTCATAATAGAAGATTTAGGGTTACATAGTTGTTTTAAAAAAGCAAATTAAAAAATTTTAATAAACTAGGCAAAGTGCATGACGAGGTTGTATAGGTCATCCAGTCAATACATTTGATGTTTGTTTCATCTTGATGAGAGCATTTTTTGATTTTAAAAGAAATATCAAAATAAATGAGCATAAATAATAATAATTTGTTAATTTAATGTTAAGTAAATATACATACAATTAAAATGAGATTAATTGAAGAATTGTAATTTATTCAAGTCAAGACATTGTAGTGGTGACACAAGACAATAACTAGAGTTTCCAGTAATCAAATCAAATAAAAAATTGAAGGATTGAGATAAATTATCACAAAAAATTGTATTTTGAGATAGTAAGGAGATCAAGTATAGAACCCTTGATCATGAAATCATGTTTGAACTGAAATGACTACTAAAACATGGCAGAACCCTTCAATACAAAATGTTTAAAAGAATAGAATGGAATATTTAATAACATAGAAGTTTATAAGATGATTCCAATGATGATATGTTTTCTCAAATTATATTATGTTAGCAATTACTAAAAATTTCTAAGTTAAATGAGCACAAATAATAAGAAAATGTTATTTTTATATCAAACAAAATAAGACAAATTCAAGCATATGAAATTATTAAATAAAAAAGAAATAGACATCACATAAAAGAAGATTTATAGTCACAAAGTAAAATAACTAAATAAAAATTTGAAGAACTGAGATAAATTGTATAGGAAAGTTGTACTCCATTATACTAAGATGATTAATTGTTACAACCTTGATCTTCAAATTAAATACAAATCAAAGATTCTCACAAAATCTTAGAAATTAAAATATTTAAATACATTGAAATTTAAGTTTAATTACAGATAGATCATCATGATTAGTCAAACAATGCTTATTTCCTCTCGATTAGATGTCAGTTTGAATTATAATGAATTACCAACTTAAATAAACATAAAACATAACCAATTATTTCATAATGTTACGTGAACATATATTCAAAATAAAATGAGATAAATTTTAGCATTTTAATATAACAATATCATGACAATAATATGTCACACAAGAAAAGATTTAGGCTTATGTAATAATATTACCTAATCATAGTTAAAAGTTTTATAAAAAGAGTTAAATTGTATGATAAAGTTGTGTCCCTATATAAAACATGATAAAACCTTCAAAAGTAAAATATCTAGAAATATTAAGAAAACATTGTTAATTAGATATAGCTAGCAAATGTGAGTAGAATGATATGCCGTGCATCTTGATCAAATATCCTTTGAAATTGCTATGAATTAGAAATTTCAGTAAGTGCAAATTATATTTAAATATTTTTTAATATAACGTATATATATATATATATGTCCAAGCTAAAATAAGAAACCTTGAATCAATGCAATATAACTTATTCTAATTTATATAGTGGTACTACAAGAAGAGAATTATAGATACAAAGACATATATCCAAATCAAAGTGAGAAATTTGAAGAAATGAGATAAATTGTCTGACAAAGTTCTATTCTTAGATATTTAGGTGTTTGAGTGTAATATTCTTCATCATAAAATAAGGTAGAAAAAAAAATTTCTATTAATACTACTTACAATCTAAAAAGTAAAATATTTAAAAGTTTAATATGATGATTTAATTCAATAGAACACATCGAGACAAGAGTAGTAACCATTAATTCATCTTGATTGGACTTGTTCCATATGATAATAGATTTTTAAAATAAAAAATGTAAATAAAAATAAATTATTATATTAATGAAAATTAAATATATAATAATAATAAAATGAGATAAATTAAAGTAGGATAATAAATCTAAAAAAGAGTGATGTATAGTAAGCATTGGAGAAGCTATAAGATTATAAAGTAAAATAACCAATTCAAAGTAACAATTTTAAATAAATTATATAAATTATACAAGAAGATAGAATTCTAATAGACTAAGGAGACTGAGTGCAATATTCTCAATTATTACATTCGGTACAAATAAAAATGTCAAATAAAAAATGCAAAACTTGAAGAAAAAAAATTTTCAAATATAGAAAAATGAATATTTTATTGCATATAACTTGTTGAGATGACTTCAATGATCTTTTTTTTGTCCGTATCATACCTTTTATCAAATTACTATCAATACTAAAGTAAATAAGCATAAAAAATAAAAAGGGTATTATTTCAATTTTATATATATATATTTAATTTCAAATGAGATAAAATGAATAAAAAATATAATCAAATAAAATTGATGTATATGTCACACGAGAGGAGATTTTTAATCACTTAGTAACTCAACAAAATAATGTTGTTATAAACGTGACATGAGAAAAGATTTAGAGTTATAGAGTAAAACTACTAATTAATTGTAAAACTTTGAAGAAATTAGATAAACTATACATGAAAGTTGAATAATGTGGTAATTAGTAGATTGAGCATAACATCCTCAGTTTTCTGATTAGGTAGGATTCATAATGTGTCATAATAATGCCAAAAAGATAAAAAAATATTAAATTAGCTAAATTTATAATCACATAAACCTTATATGTAATTTTTGGTAAATAGAATAATAAATAAGCATAAATATTATTAAATTATTGCTAAAGTACAAAGCAATTAAAAATTAGAGCTAAAACTATAAAAACTAAGGAAATGTAGTATAGCCAAATTTATAGAAAATGTTTGAAGTAACGAGTTCAATTGTATTAGAATGTTTCATTCAAAGATGGTACGAAACTTGAGGGAAAAATCAACTTTTGTCAACCACATTACCAATCAAAATCCCTTGAAAAGCAGCTAAAACAATTGAACAAAATGTTTAAAAAAGTTAGAACAATATTTAATCAAATAGGGAACCTCATGATGGGTCAAATTATCTTTGTTTCATCTTGATCTAACATAATTTTAAATAATTGTGAATTATAAAATGAAATAAAGACAAATATTAATAAAGTATTATTAAAATATTTAGTAAATTTATATTACAACTAAAATACTTTAAATTGATATAACTAAATCAAACACATGTAAATAATACACCATAAAATATTTTGAGTTATAGAGTAGTATAACAAAATGAAAGAGAAAAGTTTTAATAAAAATTGGAAAGTAGCATTCTAAGACTACAGTGTCGAAGGGTAACATCCTCGATCATCAAATCTGGTATAATTTGAAAAATCTTGTAATAAAGGCATATTTACTGAAAATTAAAAAATTTAAAATTGAGGAGATTAATATTTAGTCGGAATGAGCTAGTTAATATGAGTCCAACAATAAATTATTGAAATGTAATATAGCCAAATTAAGGCAAATGAAGGTCACCAAAGAAGAGAATTAGAGTTACGTTGTAATTTAACCAATTGAAAAAGAAAAGAATTAAGAAAAAAGACAAATTTTGTGAGAATGTTATATTTTGATATACTAAGGAGACCACGTCTAACATACGCAATCATCAAATCTAGTATGTTTTTAAATATCATGTATGACCTACCAAATCCTTAACAAATAAAATATTTAAAAATATTAAAAAAATAATTAATTGTATGCAGCTTATTCGGATAAGTCCAATGATGTATGTCTCATCTCAATTATACCTTTTTATAATTTTTTTAATTAATAAACTAGATATGTATAAATAATAACAAACAACTATTTTAATGTTTGACAAGCATTAAAACAAAAATGAGATAAATTTATTTAATGTCATATAATTAATTCAAAGTGATGCAAACATTCCATGATTGGAGATTCGAAGTTTGATAGTAATAAAACCAATTCAAAGTTAAAAACTTGATGAAATGAGAAAATTATAAGTAAAGTTGCATTTAAAAATACTAAGAAGATTAAGGGTAACATACTCGATCGTGAAAATTAGTGTGAATCAAAATGTCTCATTCAACATGATAAACCCTATAAGATAAAATATTTAGATATATAAAATTTAATATTCGTTTGGAAGGGGATCTTTTAGATGAATCGAGTAGCGTTTATTTCATCTATGTTGGAACTCATTAGGAATTACTATTAATTTCTACATTAACTAAGCATAAATTAAAAAATTATTTTTTCAATACAAAGAAAAATATGGTGAATTAGAAATAAGATACATTGAAAAATAATATTATACCCAATTCAAGGAAATGTAAAGGTCAAATGGGATAAATATGAAAGTTTTGAGAAAATGAGATAAAGTTTGTAGGAAAGTTTGATTCCAAGAAAATTTGGAGAACAAATAAAAAATTCTTGATCATTAAATCAATTATGAATCAAAATATCCCAAAAAAGACTCCAAAAAGATTCTAAAATTAAATTTTAAAAAATTAGAGTTGACATTTAACTCGATAGAGTTTATTAACACAAATATAATGATGGTTATTTTGTCATTATTGTTCCCCATCTCAATTTAATGTAAATTACAATATAAATTAGTAAAAGTAATAATTAATAATTAATTTGATAATAGGTAAAAATATATAGAAAGTTGAAATGAGATAAATTGGAGTAATGTATAATTATGAATTCATAGTAATGTAAAGGTCAAATAACAAAAGATTTATGGCTACATAGTAAAACATTCAAAGCTATGTGGAAATTTTACAGAAATGAGACACATTATAAGGCGACATTGTATTCGAAAGTCTAAGATGATGAAGGGTAACATCCTCAATTATCAAATTAGATTAAATAAACATGTCTGGCAAAGCAAGAATAAACACTACAAAATAAAATATTTTACAATAAAAAATGAGTATTTAATTGGATAAAACTTATTGAGAAAATTCAAATAATGTTCGTTTCATCTCGATAGAAGCTCATTTGTTATTTCAACAAATTCATGCATTTAAGAAGGTTAAATAAAGTCTAACATGAGAGTAGAATTTGCGATCTATAGTAATGTAACAAAATCAAAGTAAAATTATTATAGAATTGAGATGAAGCATTCAAAGTTGCATTTAAGATACTAAAGAGATTAAGTGTAACCTTTTTTTAAAAATAGAAATAAATTAAAATATCTCATAAAATAAGCAAAAATCCTTAAAAATTAAAAAAATTTAAAATATAGAAATAAAAAATTAAGTTGATAGAGCTTATTGACATGTGCTAATTATGTACATTCCATCTTGGTTAGTCCATGTTTTGAATTCTTACAAACTAAAACTATCATAAGAAAAATACTAATAAATGATTATATTTATATTAAACAAATATGCATTAAAGGTGAATGGCATAACTTGAACAAATTTAACATAACCAAACCAATATGATGTAGATATCACATAGGAGGAGATCATTGCAAAGAATTTCAAGAAATTAGACAAAGTGAATATGAAAGTTGCTTTCTATAATAGGAAGGAGATCATGTATGACATCCTTAATAATCAAATCTATAATGAATAAAAGTATCTTATAAAGCAAGCCAAAAGTATAAGAAATTAAATATTAAAAAATTTTAAAAAAGATTAACTAATTAGATAAGGGTCATCCAGGAGAGTTTAATGACATTCATTTTGCTTCAAAAAGACGTTAATTTCGAATTTCAAAGAATACAAAATCAAATAGGATTAATTGAAGCAATGTAACATAAGTAAATGAAAGTAATGTTAATCTTAAGTTATAGGAGATTTAAAATTTGAAAGTAATATATCCTATATAAAAAGAAAACCATTTAAAAATGAGATTAATTGTACATGGAAATTTCATTCTATGATACAAAGTAGACTGTTCATAACATTTTTTATCATTAATTCATGTCAAAATCAAAATTCCTCATAAAGTAAGTAAAACATTTTGAAGCCATTATTTAAAAATTTGAAAATAAATATCTTATTAGAGAGAGCTCGTTGAGACGAGTCAAATAACATTTTTAGGTCCCAATCAGAACTTGCTGGAAACTACTATGACATATCAAAGCGAATATATCCAAATCAAAGAAAAAATTTTGAAAAACTTATATAAATTATTTAAGAAAGTTGCATTCCAAAATAAATTTAGAGTGATGAAGGAATATATCCAAATCAAAGAAAAAATTTTGAAAAACTTATATAAATTATTTAAGAAAGTTGCATTCCAACATATTAAGTAGATCAAGGGAACTATTTTTTATCAACAAATCTAGTATGAATCAAAATGTCTCGTAAAGCCCATAACAAATCTTACAAAATAATATGTTTAAGAACATAAAAATAAATATTTATTGAATATAGCTTTTTAAGTTTAATCCAACAAAGTTTATTTTGTCTCGATTAAATCTTAATTAGAATTACTATCGATTAGTAAAAGCGATATATAAATTTACTAACAAATAATTATTTTTATTTTTAGCAAATAAATATTCAAATTTAATTGACATTAGTTGAAGTAAATGTAATATTAAAAATATAAAGAAATGTAAGTATCACATGAGATGGGATTCAGAGTTACATAATAATATAATAAAAATAAACTAAAAAATGAAAAAAAGAGACAGATTACAAGGGAAATGTTACTTAAAAATATAAAAAAGTCTACTTCAATATGACAAAACCCTAGTTAATAAAACAATTTAAAAATATAAAAATATAAAAATATAAAAATATAAAAATATAAAAATATTTTTTAAATTAGGTACAACTTGTGAGGATAAATAAAATTATATTTGTTTCATTTTAAACAATTCTCATTATGAATTTCAATGAATTAATTAAAAATATATATAAATATAAAAATTATTATTTTATATTAACAAACAATATATTAAAGAAATGTGATAAATTAAAACAATATAGCATAAAAATTTAAAGAAATGTAAAGCTTTGATTAGATTAGATTTAGAGTTACATAGCAATATAACATAAACAAAGAAAAAACTATGAATAAATAAGATAAATTATAAGAAAAACTTGCTTTCCAAGAAATTAAGGATATAATGTAATGTTATCAATGAAATCAATTACAAGTAAATATATCTCATAAAGCATGTGAATTATTTTAATATTGAGGAAATAAATGTTATAATTGAAATTATGTAAATTGAATAAAGTTAATATAACTAAATCATTGTGATGTATTAATCCCACATTGTGTGGGAATGTTGTATTCTGTGATATTAAGATGAAGTATAACATCCTTGATCATAAAAATAGGTAGATATCAAATCAACATATAAGGCATGGCAAAAGCATAAAAAATAAAATATTTAAATATTATAAATTAAATATTTAATTTAATATAGCTCATCAAGTTGAATACAACTATTTTTTTAGCCTTCAACAAACCTCATTTGGAATTATTATAAATTTTGAGGTTAAATAAGCATAAATAAAAAACTTAATTATTTTAATAATAAGAGAGAGTATATTAATGTTGAAAATAAATTGAAACATTATAACAGATCAAAGTTAGGTCTACGTAGAGGTAAAATGAGAGGAGATTTTGAGTTATGATGTAAAATAACAAAATCAATGTGAAACATTTAATGAAAAGAGATAAATTGTTTGAGGACTTTGCAATCATCGATGTAATGTCCTTCATCATCAAAGTAAGCTCATTGTCACATGCAATATGCAAGATCTTCATAAAGTTAAATATTTAAAAAGTATAAAACTAAATATTTAATTTGATAAAGCTTCTTGAGAAAATACAATAATATTTTGTCTAAATCAAAAAAAGTTCTATGATACTGCAAATTATGAGTGTAAAATAATAATAATTAATTAATTTTTTAATATTAAGAAAAAATTTATTATGTTTGAAGTAAGATAAATTAAAATAATTTAATATAACCAAAACAAGGCAAAATATTTGTGTGAATAAGTTCGATTGTACGACAAAGTTTTTTTCTAGGATATTTAGAAGAACAACTACATCATGCAAGAGCATCAAATCACACACAAATCAAAAAGCTTTTTAAAGGTTTTGTAGACCCTTAAAAATAAAATATAAAGAATTTATATATAAAAAATTTTAAGTAGAAAAGGCTCTTAATGATGAGTCTTATGGAGTTTGTTCCACTTATTACAAACCGTATTTAGAATTACTACAAATTAAAAAAAAAAGAAAAATATTTAATAAAATATATATATATTTATAATAAAAATATATATTCCAAAAATAATTTAATTAAAATAATTGAATATAATACAACTAAATAAAAATGATGTAAGAGTTATAAGAGAGAATGTTTTAAATTACATGGTGATATAAAAAAATCAAAGTGAAAGATTTAAAGAAATGGGTCAAATTTTACAATAAAGTTGCTTTGCATGATACTGAGGGAGACTGTGTGCAAAATTTTCGATTTAAAAAAGATGTATGAATAGAAATGACCCAAAAAAAATCTAAAGACCCTAGAAAATGAAATATTTCGAAACATAGAAAAAATATTTAATTGAGAGCTTGTCTAGATAAGACAAAAGATGTTTGTTTCATCCTGATTGTATCTTTTTTTGAATTACTAGGAATAACAAAAATAAATAAGCATAAAAAATATATTTTAATTTCATTAAATATATATATAAATATATATATTTATGTATATATATATATATTGAAATGATATTAATTGAACAAATGTAATAATACAAACTCAAAGAAATGTAAAGGTGAAATGAGATAAGAAGGGTTTCTTAGTGCTTTTTTCAAATTGAAGCCACAAATATTAATAAATGAGATAAATTTTAGTCAAAAGTTGCATTCTAGGATGTTAAGCAGATCGAGTGTAACATCCTCAATCATTAAATCATGTAATAATTGAAATGTCTTGTAAAACATGCAAAATCCCTTAAAAAAAGAATATGTAAGATGGTAAAAATAAATATTTATTTGGGTAGAGCTCCTTGATATGAGTCAAAATTTTAATTTGTCTTGATCACACATAATTTGTAATTAATGCATGCTTCCAAAGTTATAAGAAAAAATAATAAAAATTTTATTGTAAATAAATAATAATTAAAGGTGAATGAGATAAATATAGGCATTATGATACAACAAAAGAAGATAATGAAAATGTTGCTTGAGAGACAATATATTATAACTTAATAACATAACCAAATTCAAGTAAAACTTTTCAAGAATTGAGATAAATTATGCTGGAAGGTTGCATTCCACGATACCGAGGTGGTAGAGTCTAACGTATTTGATCATGAAATGATATAACAAAAATACTTCATGAAAGGCATGACAAAATCTAAGAAATTAAAGTATTAAACAACATTTAATTGAATATTTAATTTGATAAAGCTCATCGAGATGAGTGCAATGATGTTTTGTTGCCTAAATAAGATTTTTTTTAAAATATCTACAAATTGCCATATGATTGTGCATAAAAAGTAAAAACATTTATTTTTAAAATTAAGTAATTATTTGTTAGAACTAAAATGAGATGAATTGAAGCAATCTAATATAACAAATAGAGGTGATTTAAAGTCACATGAAACAATGTTTAGAGATTAATAGTAAAAGAACTAAATGAATAGAAAAAATTTTATCAAATGGGACAATTATTTTGAGAAAGTAGTATTTCAATATATATATGGTTGTTAAGTGTGATATCCACTATTATAATATCAGGTAAAAATAAACAACCATCATAAACTAGGCGAAACTTTAAGAAAATTAAATAAATAAAATGTAAAAAAATTAAATATTTAACTGGATATAACTCATCTAGATGACTACAATGATGTTTGTCAATCTCAAACAAGTTGGGTTTGGAATTGCTACAAATAAAAAAAAATACATAAACAATTATTATAATATTTTGTAAATGTATATTTATTAAGGCTATATTGCATAATGAAATCAAAGTGATGTCAATAAACTAAGAAAGATGAATTAGTGTTCAATATTAGTATCACTAAAGAAAAGTAAAAAAGTTGAAGAAATCAGTTAACTTGTACTTGAAAGGTTCATTACGAATACTCAAGTGATCAAGTCAAAACATCTTAAATGTTTTCCTATTTTAAGAAGGTTTTTGATATCTACCTATTAAATTTGAAGTGAGAAAAATTGAAGTAATTTAATCTCACCAATTTAACATGATGTAATGGTCATGTGAGAGGAGAATTAGAGGTTCATAATAATATATCCAAATCATAATGAAACACCAAAACAAATGAGAAAGATTATAATACACAATTACATTACAAGATACTTAAGAGATCAATTGTTATAATCTTAATTTTTAAATCTTTCACACATCAAAATGTCTCTTAAAGCATACAAAAATATTAAAAAGTAAAAGATTAAAAAAATAATAGAAAAAATATCTATTTTCACAATGTTAATCTAAGTGAGTCTAATGACATTATTTCAATCTTGATAAAACCTTATTTTGAATTATTGTAAATTGCCAAATTAATTTCAAAGATAGTAATAAATTATTATTTTAACATTAATTAAATGTACATTAAATAAAAAAATAAAATAAATTAATGTAATGCAATACAAAAATGTCAAAGAAATCTAAATTTCACACTAGTGGTGATTTAGAGTTAGTAATAAATCTAAATCAAAGAAAAAGATTTGAAAAAATGTGGTAAATTATTAAAAAAAAGTTATAGTTTGTGAAACTAAGGATACCAAGCGTAACATCCTAAAAAGTCAAATCATGCATAAATGAAAATATTTCATAAAACTTGCAAAAATTGTAGAAAATAAAGTATTTAAAATATAAAGATGAATATTTAAAGAAATAGAGCTTAAGGAGTAAAGTTGAATGATAAGTTTTTTTCCAATGATAACTTGTTTTGAATTACTATGAATTACCAAAAGGATATACAAAAAATAAAAAAAATAATTCTTTTAATATTAATTAAATTTATATGAAGTTTTAATTGAGATAATTTAAGGCACTATAATATAACCATTACAAAGCAATGTAAATGACATGAGAGGAGATTAGACTCGCACAATAATATAACTAATTAATAACAAAACAAGAACAAGAGAGATATATTAAGAGGGAAAGTTGTATATAGGATAATAAGGATATCTAGTGTAAAGTCATTAATTATCAAATCTAGCAATTCAAAACGTCTTATTCAACATGAGAAAACCTTAATAAATAAAATATTTTAAAATAAAAAAAAATAATGTTTGATTATATAGAACTCATCGAGGAAAATCAAACCTCGTTTGTTTCTTTTAAAAGAAACCTCATTTTTAATTTTCATGAATTACAAAAAAACCTATAAATCCTAAAAAATTATTATTTTAATATTAAATAAAAATAAACTAAAGGTAAAATAAGATAAAGTGAAGAAATGTAGCATAACCAATTTAAACCAACATAAAGGTCTTAGAGTAGATTTAGAATTGTACAGTAATATAGCCAACTCAAAGAAAAAAGTGGAATTCCAAGAAACAAAGGTGTTTGTTCAACATCATCAATAACCAAATCAAGCACAAATAGAGATATCTGATAAAGCATGCAAAATCCATTAAAAACAAAATATTAGATAATACTTATATGAATTTTAAATTTGATATAACACATCAAAAAAATGTTATTTCAATAAATGGTGTTTTAATATTAAGAAAATATATATTACGACTAAAATTAGGTAAAGCAAATTAATGTAATATAACTAAATCAAAGCGATGCACTGGTCACCCATTGTGTGGGTTGTTGCATTTCATGACAACATGATGATCGAGTGTATCATCTTGGATCGTGAAAACAACTAGAAGTCAAAATATGACATAAAATAAAAAAAATTAAAAAATAATTTAGATATTAGAAAAAAATAATTTAATTTTATATGACTTATCAAGATTATACTGAGACATTTTTTTTGTCTTAATTCTACCTCAATTTGCATTACTATGAATTATAATGTAAAATAAGACTAAATAAAAAATTATTATTTTAATAATACATAAAATAATACAAAAGTTGAAGTGAGTTGAAGTAAGATAATGTAATATATCCAAATTAAGTCTATGTAAAGATAATATAAGAGGAGATCTAGAGTTACAAATTAAAATAAAAAAATCATAGTAAAATATTTAGTGAAATGAGATACGTTGTTAAAGAAATTTGCATTCATCAAACGTAATATCCTCAATCATCAAATTAGGTACGAATCAATCAATAAATCATGTAAAAATCTAGTTGTCTTGTAAAACATGCAAAATCATTTCAAAATAGAATATTTTAAAAAATAAAAATGAATATTTAATTGGATAAAACTTTTTTATATGAGTCCAACCTTTGCTTCATCTCGATTGTACATCATTTATACGTAATGCATATTACAAAATTAAAAATATGCATATTAATATTAAGAAGTATTATAATACATCCAAATGAAAATAATGTAAATGTCTTCTAAGAGAAGGTTTTATGCAATACAATAATATAAAAAAATTATTGTGAAATTATTAAAGAATTTTAGTAAATTGTAGAGGAAAGTTATATTTTGAGATACCAAGGTGATCATGCGTGACACCGTCGATTCCCAAATTATATACCAATAAAACTTTCTTGCAAAGGATGACAAAATCCTAGTTGTTAAAATATTTAACTATATTTAAATGATAATTTTAACTTGATAAAGCACATCAAGATAAGTCCAATGATATTTTTTCATCTTGATCAAATGTTTTTTAAAATTACAATAAATTTTCGAAGTATATAAGCCTAAATAGCAATAAATAATTTTACAATATTAAGTTAATATGTATCAAAAGTAAAATGAGATAACTTGGAGTAATAACAAAATCTAGGTGATTTAAAAGTCACTTGGGACAATATTTTTAGTTACAAAGCAACATAACAAATTCAATGTGAAAAAAATGAACAAATGGGACAAATTGCATCAGAAAGATGCATTCCAATATATAAGAAGATCAAATGTGATGTCATCAATTATAATATCAAGTAGGAGTAAAACTCCATCATAATTCATGCTAACATTTATGAAAAAAAATAATATATATAAAAATGAATGTTTAACTAGATTTAGTTTAATAAGTGACTCCAATGATGTTTGTTGTCCCTCAATATGGCCTTGTTTGGAATTAACACTAATCACAATATTTAAAATCTATAAATAATTCTAAAATAATATTTTAATATGATGTATATGTGTATTAGTTGTGGACACAATGAGACTAGAGAGATGTAGTTTAGTAATAATATAACTAAAGAAAGGAAAAAAAGTTGAAGAAATGAGATAATTTAAGCTATAACGTTGCATTCCAAAATAATCTAGGGATCATCTATAAAATCTTAAATTTTGCCATGCTTTATGATGCTTTTTTATTCCCAACCAACAAAGCAGATATGTGATAAATTGAAGCATTGTAATCTAACAAAATCAAAATGTTATTAAGGTCACATGGAAGGAGAATTAGGCTTCCTTAATAATATATCCAAATAAAGGAAAAATATAGAAACAAATGAGATAAATTTTATGCAAAACTTGCATTAGATGATATTTAAGAGAATAAGCAAAATAATCTCAAACACAACTCTATTATGCATCAAAATATGACATAAAACATTCAAAAATATCAAACAAATAGAATATTTAAAAAATTAGAAGTTAATAACTAGTTGGATAGAGCTAATTTAGATGAACCCAATGATGTTGTTTTGATCTTGATCTCACCTCATGCTAAATTATTACAAAATTAGTGTAAAATCATAAATAGTAAAATCATGTACAAATAAAAAAAGTCTCTTAAAGCATGGCAAAATTGTAGAAAATGAAATATTCAGAAATAAATAAATTAACATTTAATTAGATGGATCTTGCTATGTCGAGTCAATTAGTGTTTTTTCTTCTCAATTATGGCTCGCTTGAAATTACTATAACTCACTAAAGTTAAAGAGACATAAATAATAAAAAAATAATTATTTTAATATCTATTTAATATATGTCAAACTTCAATGAGACAACTTGAACTAATGTTGTCTAACTAAATCAAAGCAATGTAAAAGTCATGTGAGAGAAGATTTAGATTTACATAGTATTCTAACTACAACATATAAAAATTACTAAAAAATAAGAAAAATTTTATGAGAAACTTTCATTCAATGACATTAAGGAGATCTAATGTAGCATCCCTATTCTTCAAGTTAGACAAAAATAAAAAAGGATTGTGAAGCATGTCTAAGTAATAAAAAATTTATTTAAAGATATGGACATTAATATTTACATTGATTGAACTTATGAACAAACTCTAGTGACTTTTGTTTTCTCTTATTTACACATTGTTTGGAATTACTATAATGATCCCTAGTTAATAAGCAATAAAAATGATTTATTATTTTAATATTAAGTATTTACGTAACAAAGTTAAATGAGATAAACTAAAATAATCCAATATATCAATTTCAAAGTGATACAGAGGTCATATTAGAAACGATTTATGAAGACATTCTAGATTAAATAGGAATAAATAATAATAAAGTATTTATTTATTATTATCTAAATATTTATTAATTTTAAAATGAGATAAATTGAAAACGAATATTATGACCAAATTGAAGGGATGTAAAACTTGCATGGAAGATGTATATTGTTAAATGTTGATAGCCAAATAAAAATAGAATATTTAATGAAGGGAGATAAATTCTATGAAGAAGTTATATTCTAAGACACTAAGGAGATGTAGTGTAGGAACTACAAACATCAAATCAAGTAAGAATTACAATGTGCTATCAAGCACCCTAAAGGCATAAGACATAGAATATTTAAAAAATTACAAATTGATTCTTTAGTGAGGTAGATTTGTTTGAGACAAGTACAACAATATTTCTTTTATCTCAATGAAAGATCACCTGAGATTACTAAGAAATACAAAATAGGCATAAAAATTAAAAAGGTATTATTACAATATTATGTAAATATATATTAAGCTAAATATGTGAATATGAAGTAATTTAATAAAATAGAGTCAATAGAACATAAAAGTGGCATGTGGGGAGATTTAGGTTTAGAAAATAGCATAACCAAATTAAAGAAAAAATTAAAAGATTTGAGATAAATTAAATAGGACAGATGCATTCCAAGATACTAAAGAAATTGAGTATAATATTCTTGATTATCAAATAAGGTATTAATTTAAATGTTAATTAAGGCATACCAAAATAATAAAAAAATATCGTAAAATATAAATGTTAATATCTAAATTGTTAGACCTCATCGAGATAGTATAATAAATTTTGTTTCTTTTTTAACAAATCCCGTTAAGATACTTTTTAGCTAAAGAAGAAAATAAGCATAAAAGTCATCAATTGTTATTTTAATATTATGTAACTAATTGTTAGGGATTAGAGATAAACTCAAGTAAAAAATATAACTAAAGCAAAGAATTATTAGGGTCACTTGAGATAAAAAGATAAGCAAGAATATATTGTTTTATATAGCTCATCCAGGTGACTACAACAACATTTACTTTGCCTTGAATGCACTTTGTTTAGAAGTAAAATGAGTTACTAGTGTAAAGATTTAATTATTAACAAAATATTTTTTTAACATTAAAGAAATATATATTAAAGTTGAAAAGAGATAAAAGTCACACTATAAAAGTCACATTATAGTAGATTTAGTGTTAATGGAAAAAACAAAGAAAACAATTTGAGAAAAGGAGATAAATATTATTGGAAATCTGCAAACCAAGAAGCTAAAGTGTTCTTGTTAACATCATAGATCATTAAATCAAGTAAGAATGAAAATGTTTCCATAAGAGTGCAAAATTATTAGAAAATAGAAAAAATAAAAATACAGTAATAAATACTTAGTTAGATAATGCTAGTTGAGTCTTGTATAATGGCATTTCTCTCATAAGATCATACCTCATTTGGAATTATTGAAAATTATTAAAATATAAAACAATAAATAACAACAAATTATTATTTTAGCATCACATTAATATATATTAATGCTAAGATTATATTAATTGAACTAATGTAACATAACAAAGTCAAAGAAAAAGAAATTACAAAAATAAGTAAATTGTTCTGCAATGTTGCATTCAAAGATAGTTTGGAGATCAAGTGTGCAATCATTGATCATCAAATCTAGTATGAATCAAAGTTTATCATAAAGCATACACGATCATAGAAAAGTAAGTAATTAAAAATATGATATTAAATATTTAATTTGTTAGAGCTCTTCAAGTTGACTTGAACAATGTTTGTTTGAACTTGTTAAACCTCTTTTAGAAGTACTATGAATTATAATATTAAATAAGCATGAATAAAAATAAAATATTATTTTATTTTTTAGTAAACATATGTGAAATATGGAATGCGACAAATTTAAACATTATAATCAAACAAAATTGGGGGGATTAAAATGTTACTCTAAGGCACAACTAGGGTTTAATTGAAATATAAGCAAATCAAAGTGAACAGGTTTCAAAAATCAGATATATTTTAATGGAAATTTGCATTACAAGGTGGTAAGGAGTTTGGGTTTGGCGTCCATGATTATCATATAAATGTATTATAAAGCATTCCAAAGTATCATGCAATAAATAATAAAAAATCATAAATTAATATCACATAAATATATCATAGTTGAAATGATATAAACTAAAAAACATAATTTAAGCAAATCAAAGTGATATAAAATTTACATGAGGTGAAAAATGTTGTATGAAGGTTGCATTCAAAGATAATAAGTACATTGATGGTAGCACACTCAATTATCAAATTAGGTATGAATAAAAATGTCTAACAAAATATGCCAAAATGTTAGAAAATTAATATTTAAAAATATTGAAAAAATATATAATTAAACATTTCTCATTGAAATGAGCCTAATAATGTTTATTTCATCTTAATTAGGCAATATTTAAAATTTGTCAGAAAAAGAAATGTAAATTAGTGTAAATAAAATAAATATTATTTTGACATTAAGTAGAATTATATTATAGCTGAATTAGAAATATTGAAGAATGGTAAAGTAAATAAGTGAAACGGATGTAAGAGTCACATAACAAAAAAATTAGGGCTTCATAGTAATATAACCAAAGCAAAGTAGAAGATTTAAAAAATTAGCTAACACATTTAAGAAAGTTACAATCTAGGTTACTAAGGAGATCAAGTATGGCATTATTGAAAATCAAATTTAGTAAAATGAAAAACTTTCATGAAGTGTACCATAAAAAATGAATTCTTTTTATTATGGAATTGAATATTTTATTGAAAAGGGGTCATTAAGGTAAGTACAATGATATATACTTCATGTTAATTGGACATAATTTAAAATTACTTAAAATTAACAAAATAAATAATCATGAGCAACAATAAATGTTTTTAATAACTAAATAAATATATACTAATTGGTAAAATAATATAGAATGAAGAAATGTAATATAACCAACTGAAAGGCATGTGAAGGTCACATGATTAGAAATTCAAAGTTATATAGTGATATTGCCAAGTCAAAAAAACTTTGAAAAATGATATAAATTTTAATGAAAAGTAGCACTTAGCATACCAAAGAAAGATAATGTAATATCATTGATCAAAAAGTCAAGTATAATCAAAATATTTTATGAAGCCTACAAAATCAATGGAAAATAAAAAGTGTGAAAATTTCAATAAGAATATTTAATTGAATAGAGCTCAACTAGATGAGTCAAACAACTTTTGTTTCATTTCTATCAAACCTCACCAAGTATTACATTGAATTAAAAATGTAAATAAGAAAAGATAAAAATAAATTATTATTTTGATATTTCTAAACATACATTAAAGTTTAAATGAGATAAATTGGCATAATCTATAATAGCAAAGTCAAAGTGATGTAAGTTGCACGAGTGGAAATTTAGAATTACATTTTGATTAATCCAGTGAAGGGGAAATTTTTAAAAGTTAAGATAAATTGCCTTAGAAAGTGGTATTTAAGACACTATGGAGATAGAGTGTAACTTTCTTGATTGTTAAATTAAGTTTGAATCAAATTATTGATTGATTATGGCATACTACAACTCTAGAAATTAAAATATTTATGAATTTCAAAATGAATATTCATTTAGGTATACAATGCAAGATTAATCCAATGGCATTAATTTTGACTTAATCAGACACATTTATATTTTCTACAAAATCTGAAAGAAAATAAGAATGCATAACCAAAAAGTATTTTTTAATATTAGCAATTTATTTTTTTAAATTAAAATGAGATAAAGTGCAGCAACATAATATAGAAATTTAAAGCATTGGATGGGCCACTTGGGATGAAATTAGAGTTATATAGTAATATAACAAAGTCAATGATAATTTAGATCAACCACATGTAAGGTCTAGTCATCCATATCAACTACAAGATGTAAGTAAGCAAGTTAACATGTCAACATGAATGTAAGAGAAAATATGTTATACTATCAAAGAAAATAATGTTATGTTCTATAAGAGAAATAATAAGAAAATGTAGCTTTTGACTTAGTTTTTTATTCTTTTCTTCATGTGCCATTGCTTATTGATTCCTATTTCCACTTTACTATGTAAATCTTATCTGCTAAAAATTTTTTGTTTACTTAGTTATAATGAAAACTCCATTTGTTAATTTATCATATTATGTTTCGATGCATGCATAGTGTTGTTATATTTTTAACTTATCTTTGTAGTATTCTTAATAGTATGTCTTGTATGGCCACTAACCATCCTATAGTGGTAAAATCTCCATCATGTGACCCACATGACCACAAGCCACCTTATGGTGGTAATATCTCAATCTTGTGGGTCATATGGCACTAGCATCCTCACGATGGTAATATCTCAATCTTGTCATCCACAAGACCATTTGCCACCTCATGTTGGTAATAGCTTAAACTTGTGACCAAATTGATCAGTAGTAACCTCATAATTGTAATTCTTAATCTTGTGGCCGACAAGGGAGACTAGCTTGAAAGAACAACACATTAACTTTTAAAGAATTTAATATCCATTCATGTCATCAAATATATCATCAACTACCATTTTTGTTATTTTGTTTCACAATTAAAATCTTCATTTTAATAATATCTATGAATTAGCTTATCATATATCATGCTTACATAATTAATCATGCCAAATAATTTTTCATAATAGTTTATCATTAATATGAAAGCATACATCTAATTAAAAGTATATATTTTTGAGCAAAATACATATAATGGCATGATATCAGTGCATCAAAATTAGATTCTTTATATAAAATTCACAAGCAAGTTATTAATTTTAATAATAAAAAATACATCAAATATTTGCATATAAAATTTGCAGCCAAGAGCTTACACCTTATGCAAGTTCTTCACTTCAATAGTCAACACCACAATAAACATACATATGAAGCATTCATGCTAGAGCACCTACCTCAAAGTTTTCTAATAGTTTATGTATTTTTTTGCTATTGAACATTCCATTTTATTAATTTTAGCCTATTAGTTATACTATTCTCAACTCCATTTACAAATTAACAAATGAATTGAAAATTATCATCATATCAATATATAAATATAGAAATTATTTTTTAAAAAGTAGTTCAACCGCTTTTCTTAGTTTTTAATTTTTGAAAAGCCCTCGCTTACAAATCTTTAACAACTATCTTCCTAATCATTATAATAATGAAATAGATACTGAAGTAATGTTAAATACTTTGATTCTTACAAAAAATTCTTATTATTTCAATACAAATAATAAGAAATAAAACGAAATTATATTTGTAGCTTTCCAATCTTGCACAGAATCTTGAGCAATGAAATTGACCTCAAATCCTTGGTTACCTTTTAAAGATATTCAAAATCAACATCCTCATCATCAATAAAGTTGCTTTTTAATAAAACTTCTAACCAACGAATGGGAAATCCCATTGTATGATTTGCATCAGGTATAGGTACTTGTTCTACATGTGTAGAGGAGAAAATGGGAGATCTATATTCAAAAATAAAAATTATTTATATATTATTAATTTATTAATATTTATTCTAATGGGCTTCAATAATTGATGGAAATTTGAAATAAACTTTGATCAAGTTGAAATAAAAATTATTGGACTTGTCTCAATGAGTATTCTGGTTTCATTAAAAATATAATATACTTGGTCTGAACATATCATCCAATGTCTTTATAGTTCTTTCCATCTTGTCATCTATTTGAGGATGGATACTTGTGCTAAATCTTAATTGAGTATAAAATCCTTGTGTATTTGCTTCCAAAAATGTGAGGTGACTTCAAAATCTTGATTAGGTATATTTGCCTTCAACAATCCATATAATTTCATAATTTGATCAATAAAAATATTAGTTACCATTCAATTGAATAAGAAGTTGTGACAATTAAAAAATTGGCTTTTTTTATTGATATATATGTAATTACCCAAATAGCATCATATCCTTGGATGATTTTTGGCTACCCAACTATAAAAAGAATTATAATTTCTTCTCATTTTCACATTTGAATAGGAAGACAATGTCGGAATCCCCACGGCCTTCGTAGCCCCCTTTTCACCTATTGAGTGAGCATACACTTACACATAAAATAATAGACATCTTTTTCCATACTATTCCACCAAAATCTCTATTTAAGGTTATACTTTATTTTTATGATTCCTAGATGTACTACAACCTTGTTGCATGTTGCTCTTTCAAAAAAACTTGTTTCCCTTTACATGTTGTAGGGATACATTGTTTTTTCTTATAAAATGTAATTTTTTTCATTTAAACTAAAATTTATTTTCTTTCATTTAGTAGTCCTTGATTTGTTGGATGTCTTCAACTAAATTTTAAAGAACTTTTAAATCATACAACCACCTTATTGCACAAGCTAATTGACAAAATTTCCTTTTAATAGTTATTGATATTGCATTTAATTTATTCCTGTTCATTTTAATTATTATTTATCCTTCCTCCAAGCTTGATATCATGCTATGAAGACTACCATCCTAGCTTAACATAAGTGCCACAATGTTAAGTTTACCTACATGATAAGTAATCTCAATGTCATAAGCATTAAGTAGTTCCCATTACCTTTGTTGTCTTAAATTTTTAAGTTTTGTCAATGAAAATATACTTTAAACTTTAGTATTCAATAAATAAATATATTTTTTGCACAATAAACATTGTGTCTTCAAATCTTTTCGACAATCATAGTTAAAATAAGCTTAAGATGATGTATAGAACAATTTCTTTCATAATGTCATAGCTACCTTGAACCATATACTATAACTATATTTTTTTTAATACACACCAAAGTCCATGCAAAATTACTTCAACATATAGTTAAAATTTTGTTTCTCTCTTAAGTAATGCTAAAATTGGTTTTGAAGTTAACATCTCTTTTAAAGTTCAAAACCATCTTTCATAATATAATTTTGATTCAAAAACTTTTGTTTTCTAGGTTACTATTGTTAAGGAATTGCAATCTAAGAAAATATTTTGACAAATTTTAGATAATACCCAATCAAAGCTTAGAAACGTCACACTTCAAAAATGTAGTTGGCATGGGTCATTCAATAATAGATGTTATTTTCTACAAATCTATGGAGATTTCTTTTACACTAACTATTTGCCCAAAAAAAGATAAACTAGTTATCAAAAAACCATATTTTAAAAACTTACAATATAATTGGTACTCTCATAACCATTATAACAATAGATGCAAATGCCTTTTACATTATGCTTCAATTGTAGAATAAATCAAGACGTCATCAGTACAAATAATGACAAAATATTCTAATTATTGCTTGGACACTCTGTTCATCAAATCAAAAAAAGCTATTGGAGCATTCTTTAAACTAAATTGAAAGTGAAACATTCAAAATCATTATATCTGATCTTGAAAGTATGAAATTCTTTTCTTCTAACTTGAAATAAATTGCAATTACGTCTCAAGTCGATCTTTGAAAACACTTGAGCTCCTTAAAATTGATTAGATTATCCATCTATTCTAGGCAAAGTATATTTATTCTCAATGATGATCTTATTCAATTCAATGCCATTAATACTAATCCATAAGTTTCCATCCGTCTTCTACACATATTTGATAGTTATGCTCGATTGAGAAACATTATGTTTGATAAAACCTTTATCAATTAGATCTCATAATTATGTTTTTAAATTTTGTAATTTAAGTGGTAGAATTCTATAAGGTGCTTTTTAAATTGGTACTACTTCTGGCTCCAAATCAATCATAAATGTCTTCTCTCTATTAGGTATTATTTCTATTAAATCTTTAAGAACAACATCTTCATATTAACAAGTCATTAGAACTTCTTGTTGTAGCATTTTTTTCTATTCAAGCTTCTATATTTATGCTAGATAATAGTCACAACCTTTTTTTACATATCTTTTAAATGTTGGAATAGATATTACTTGTACCCACTTATCCTTATAAAAATAAATAAGATCAGTACCACTTGTGATATGATTCTTCAATTTCTTCCCTCAAAAATCAATGATGACCTGATAGAATGTTAGCCAACCCATCCTAAGAATAATGATAGACAATGATGATTTTGTGGTAATCAATTAGGATTTGAAAGATGTCTTATAGATTTTCACATATTGTTTGATACTTTTATGTACTTTTACCACCTCTCCTCTATATAGTTTTACTAAAAGATTTGTTTTTATTACATGCATTTCAACTAACAATCATGAAATAAGATCAATTGATACAGAAGAATGCAATGCCACAAAATTAAATAGAGCCTTTATAGTTATATCTTGCAACATAAAATTATTTGTCATAACATGAGGTGTACAACATTAATTGGATAATATACCAGAATATGGTTGATCTGTGGATAGTCATTGTTATTTGTTTCCTTTGGTTAGAAAAACTCCTTGGTAGGACATTATGTATATTTTACATTATGACCTTTGGCTAAATTTTTTTTAGTAAGGGTTGAGGGGGAGATTGTGAACCTCATTCATTTATAATAATCATCTTCATTTTTGATAAACATTGAAAAGAAAAATTGGATCAAATATTCAAGCATCATGGCATTCAAGCATTATCGTAAGAACTTCAACTACTTTAGTACAAATAAAGTGGCTTCCCTTTTTGATTTACATTTTCTTGTTTAATTAATTTTTTATTTAAATCATGCTCTTATACTACAAATGTGATGTCTTTATTTCTTTTCCACTTATTGGATTTTGTTCTAAAAAATTTAGAATTCAAGTGATGAGAACCACCCTTGATTTTGTTCTCTTTTTTCTAATTTATAAGTACAATAATAAAAACTTGTTTTAACAAAATAAAAACTAGATAGTTTATATCTACAACTTTTTATTGTAAACATTTGAATCGAATAGCTGTAAGTAATTAATACTACCATAACATGTGCATGTAACCATTTGATAGCTTTTTATGTTATCATATCAATTTTCACATAAGATTACAATACTAAGTGCATCACATGATTAATAAATTATTCAATGCACCTCTTGTAGAAAAAAGCTTTTTAATTTCAATTATTTATTTTCTTGTTAGGGGTTGTTATGGGTAATCACCTTTTTGTTGGTTTCCATCGTACCTGAAATATTAATGTCAACAAAATGCTAAGCTAACCATCTTTTGTTTTATATGCTCTCACTAACAATAAAAAGCTATATAAAATAAGCAATAATTTGTGATAGCCACAAGTAATTTCAAATTATAAAAATTAATTATAACATCTAAGCAAGAAAGATAACCTAAATATAAAAAGAAAATATGTTATACAATTAATGGAAAGTATATTGTCATCTACTAAAAAAAGTAAGAACATGCAACTTTTAAATTCCACCAAAATTAATGTTAGAAAGCATACATCTCATGCATTGTCTTAATTTCACCAATTAGCCCTACAAAAATATACTTATATTTTATCCATGCCAAAGTGCCCACCATATAGCTCTTCTAATTGAATGGTATAGTAATATAGCTATTCAATTTTTTTTGCCAATTTTGACCAATCAATTGCAATTTCCACATCCCAATTTATAGGATTTTGCACAAATTAAAAATTTTTAATGTGTCAATGTAGACTTGTAGAACTCATATGTTAGATCATAAAAATAAGATTTTTCTTCTTCCATTCTTCTGGTCTCCCTTTTCCTTAAGCCTAAACAACAAAATATTTAACAAATTTCATTTAAATCATTCTAATTTTTAAATAGAAAATTAAGGCAAATTACACTGATTCTTCCCATTAGATTGAAATAATTGAAACGAAATTGAAAGAAAAATACTAAAAACTCTTTTTTCAATTTTTTGATCCTATTCAACATCCTCGATAATGAAAGTGGCCTCAAATACTTAGCTCCGTCAATAAGGGATCCTTTTCTATTATTTGTGTTGGGCATGGGGTCACTTTAGGCACATATGATGAAGAAAATGGTAGTTTATATATATATATATATACTTTGGAAAAAGAATTAATTACTATTGTGGAAAAGCATATATAATAATAAATTATTATTTGAATACTAAGAAAATATAAATTAAAGATGTCATAAGATAAAATGAATATAATTAAACTAAATAAGAATAAAGTAAAGTACACATTAGTGGAAGTTTAGTGATTTATATTAAGATAATAACTTCAAATAGGAAATTTGAATTTTTAAGATAAATTCAACGAGAAAGTTACATTCAAATTTGTTAGAATACGAAGTGCAGCATGCTCAATCATCAAATCAGTTCATAATGAAAAACTTTCATTGCAAGTTATTCAGGTCAAGTGAAAATTTTTTTTAATTAAATAAATTATGAAAAGAAATTTCTATTTAAATCAAGCTAAAATGTTAGAAGATGGAAATTTTAAAAATATAAAAATAATTTTTTAAATTAGTAAAGCTCTTAGAAACTTGCCCAATAATGTTTAATTTGATATGTTCCATCGACATGAGTTGAAGAACATTTGTTGTATCTGAGTCAAATGTGATTTGTAATTCCTGTCAATGTCAAAATAAAATAAAAAATAAATAATAAAAAAATTTTCCTTTAATATTAGTTAAGTATATCATAAAGCTAAAATGAGTTAAACATAACAATTGTACTATAACTAAATTAAAGAAAAACATTTGAAAAAATTAAAGAATTATTCTAAGAATTTGGATTACAAGATACCAAAGAGATTGAGTATGATATTCTTGATTGAAAGTTCATGTAAAAGTCAAAATCCTTGTAAAGTATGCTAAAAGACTAATTCATAAGATATTTAACAATTTAAAAAACATTTAATTTTGATAGAGCTCACTGAGTCTAATGATGTTTATTCCATCTCCATCATACTCATTTGAAATTTGTAACACTAAAGAAATTAAATGATAATAAAAAATCCTAAATTATTACCTTAGTACTATGTAAGCATATATTCAACCTAAGTGGAAGTAATTTATTGTAATACAAGCATAAAAAAGTAATGAAAGGTCACACATTAGAGATTTAGAGTTTCATAATAGTGCAATGAATTCAAAGGAAACATTTTGAAAGAAATAAGACAAATTATACATGAAATTTACATTTCAAAAAATAAGGAGATTAGATTAGAACTTCCTTGATCACGAAATAGTATAGAAATGAAATCGTTTTGTAAAGTACCACCACATCCTTAAAATTACAATATTAAAAATTATAAAAACAATAATTAAATAGTTGTTGTTGAGATAAGCCTAATGGCATTTGTTTCATATTGATCAAGTCTTGTTTGCAATTACTATGAAGTTTTAAAGTAACTAATTATAAATAGCAATAAATTATTAATCTATTGTTAAGAAAAATATATTAATCTAAAATGAGATAAATTGAGGCAAAGTAATGTAAAAACATGAAAGCATTGTAATGGTCGCATATATGGAGTAAAGAGTTTTATTGTAACATAACCAAGTCAAAGAAAAACTTTGAAGATATGAGATAAATTATACAAGACAATTTTATTCCAAGATACTAAGGAGATTGAATGTGACTCTTGATTGTCAAATTTGGTATAGATAAAAATATCATGTAAAACATGGTAAAACCTTAGAAAACAATATTTAAAATTTTTTTATGAACATTTAATTTGATTGAGGTCATTGAGACGTGTCACATCATGTTTGTTTCATCTTGATTAGACCTCATTTCAAATTATAACAAATTTTAATATTCAAATAAGAAAGAGTAATAACAAAACATTATTTTAATATTAATCAAGTATATGTCAAAGCTTAAAAAAGATAAATTGAAGAAGTATAATAGACCAAATCAATGTGATATAAAGATCACATATTAAGAGATTAAGTGTTACATAACATGTAATAACATAAAAATGAAAAGTTTCAAGAAATGCAATAATTTTGTATAGGAAAGATGCATTTTAAAATACTAAAGAGATCAAGTATAACATAGCCAATTCTAAAAACATGTATAAATCATAATGCATCTTAAAGTGTGCCAAAAGATTACAAAGAATTTTTTTGGAAACATATAATTAAATATTTAATTTGCATAAGCACATCAAGCCAAGACCAATAGTGATTATTTCTCCCTTATTATAGCTTATTTGGAATTATGATGAAATACAATAATAATAATAATAATAATAATAATAATAATAATAATAATAAATAAATATTTTAATATAAAGTAATAATATAATTAAGATAAAATGATAGAAATTAAAACCATGTAATGTAAATATGTCTAACTAATGTTTAGATCATACTGAAGGACTATCAAAGTCCCATAGTGACAAAATGAAATCACTAAAAAACATTCGATAAAATGTCATAAATTATATGACAAAGTTTTATTATAGGAAATCAAGAAGATTAAGTCTCATTTTCTCTATCGTTAAGTAAATCACGAATTAAAATGTAATGATAAGAATCCAAAAGGTACTAGAACATAAAGAATTTTAAAAAAAATATGTAAATGAACATTTTATTGTATTGTGTTTATTGAGGCATGTTAAAGTATGTTGGCTACATCTAAATCAAACCATATTTAGAATTTCAATGAATTTCAAAGTAAAAATTGAAAATATAATAATAAATAAATTTTTAATATTAATAACATATATATATTAAAGGTAAAATGAGGTAAGTTGAAAAATGTAACATGACAAAATAAAAGCACTATAAATATCACACGAGTGGAGATTTAGACCTTCGTATTAATTTAAAAACTTAAAGTGAAAAATTAAGAAAAATGAGATAAATTCATCAAGATCAATTAAAGTTATAAAATATAACAATATTAAAGAAAAGATATAAATTTTCTTGGAAATTTTCATTCCCATAAACTAGAGGGATTTCGTGTAACATCATTGACAATTAAATATGATACAAATAAAAACATTTTGCAAAATATTTTGGAATTCCTGCAAAAAATATTTAAAAATATAAAGGTGGTTATTTCATTTCATATTGAATGTTGAGATGAGTCTAACTATGTTTGTTTTGTCTCGACATGACCATATCTAGAATTACTATGAATTACTAATGTAAGCATAAAAAAATATATTTTTATTTTAAATACTAAGAGAAAATATATTAAAGCTAAAATGAAATAAATTATTGTAATATAAAAAAAATAAGTGTGATGTGCAAATGACATGGGGGAAAGTTAGTGGTAAAAAGGTAGGTTAACAAAACCAAAGAAAAGAATTTGAAGGAATGGGTTAGATAGCATGAAGAAATTTCATTCCAAGATATTAAGAAGATCAAAAGTGCCAATCTCAATTAACAAATGTGGCACAAATTGAAATGGCTTGTAAAGCTTGTCTAGATAGTAGAAAGTAAAAGGATATAGAAAAATGAAAGTTGCTTCATATCCTTTACACAACAGTTGTAATTCTTAAAAATTACCAAATTAATTATACATAAATAATAATAAATTCCATTTTGATGTTAAGAACTTCAATATTAAGGTTGAGATGTGATAAAGATAAACAATATAATATAACCAAACTAGAGCTATTTAAATATCTAATGAGAGAAGATTTTAAGTTTAATGGTGTTGGTCATCTGAGAGAAGAATTTGTCCCTTTAATTAAAACAAGATCATAATGGAAAAACTTTTTCTGAAATAACATAAATTATATATGAAATTTTTAGTCTGTATTTAACGAAAATCAAGAGTAAATGAAAATGCATTGTAAAGATGTCTAAAAAATTGAAAATTAAAATTTTAAAAATATAAAAATTGATATTTAAATAGATGTTGCTCATCTAGATATGTTCAATGATGTTATTTCATGTCAAACAAAGAATCTTTGCAATTACTATGAATTACTATGGTAAATAAGAATTAATAATAATCATTTATTATTTTAATAATATCTAAATAAATAATAAAGTTGTAATAAAAAAAATAGGAATAAATTAATATTCCTAAATGACAGCAATTTAAGGTCTAATAAGAGAAGAATTATAGTTTTACAATGGTATATCAACATGTAACAGAGCAATTGAAAAAATATAAGATAAGTTGTGTTGAAAAGCTACATTCTAAGATACTAGTGGGTTCAGGGTGCAACATCCATGATATTCAATGGTGCAAAAAAAGATATCTGGAAAAGGTTTCCAAAAATTAGGAAAATATATTTTAAAGTATAGATATGAATTACTATGAATTTAACATTGCATTTTTTTTTTTACTAAAAGTAAATTATTTTTGTATATTGGGTAAATAAAGATTAAAACTAAAATTAAAAAACTAATGCAATGTAATACAACCAAATAAAGGTAATGTGAATGTTATATGCAATGACATTTAGTGTTATGTTATAATTTAACCAAATAAAAGAAAAGAATTTGAAGAAATAAGATAAATTATATATGGAAGTTACTTTCAAAAAGATAAAGAGATTGAGTGTTAACATCTTAATGATCAAATCATGTACAAAACAACATGTCTCACACGACATGCCAAAATCTTAAAAAATTAAATATTTTAAATTTTAGAAACTTATATTTTGTTACATAGTACTCATCGTGAGGAGTCCAACATTCTTTGCATTAGTTCAATCAAACATTGTTTGGAATTACTATGAATTACCTAAAGAAATAGACATAAAAAATAATAAATTATTATTTTTACATTAACTACATATATTGTTAAGCTATCTTAGGATAAATTGAGGCAATGCAATATATGGAAAAACTCACACATAAGGAGAATTAGAGCTTGATAATAATAAATGCAAATTAAAGAAAAACATTTTGATAAATAACAAAAATCACATAACAAAGTTGCCTGAGAGGAGCAAGTCCACCCTTGTTTTTCCAATCAGATAAAATGGACATGTCTTAGAATGTTATTAAAGATTTAGAAAAAATATTTTAAAAATATAGAAACAAATATTTAATTGGTTTAAATTACAATAGGTTACCAAAGTAAAAAAGCATCAATGGTAATGAATTGTTATTTAAACAATGAGTAAATATATATTAATGCTAAAATGAAATAAAATGAAGCAGTGTAATATAATAAATTCAATATAATAAAATTAAACTAGAGTTAATGGAAAACATTTTATGAAGTAGGAGAAATTGGAAAGGAATATTCTATTGTAGGATACTTTGGAGTCATGCATAACATTCCCAATATCAAAATTTAGTATAAAAAAATGCCTTATAAATTATTTGAAAACATCAGTGAATAAAAAATTTAAAAATAGTGTCCCAAATATTTAATTGGATAGAGCACGTCGAGATGAGCATGATGACACTTGTTAATCTCGATTAGATCTCAATCAGATTAACAACAAAATAACAAAATAAAAAACATAAAAAAGAAAATATTACTTTAATATTGATTTATTATATATGTTAAATTTGTAAAGAGATAAATTGTGGCTATATAACATAAATAAATCAAAGATATTTAAAGGTTACTTGAGAGGAGATCTAAAGTTATAAAGTAATATTGTCGAATTGATGGGTTCAATTTGAAGCAATGTGTTAAATTTTATACGAAATTTGTATTACAATATACTAAAGATATTAAGAAAATAAAGTGTAATATTTTTTATCCCCAAATAATGTAAAATTTTAAATATCAAATAAAATATGTCAAAATCTTAAGAAATAAATACTTAAAATTGTTTGAATAAATATAAAATTGGATATAGTTCTTCAGGATAAGTCCAACAATGTCTACTTCATCTAAATTTGTGCTCATTTGGAATTGCTAAAAGTTACAAAATAAAATAAACTTAAATAACAACAAAGTTCTATTTTATAATAATTTAAATATATTCTCCAAAATAAAAGTAGGAAAAAATTAAGTAAAGTAATATAGTGAAATTACAGTAATGTAAATGTCTCATGAGTGAAGATTTAGTGTTATAGAACAATATAGCTAAATCATAACCTAAAAATTTGAAAAAGTAAGATAAATTACAAAAAAAATTGTTATTCCAGGGTATAAGCAAGATCAAGTGTAACATCAAGAGTCAACAAAATCTAGTAAGAATTAAAATGCCTCATAAAATATTCAAATAATTAGAAAAATAATTAAAATATTTTTAAATGAATATTTAACTAGATAGACCTCATTTATTTCGATCTAATTGAGTTAGTCTTATGTTGAAAAATAACAATGCAAACAATCATAAAAAGTAGAAATATTTATTTGAATATTAATTATATATATATATATATATATATATATATATATATATATATATATATATATATATATATATATATATATATATATATATATATATATATATATATATATATATATCAATGTTGAAATTACATTAATTAAAGATATCTAACATAAACAAAATCAAGGTGATGTATTGGTCACATGAGAAGACAATAATAATATTTTTTTATTGTTCACATTTAGTTTCTTTGGTTATTCATAGTAATTCGAAACAAAGTCCAATGGAGATGAAGCAAGCATCATTACACACATCTCAAATAACTCTACCTAATTAAACACTAATTTTTATATTTTCATATTTATATATATATATATATATATGTATATATATATATATATTATTTTTTAGGATTTTGAAAGACTTTACAAGATATTTCAACTCATAGAAGTTTTCACATTCTTAGATTTTTCACTTAATCTCCTTGGAATTTTGAAATGCAGTTTTTTTAAAAAAAATAATATTATTTATTCAAATGCTTCCCTTTAATATGCTTATATTACAATGAGACACTATTCTCTTCCTGTATGATCTTTAGATCTCTTTCATTTACTTAATATTTTCTTAACTTTTTATAGTTTTAGCATATTTTGTAGGCTATTTAGATTTGTGCTTGATTTGAAGATCAAGGATGTATCTCACAAAATCAATAACAAATTGGAATGCACATTTTTTAAAAACTTTATCACATTTCTTCTAAGATTTTGCTTTGTTTTTTCATTATATTTTGTAACTCTATATCTCCTATCATTTCACCATTATATCAATAAGCTTTGTTCAATCACAACACTTGAATTATGCGATTTTAGCATTAATATATATTCATTTAATATTAAAATAAGTATTTTTTAATTCTAATTAATGTGTTATTTATTACTAAAATAAATAATTATTATTACTTATGTTTAATTAGAAATGTAAATTTTTGTAATTCCAAATGAGGTAGTGTAGAGACGAAACCATCATAGAATAACACATATTGATGACTTCCAAAAAAATAATTATTCTTTTTCATATTTTAAAAAGTTTTATTTTATAGGTTTTCATTGCTTTAGGTGACACATTGACTCTATCTTATATTTTGATCAAGGATACTATACTTGTTCTCCTTTGTATATTGGGAAGAAACTTTCTTGTATAATTTATCTATTTTCTACAACTTTTTCAAATTAATTATATTGTACAAAAATGTAACTCCAAATCTCTCCTTGGGCGACCTTTCCATCAAATTGATTTGATTATATTATATTATGTCAATTTATGTCACATAATCTTTGCCATATACTTGCTTAATATTACAACAAGAAGTTTTTATTATTTGTGCTTATTTACTTTGGTAATTTATAGTAGTTCCAAAACATGTTCATTTGAGGCAAAACAAATAAGTTGGACTACTCTTAATGAGCTCTATCAAATTAATTATTATTTTTTAATGTTTTATCTTTTAAGATTTTTGTTCTCTCTATTGGGCATTTTTAAACATAATTGAATTAATAATTAAGGACGATAGAGTTGATCTCTGCAGTACCTTGGAATGTCACTTCTAAGTATAATTATTTCATTTCTTTAAAGTTTATTCTAAGAACTTGTTATACTACTATAAAAGTCTAAATCTCGTGCCATGACATTTTCATATTTCAATAAATTGGTTATTTCATTGTATTTCAATTTATAACACTTTATTTTTAATATATATTTAGTTAAAATTCAAACAATAATTTTTATTGTTTATGCTATTTCTTTTGGTAGTACACTACAATCATATTTGTTGTTAATAGAGACAATAAACATCATTAACTACTACTTGATTATCTTTAATCTATTAAATATAAATTTTTTAAAAATTTTCATATATTTTAATTTCTATCCATTTTTCATGTTTTATGAGGTATTTCAATTCATACTTGATTTAACAATCAAAGATGTTACCCAAGATCCTCTTAGTATTTTTAAATATTTTATTTTTTATAATTTTGGTATTATGTATGAGATGTTTCTATCATATTTGATTTGATGATCAAGAATTTTATAATCAGTCTACATAGTATCTTGGAATGCAAGTTTTTTCATGTAATTTATCTTAATTATTTAATTTTATTCTTTTATTTTTTTTTACCTATATAACTCAAAGTCTCCTCTTGTGACACTTTTGTATTGGATTGAATTGGTTGTTTTATAGTAATTTTATTTTTATTATGTCAATATTCCTTGGTAGTACAAAGTAATTCTAAGTGAGATATAATGGAAACAAAAGAAATGTTATTAGTGTCAACAAGATTAACTTTATTTAATTAAATATTCATTTCTAATATTCTATATATTTTTATTTTCTAGGTTTTGCATGCTTTACAATGTTTTTTCATTTGTACCAGATTTAACGATCAAGGATGTTATACTCTATCTCCTTAGTATCTTCTAGTGCAGCATTGTCATATATGTTATCTCATTTCATTAAAATCTTTCACTTTGATTTGGTTAAAATATTGTAAATCTCTAGATCCTCTCTTATGTGACATTACATCAATTTGATTATGCAAGATTTAATTACATCAATTTAATATTATTTTTCTATTAATAATTTTTAATTAATATTAAAATTATTATTTATTTAATTTTATATTTTTTACTTTGGTAATTGAAGGTATCTACAAACAATGCCTGGTAAACGAAAATGAAACATCACTAGACACATCTCGAGAAAATCTATCTAATAAAATTTTAAATTTTTATATATATTTCAATTATTTCAATTCTTTCAATTTTGAATAATCTATGATAAAGTTTGATTCATACATGATTTGTTGGTTGATATTACAATCACCTCAAAAAACAACTATCCCAAATAATGTATCTCAATTTTTTAAGTTTTTAGCTTAGATTTGATTATATTATAATGTAACTCTAAATCTCATATGGTGTAACCTTTATCTCACATAGATTTAGTTAGATTACTTCTGTTCAAGCTGTGTAGTTTCAACTTTAATATTTCTTTCTTAACATCAAAATAAAAATGTTTATTACTTATGATTGCTTATTTTGTAAAACCTTATATTTCTGGATGATATCCAATCAAGATAAAACAAATGCCATTTGACTATTCTAGATGAACTATTCCTAATTAAGCACTCAGATAAATATTTTTTAAAATATTTCATTTCTTAGAGCTTTGTCATGCTTTTTAAGACATTTTCATTCACTCCTAATTTGATCATAAAAAATTTTTTGCTGATCTCCAAAATTTATTTCATTTCTTCAAAATTATAGTTTTCATTTGATTATATAGCTATGTTACTCAAGTTCTAATCTTGTGTGACATTCACATGTCTTTGATTTTGTTTTATTACATTTATTGTAATTAAATTGTTTTAAACTTTAATTCTTTTATTAGATTTATTATAATTAAACTCTTTTAAAGTTTAATTAACATTTACAATGAATTAAAATAATAATTTGTTTTTTTTTGTACTTATTCTTTGTTGTAATTTATAACTTTTCATAATAAGGCCTTCTATAGAGTAAAAGAATTAATGGACTCAACTTGATGACCTCCTTTAGAAAACTATTCATTTTTATATTTCTATATATTTTATATTCTATAATTTTTCCTTACATTAAGAGACATCATTATTCACACTTTATTTTATGATAAAGGATGTTACACATGATTTCATTTATATTGTAGAAAGCAACATCCACAAAAGTTAATCTCATTTCATCAAAGTTTTTACTTTTATTTGACTGTATTGTTATGTAACAAAAAATCTCATATTATCTGACAGTAGCATCTCTTTGATTTCATTTGTATATATGCTTATTAGCTTTGAAATTCACATTATTCTCAAAATAGTTTTGATAGAGATGAAACAAACATCATATGACTTACCTTATCAAGCGATATGTACATAAATATGCATTTTTATAATTTTCAAATATCTTATTTTTTAAAGTTTTAGCTTACATTACATAATGTTTTGTGGAATCTTGGACTTTATAATTTAGGAAATTAGAATTCAATTTTGAAGATTAATTTATTTCATTTTTAAAATTTTTTGTGCTTTGCATCGATTATGGTGTTATGTAACTCTAAAATTAAAAACATGTCCTTTATATTATTGTTATTTTTTCGTAATACAATGCCTCAATTGATGTAATTTTTATTTCAATATAAATTTAGTTTATTATAAAATAATAGTTTAGTATTATTTATTTTGAAATTTTTAGAAATTTCAGATGAGACAAGGTTGTGACAAACTAAATGTGGTTAGACTCACTTTAATCATCTCAATTAATTTAAATATTCATTTTTTATACTTTCATTATTTTATTTTCATTGATTTATGTGAACTTTATAGACATTATTGCATTCCTCATTTGATGATTTTGTATAACATTCTTTTTCTTGTTAGTATTAGGGAATGAATGTTTTTCGAACAATTTATCTCATTATTTCAACTTTCTACTTTGATTCGGTTATATTATTATGTTACTCTATCACACTTCTCTTATGACATTTGCATCACATTAATTTTTATTATATTATATTACTTTAATTTGTCTCATTTTTGTTTAAAATACATTCCCTAAATAATAAAATATATTTTTTTGTATTATTTATTTTCATTAAGTTTTGTAATTTGCACTAATCCCTAACATTTTTTGATGGAGAAGAAATAAACATCGTTGGCTTCGTGTGGATAAACTATATCAAATTAAATATTCATTTTTATTTATAAATGTTTTATTTTTAAAAATAGACTTGCTTGTGAGAAATTTTTTATTCATATCTTTTTTATGATCAATTATTTTACACTTGATCTCTTTAGTATAATGGAATGCAATATTCATCTATTATATACCTCTTTTTTTATAGTTTTTTCTTTTATTTTATAATATTAGTAGGCAACTCTAAATCTCCTCTCATGTGGTCATTATATTGTGCTTATTTGCATATATTATAATTTTGTTAATTTGTTTTATTTTAGCAATAATATATACATACTAGATATTAAAATAATTATTTTTTATTATTTATGCCTTTTTATTTTGATAATTGGTAGTAACTAAACTTAAGGTTCAATAGAGACGAAATAAAGATCATTGGACCTATCCTAATTTGCTATATGTTATTAAATATTTATTTTTTTCTTTAAATATTTTCTTTTTTGTTGTTTTAAAATGGTTTATGTAACATTTTGCTTGGTATGAGATTTTATGATCCATCATATATGTTTGATATCTTTAGTGCTTTGAAATACAACTGCACAATTTATGTGATTTCTTCAAAGTTTTCACTTTGATTGGCTATATTAATAAGTAACTCTAAATTACATTTCCTATGACTTTACATCGTTTTGATTTTACTATATTATATCACTTCATTTAACCTCTTTTTTGTTCTAATATAAATTTAATTAATATAATAATAATAATTTATATCTATTTTTTCTTATTTAGTTATGTAATTTGTAAAAGTTCAAAAAGAGGATTGATTAAGGTGAATGAAACATAAATAGAATAATCTCGATATCTTTTATCAAATTAAAGTTTTTTATTTTTCAGTTTTTTTATTTTTTTGAAGTGTTGAGGTATTTCCTATATGAAATTTCTAATCATACTTGATTTAATGATCTGTCATGACACGTTAGATATCCTTTATATTTTCGAATGCTATTTTACCAAAAAAATTATGTTATTTCTTAAAATATTTTTCATAGTTTTTTAAAATGTTCACTTTCATTTGGCTATATTATCATGAAACACCACTTTTACTCTCTTGTGACCTTTAAGTTGCATTGATTATGTTTTATTAAATTCTTTTATTTTATCTTATTACATATTTATTATAAATTTACTCTTTACTAAGACATTAATTTATCATTATTCATGTTTATTTATTTTTTTGATTCATAATAGTTCCAAATGTTGTTTGATCTAAGCAAAACAAACATCATTGTAATAACCTTGATGAACTCTATACAATTAAATATCCTTTTATTTTTTTAAATATTTTTTTTGTAAGGTTTTAGCATACTTTATAAACCTTTTCAACTCATTGCTAAGATGACAATATAGGATGTTGTACTAGATCTTCTTAGTATCTTCGAATATAACTTTCGATTATAATTTATCTTATTTTTTAAAATACAATATAGGATGTTGTATTTTACTATGAAACTTTGATTCACCTATCATGTGGTCACTATATCTCATTAAAAGTTTTTTAAGATGAGTAGATTTATGTCTGTTTCTTCTTAACAAGGGCTTGCATTTGAATCACAATAAATTAATGAACTAGCTAAACATAAATGATAATAAGTAATTATTTTAATATTCCATAAACATATATTAAAGCTAAAAATAATAAATTGATGGAATACAATATAACAAAATCAATACAATCTAAAAGTAAAAAAAGAGAATTAGTGTTACATAATAATATAAACAATTCAAATAAAAACTTTTAACTAAAATAACAGTAAATTTTTGTAAATGCAACATTTTATGATACTAAGAAGATCATGTCTAACAACTTTGATCATTTAAATAAGTATAAATGAAAGCATCATGTAAAGAGTATCAAAACTACACAAAACAAAATATTTAAAAATATAACAATACATATTTAATTAGATAGAACTTTTTTAGATGAGACAAAAAAATTAATTTATTATTGTTTAGAGCTCATTTGGAATTACTCTAAATTTCCAAAGTAACTAAAATAATTAATAACAAATTATTTTTTTAGTATTAAGTTTAAATATATTTAAACTAAAATGAGATAAATTAAAGCAATGTAATTTCTCAAAATCAATCTAATATAAGGAACAAATGAAATTAAATTTAGGGTTACAATTAAATCTATAACAATAAAAGCAAAAATTTTTAAGAAATGAGATAAGTATATGCAAAGGTTGCATGCCAAGATAATAATGAGGATTAGTTTAACATCTTTGATTGTCAAATCATGCACAAATAAAAATATCTCAAAAACATGTCAAAATACGAGAAAAAAAATTAAAAACATAAAATATTTGATTTTATTGAATAGGGCTTGTCAAGATGACTTCTTTGATATTTGTTTTGTTTTATCAAACTTTTTTTGGAATTAATATAAATTATAAAACAAATATGGTACAAATCAAATTAAACTATTATTGAAAAATTAATTGAATATATATTAGAGTTGAAATTACATAAATTAAAATAATATAATGTAACCAAATCAAAGTATTGTAAAGGTAAAATGAGTGCAGGCTATTATTTATTAGCATTTCAAAATTAACATGAAACATTTGAAACAATAAGACAAATTGTTTAAAAAAACAACCTTTCAAGATGGTAAAGAGATCAAGTGTAACATTCTTAGTCAAGATATTAGGTATGAATGAAATTGTAACATAAAGTGTGCTAAGAAAAATAGGAAAATAAAATATTTTAAGAAAGTATAAAATTGATATTTAATTAGATAAAGTTCATCAGGATGAGTCTGATTAATTTTATTTAATCTAAATTACATCTCATTTGGAGTAACTATGAATTACAAATGCAAATAAAGATAAATAATAATAAATTATTATTTTTTTATTTAAATATATTATTCAAGATTTAACAAAATAAATTGAAACAATGTAATACAACTAAAAAATGTAATGTAAATGTCACATGAGACTAAATTTTCAGTAACATAGTAACTTAACCTAATCAAAATGAAAACTTTTAACAAATAAGATAGCATGCAAAAGTTGCATAATCCATGAGCAAAACTTCAAGTATGAAAATATTTTTTTGTTAAGTATGTCATAGTCTTCAAAAAAAATATTTTAAAAAATAAATATATATTTAACTAGATAGGGCTCATCGAGAGGAGTCGAACATTTATTTTGTGATCATCATATCATGTTTGGAATTCTTACAAATTACTAAAGAAAATTTGAAATCAGACTCAAGCTTTCTTGAAACAAATAAAAAGGAAAACAACGATGAAACATAAATTATGGATCAACTTAAGAGGAGAATTTTATGGAAATATCATGGAGTAAGGTTTGATCTTGATCCTATTCATGGGGATTCTATAAATGTCCCCTTCCAAAAAGAGAAATTTCAAAATAAAGAAATATATATTAAAGATGAAATTAGATAAATTTACATTATATGATAAAAAAAATGAAAGCAATATAAATGTCACTTAAAATAAGATTTAGGGGTGCTTTATAACATTACAAAATGAAAGGAAAACTTTAAAAAAGTAGATAAATTACATGAGAAGGTTGCATTATAAGATAGTAAGTAGTTCACCTGCATCATTATCAATTATTCAAAAATGTTTAAATGGAAATGTCTTATGAAACATTATAATAACTAGATGATAAAAAATTGGAATAATAGAAAAATAAAAATTTAATTGGGTAGAACTCGTCAATGAGTCCAAAGTCATTTATTTCATCTCCGACAAATATTGTTAAAAAATACTATGAATTATAAAATTAAATAAGCATAAATGATAATAAAATACTTTAGTGTTACATAAATACATATTAAAGCTAAAATGATATAAATTGAATCAATAAAATAAAACAAAATTAAAGTAATATAAATGACATATGAAAGGAGATTTATAGTTGCATAATAACATAACAAAATCATATGAAAAGTCTTAAAAAATAAGACAAATCGTACAGAAAAGTTGTTATCCAAGATATTAAGGTGATCGAGTGTGACACCCTCAACTATCAAATGTATAATGAATTGAAATGCCTTGTAAATCATGCCAAAAAAATTGAAAATAAAATAGTAACAAATATAAATTTAAAATTTAATTGTATAGAGTACGTTTGGATGAGTGCAAGAGCATTTGTTTTGTCTTGATAGAATACTCTTGCAATTATAAAAATTACAAAATTAAATAATCATAAATATTAATAAAATATTATTTAATATTAAGTATATTTATTATTGATAAAGTTTTCAAGGAATTAGGTAAACTTTACAAAAAAGATTAATTCTAATTATACACAAAAAGATTTACAATTATAGTGTAACATAACCAAATCAAATTGAGAAATTTAAGGAAATAAGACAAATTGTTCCAAAAAATATTATCCTAATATACCAAGCAAATGTAGTGTAACATTCTTGATCTTTAAATTTGCAATGAATTAAGGTGTCTCATAAATCATGCTAAATTTAAATAAAAGAATGTTAAAAAAAATATAAACATTAATATGTGCTTAGGTAGAACTCATTAAAATGAGTTAAAGGCCTTTTGTTTCATCTTGATCAAACCCTGATTGGACCTTGATTCATACAACGTAATATAATGAAATAAAAAAAAGTCCTGAAGTCTCATGATAGTAGAATTACACTTTCAAAGTGATATAACAAAATAAAAGAAAAAACTTTAAAAAATGAGATAAATTATATGGCAAAGTTATCTCCAAGAAACTATAGTGATTGAGTATAACAACCTTCATCTCTAAATCAACTATAAGCAAAATATCTCATAAGGCATGCTAACATTAAACTAAATAAAATATATAAAAAATAAATTATGGATACTTAATTAGGTATAGCTAATAGAGATGACTCCAATAATCCTTCCTTCATTTTAATAAAAGATTGACTAGAATTACTTTGAATCATCAAACTAAACAAGCGTTAATAATCACTTTTTATTTTAATATCAAGCAATATATATTAAAGTTGAATTTAAATAAATTAGAGAAAAATAATAAAACCTAATCAATGTGATAAAATGGTCACACGAAAAAAGAAATAGAGTTTAATAGTAAAAAACAAAAAAATTATAAAATTAAAAACCTCAAAAATATTTACTAAATTTTATAAGAAAATTGCATTTTACTAAGGAGATTGACTATAACATCCTTGAATGTTGAATAAGCAGCAAATCAAAATGTCTCGAATTATGCCCAAACTAAGGAAAATAAAATATTTAAAATTTGAAATAAAAATAAATGATAAAAAAACATTACAAATCTGAATATTTAATTAGATATGGACAACAAAAATGTCTAACAATATTTGTTTCATATCAATCAGATTTTGTTTGTAATTACTACAAATTAAAAAGCTAAATAAGCATAAATAAAAATAAATTAGTATTTTAATATTGAAAAAATGGACAATAGCAAAAATAAGAAATATAGATGCAATATAACATAACCAAATCATGACATAATAAAATTTACATAATAAGAGATTTGGAGCAAAATAGTAATATAACTAAATCAAAAACCTTAAAGAAATCATTTAAATTGTACAATAACGTTGCATTTCAAGGTGCTAAGGAGATCAAATGTAGCATTCTCGATCATGTAATAAGTATGAATAAAAATATCTTATAATATACGTTAAGGTAGGAAAAAGTATTTGATGAAATATAAAATAAAATATAATTGGATTAGGATTTAAAAAACATTTCAAGGCTCTTGTTTCATGCCGATCAAACCTCATTTATAGTCCCCATGAATTAGAAAAATAAATAAGCATAAATAGTGGTAGTATATTAGTTTTATTTTAAGTAAATAATTTCTAAGCAAAGATGAGATAAATTGAAGGAATTCTAATGTAGCAAAATGAAAGTTATGCAATATCACATGGGTATAGATATACGTAACCAGTAATACAACAAAATAAAATAAAAAAATATGCTTAAATCAGATAAATTTAATTATTAACACCCATAAGGAGATCGATTGCAAGACCCCTATCATCAAACAGGTATACCAAAATCCTAAAAGAGAAAAAGGTTAAAAATATAAAAATGAGTATTCAAAAGGATAATGAACATCAACACCTATCCATTAATGTTTTTCTTTACCAAAATCATGCTTTACAAGATATTAGAAAAAATTATATATCAATAAATAACAATATATTATTATTTCTATATATTAATGTTAAAATAAGATAAATAGAAGCAATCCAAAGCAACCAAATAAATACATTGTAATGGCTTTATGATAGAAGAGTTAGAGTTTCATAGTGGTGCAATAATATTTAAACAAAAAGTTTGAAGAAATTAGATAACTTATGAGAAAAAAATTACTTTCCAAGACACTAAGTAGATCTAGTGAAACATGGTTTTTTTTAAAATAGTTATGAATAAAATTATCTTTTAAACCATACAAAAACCTTAGAGAAAATATTTAAAAATTTCAAAGACTTTTTTATCTTGATCATTCCTTACGTGGAATTATTGAAATTATTAAAATAAATAAACGTAAATAATAATAAATGATTACTCTAATTAAGTAAATATATATTAAAGGTGAAATGAGATAATTTCAAGAAATGTAGCACAACAAAACAGAAGATATGTAAAATTCAAATTACACACGATTTAGAGCGAAATGAGATAAATGATATGATAAAATTGTATTTCAAAATACTAAAGAGATTAAGCAAAAAATTTTATTTCACATATGTTGTATAGGAAAATGTCATTCTAATATATTAAGGAGATTTAGCATAACATCTTGGATGAATAAATCATCTTAGGCACCACATTGTGATCAATGTGTAACATCAAAAGGAAAAATATATTTGTTATAAATTTATCTTGTTCATTATATTTGTCATTCTCTTGTTGAAATTTCAATAAAAAACTAAACATTTTTCAAATACTAATATATGATTTTTCCTTTAGCTTTATCCTCATAAAAGCCTGCATATTTATCAACTGTAAGTCACAAAAGTCTTATGATTGAAATTCAAAGGTATTGATAGGTTGAATGTGATTATCATAAGCATGAAACTTTACTTTATTACAACAAGCTCAAGGAATATAAATAAAAGCACATGCTGACATCATAATTAATTCGTTTACCCACCAAATGTGTGTGCTGGGGAACCACTTTTTAAATTGACTTGCCATCGTGATCCTACATTTTGAGAACATATCTTATTATATTTTTGAGGGTTTGCTTAAGTTAATTCATAATTTAATTATTGCCAAATTCCAATCCTAACAAGATTAATTTCTATTTCTCCTAATTTGTCATAGGTATTTACACATTTAATAATTATTAATTTCTAAAAAATATTAGTAATAATAGTTACCATTTAAATTTTTTTCTTACTTGGCTCTAACTTAACATTTTTGCACTTATAATGAGAAATCCTCAATTTTTGAATTCCATTAGTCTTTTTCATCTCTTTCGTAATTTCTATCAACTTTCCTTACAAATATTATCCCCTCACATGTCATACAATGTCCACATCAACACTAATTAAAAGATTTCAAATGGATATGCCTCATTCAATAGGTATATTTATCTTTTTATTTTACATCAATCACAATAGGCATGGCTTTAGAAACCATGCCCACCAACATGACAAACCTAATGGTAAACTAGTCACAACATCTCTTGCATGGGTCAAACACCCACACCTTACCACTCTATTATTCCTTAGATTTCTTGTGAAAACCTTACAAAAGGCTAATCATCACAGCTTCTATTCTCATCTTACAACATGGCATAGTCTACAACCATATCTAGCTACTCTATGAAGTGAACTAGTACTAAACAATAGTACGACATTGCACCACATTTGAGTTAATAGGTAACATCACATGAAAATAATATTTCTTATTTATTGATCATGTCCATTCAATGCGACATTATCTTGGTACCATTCACATAGATAATATAAAACTCTTAGTTACTTACATATGTATTTTCTTTTTGATTTATATTTCTTTAATATACTAATTTATCAATAATATGTCATTGAAACATTGTGACTCAAATTCAAAAAGGGGAACAAGTTTAATCTCATAATCATAATAAAAAAAATATTTTTTTGCAACTTGGTCAAGGAATATTAAATGAACATGTGAACTTGCACCAAAGTTAATCGACTTATACACTTGATCTATGTATTATAAGTTACCTTCCAAAATAGACTTGACATTTGCATCCAAAAAATTAAAAATATATCTAATAATATTTCTTGTGACTTGCTTATTTTATTTCATTATTAAGTTAATACTAAATAAAAATATTAAAAAGCTCAATATCTATTGCCCTTATATTATCTTATGCATTTACACATTAAATTAGCATTAATTTCAAAATAAAGGTAATAATAAGAATTAACATTTTGAGACTTTTCTTTCTTAGCTCTTCAATTACGTTTTTACATTTGGAATAAAAAATCCCAAATTTATGAATTTGGCCAATATAAGAGCCATTAACATAAATAATTGCACAAACTTTATATTGATCTTCAACTCTTGACTATTGCATGCAAACATGTAGCACAATAGTTCAATTAAATAGCTCATATGTATCTACACTATTATACAAGGCAAGAGGATTCACACTTCTTAAAGTGGGTAGAGGACACTACCTTTGATATTCTAATCATCATAGTTTGGTGTGCAAGAAAACTATCTAAGCTTAGCATGTCATTCCCTTATATTGCCAAATAATCCCAGCCATAAATCTTGCATGGTTTGTTAGTTGGTTAAAATCCCTTTCCCATTTCCAAGCTATTGCACCAAATCTACTTCTCCTATACATTTATTGCATTATCATACCAACGTTAAAACTTATCTACAAGGGGTTTCTTTGTATTTATCCATCTAAATATAATTCGCAAGATATTTAGCTTATGCTCTATTTAAAAAAAAATTTAAAATGTACTCATTTAAATATAATCATACCTTTAGTGTGACAATGGCCCCATCTTTCTTGGATTTTCCATGAAACTAAGAAAAAAAGGATATTCTAATGATGTATTTGATACCAAAAATATCACAACACTTTTACTAAAATGTTTCTCCTTGGGATGCACATAGATTAAGCATCATTTAATGTATTTGACTACTACTTTTATTGTTTGGTCTCAACATCTAAATTCAGTGTCACAATACCTTAATTGGACCCACAAGCTCAAGATGTGCCACACAAAGTGAACAACATTCCTTTTCCCTCTAAGACCTCAGTTGAGCGAAGAACTGGCCCACCACTATTTTAGTAAATGCTAGTACACTAGCACTTAAATAGTACCAAGGCAAACTATACTTAAAAATAATACTATCCATAAAATCCATATTATGCATAAGTACTTCAATATCCAAATAATGAGTTTCACAATAAAGTAAATTACGAAAACCACATCAAAATATAATGTTTCAAATAGTTTAAATTTGACATAAAAAATCTCCTATACTCCAATATTTGACATTAAAACACCAATGCTAAAAATAAATGTGGCTAAAGCAAGGACATGACTAAATGTAGACAGAAGAGTAATCCACTAATGTTCTCACTCCTTTGCCTCCACTCTAATGTCATATCCATTACTAACTCCCAAACTTAACAAATGACATGTGTTGGGGGGTCTATTCCATGTTTAATGTCAAATCCTTATCTCCTTTTAATAAAAGCATATATGTAAAAATATAATAGTAGAGTATAATTAATGTTATATTAAAGGAATAAAATAAATGTCGAGGCCCACTAAGGTTAGCTAACTCAAAAAACATCAAGCATAAACCTTACCACATGTCTAACTAGAACTAACAAGTCCCAAAAATATTATACATTACCTTGGATATGTTGTTCACCAAAAATAATTTTATACCCTTACTTGTCACAAGTTGCACACTCTATCTCATTACAAGATCCAATAGTTCACAATCTAACCTCTACTTGTAATTTGGCTCACCAATTAGAACTAAAACAATAACCATATATAATGTGTCACGATAATTAGTACTTTGGTAAATACATTATCTCTAATGATACCATATTGTGGCACATCACCTAAATGGAATCCTCAACTAATTATCTTATTGAAACAAAAAAGTTTTGCATAAGAGGCCATGGAATCTTATCAAATGTTTTGATAAACAAACATAGGCTCGCACACACCCACGATCTCTCAAGACATCATAAAAATGAGGCACGTAATCTCTATATCTAGTGGGAGTGTTAACTTTTTCAAATATATCAAATCTATCTCTCTAGCATAAGAGGCCATCATTGGGGTCTATAACATTTTAGTCTATGCCATCATGGGAAGGCATTTTAATTAAAATATTGATTAGTTCACATATAATTTAATTAAGGTTATCTAACCCTAATCTATCATCTATGATTTCTTTAAATCCCTAACCTTTAATAACCTATATGGGTCTCTTATAACTTGTTTAGTATCTTGCTGACCTAGGGTTTCCACTAATGCCTAACCTACCAGTTTTTGATAATTCTACATTCACACTTCATGTATCTATGCCCAATCCTTAGTCTCAATTTATAAATCCATAGAATCAACCATCTAAGTCATTATTTATTCTCTTTAAAAATGATTCACATGAATTTCGCTACTCACTATCACTTTGCTTATAAAACAACCTGAGTCACTTCTCTTTTCTAATGGCCTCTTCAAAGTTGCCTACACCACAAAAACCATATCTAAGGTCTTGATCTGTTGCCTAATACCCGAACTCATGACTACTCATGCTCTTAGAAATAAATAGAACTAGACCAAGATTTAACTAACACCCAAGTCAATATATGTCTCTTAGCTATGCCTAACTCCACTCCTAAAGCAAAAATAGAATCCTCCAAGTTAATCACCTTTATTTAGATCTAACTCGTAATGTCATCAAATGATTGCCTCATATAGAGTGTGCTAAACTCTCACCAAATACATTGTATTCTTAATTCTACATTAAGAACCAAATCAATTGCTGCAACCATCATCTTTGTTGGGGGCCATAATGCTTGAATTAAACTCTTACATTTGTGCAAGTTGTTGATCTACTATGACTTGATGTATTGCATCTAAAAAAAATTGTAGTATAAATAGGGTGAAAGACTCCAATAATTTCTCTAACATTGCTATTGGTAAAATCTAAAGAATCTCAACCATAGCTAGCATTTTATATTTTAGCTTGCTTTGTATTTGTTTAGTACGTAATGGGTCTCTCAAGGAAGCACTACTATGCCTAATAATCAATAACAAGGAGAACTAATATACTTTAAAAAAACATAGGTAAGAATTAGAAAATTGAATCACTTATAACTTGCAAATAATTTCACAACCATTTCCTCCCCATAACTATTGTCTTGACTTAAATTGACCATAATTTTCAGACTCCTTAATCATCCCTAATCTAGGATATTGTAAACAAGTGATTAATACCAAAAATATTACACCATTTTTACTATAGTGTTTTTCTTTGGGATACAACTAAAATATGCATCATTTAATGCATTTGATTGCTACCTTTCGTGCTTTGATCTTACCATTTACATTGGGTATAACAATCCCTTAGTTTGATTATCATGATCATGACATGACACCCAAAAATGATCCACATTCCTTCTCATACTAAGACCTTAATTGAGCAAAGAACTAGTCCACCATCATTTAAGTAATTTGCTAGTGTACTTGCATATATATATGGTTCTAAGGGAAACTATAATTAGAAATAATCATATCCAAAAATTCCATAATATGCATACATATCATAATATCCAAATGATGACTTCTTAACAAAGTAAATTGAAAAAAAATCAAAATATAACGTTTCATATAGTCTAAATTTCACGTAAAATACCTCTCATAGTATAATATTTGACATTAAAGCATCCACACTTAAAAATAAATAAGTCTAAAACAAGGACATGACTAAAGGTAGATGATAAAGTAATCCACTAAGGTGCACACTCAGATGTGCTCACCCTAATTTTGTATCCATTACTAACTCCCTACCTTAAGAAATGACATGATAGTGGGGTCTAAGTCAAGTTCAATATTAAATCCTTATGTTTTATAAATAAAAGCATAGATGCAAAACAAATAATAGTAGAGTACAATCAACATTATATTAGAGGAATGAAATAAATGACAAAGCCTAATAAATTGAGGTAATACATAAAAAATTGACCATTAACCATAACATAGGTCTAATAGGCACTAACAAGTCTCAAAACTATCATAATCTATTCCATTTGATATGTAGTTGAACACAAATAATTTTATACTCTATTAAAAATTTTGTGCTATTTGACACAAGTATGATACTCTTATCTCATCACATGATGCACTAGTTCATAATCTATATTCTATTAATTACATAGATCACCGTATTAGGCTATAAGAGTAATCATAAATCATATTTCTTTATAACAAGTTATTTGTCGAATCCATAATCTATAATGATATTCTATTTTTTTCACATGACCAATATGGAATCCTTTGTTGGTTATCTTGTTCTCCTTATAAAAGGTTTGCAAACCTTATCGACCACAATATAGTCATAAAATCTTATCACATTTTTAGTTCAACAAACATAAGCTCACATACACCCACAAAATGTGGCATGTAATCTCCATATCTAGTTGGAATCCAACCATTTATAATATACCAAACTTTTCTTACCTTGGATTAGGTAGTCATTACTGAGGCGACAGCATCATTATATGTCATCATCAATAGACTATCTTAATTAATCTATTGATTACTTTACTTGCCTTTAATAAGGGTTATTTCAACTGACCTATGTTCTATATTCTTCAAATCCTTTACCAACAATTAACTATCTAGGTCTCCTATAATTCTACTCTAGTGTCTAGCAAACCTAGGGTTTCTATTATTGCCTAGGCTGCCACTTTTGATATCTTCTCCATTCAAATTTCATCTATTTGTGTCCAAACCGTAGCCATAATTTATAAATCCTTATCTTGAACCATCTAAGTCATTATTCTTGCTCTTTAACCATTATTCACATGAATTTTGCTACTCACCCTCAGATTCATCATAAACCAACTAGAGTCACTTCTCTTTCCTAATGGCATCACTTGAGTTTCCTACAACTCCAAAATAATCATCTAAGGTGTTAATCATGGAAAAACACCCTAACTCATGGCTACTAATGATGTTACATATAAATAGAAGTAGAGTAAGATTTAACTAAAATCAAAGTCATCATAGCTTGCTTGGCTAAGCCTGACACCACTCCTAAGGCTAAAATAGAGCCCTCCATCTTAATTACCTTTATATAGGTCTAACCCACAATGTCCTCAAATGATAGCCTCATCGATAGTGTGCACAACTCTCACCAAATACATTATATTCATAAATCAACATTAATTGTCATCTTAAAGTTTTCTCTTCACATAAAACCTTAAGCTTTAGAATTTTCACCTACAAAATTTCGAAGTTGTTCTAAATGTTATGTGAACTACTTTTTAGTATTAATTTAACAACAGCTATACCATCGATCTTAGGGTTCTAAAAATTCGCTTTGGTTCAAGTTTCAAACCTAAGGAATTTAAAATTAAAATCTTAAATATTAAAATTTTAAATCAAGGATGTACAAATTTAAAATTTAAATTTCTCAAATTTAAAATTTAAATTTCTCAAATTTAAACCCTACACAATACAACATCTAATTGCTATGTTCTCTTTTCAATCCTACAGTTTCACATGTGTTATCTAGGTCAACTAAGCATTTTAGCACGGTTAACTTAGTTCACAGTATCTTATTATTCCTTGACAAAGTTAAAAGCTTTTTGTTGAACATAATCAATACCAAACTTTTTCCTTGCCTACTTTACTACTCAATTGAAACACCTTTATCATCCAACAAGACCATTTGTAAGCTTACTTTCCTTAGAAGGTGTATAAGGTCTTTCTTTGGGTACTTTAATGCATTCCATGTCTGTGGTTGAGCCTTATAATAAACCTCAAGAAAAAAGTTGAGTCATTCATCCCCAATATTTTTGTAAAATTCATTTCAAGTTTTTTTTGTTTGGAGTAATCCTTGCTCAATTCATAGTAATAGCTATGTTTTATTAAGATTTCTTACTTTCTTTTCTTAACTAATTAGAATTATTCATAGCTAAATTCTTCACCATATCATGCAAAAATCTTGAATACTTCGAAGATATGTTAGTTGGACATTAAAAGTAATAGTTCCAAGAAAATATTATCAAAAAAATTTTGTAATAAACAAAAAAATCTCCACAAAATCACAAAAGAACATCCATGACTTGCATTCTTAAAAGAACATTCATGCACCCAACATTTTACCAATTTGCTTTAAATTAGTCCTAACATGAAAAAACATGCTATCCTTAACATAATCTTCTTTTTGGCATGCAATGTAGTATAAATTTCGATTGATGATTCTTATGATTATGTATATCTTGATTCTTTCAACTCGAAGCAGAGATTAACACGAAATTTCAAACAATATAACTCAAGTAGTAGACAATATTCTGTAAACATTAGAATAGTTGACCTAAAAAGGCTTTGTATAATCACCATGTTCTTGTTGAGCCCACGATTATAATGTGTAAATCTTTGCCTTGGAGATGAAATAAATATCATCAAACTCTTCTTAATGAACTCTATCAAATTAAATATTTATTTTATATTTTTAAAAATTTTATTTTCTGAGATGACATGATATATGAGATACTCTAATTAATACCTAATTTGATGATCAAGATTGTTATAGTTGATTTCCCAAGTATCTTGCATTGAAACATTCAAATATAATTAATCTCATCTCTTTAAACTTTTTCCTTTAATTATTTTATATAATGATATAACTATAAATATAAACTCTTGTAACCTTTGCTTTAATTTATTATATTACAATTCTTAAATTTTTCTAATTCAAACTTCAATGTATAAATTTACTTAATATTAAAATAAAGTTTATTATTATTAATGTTTTTTAAATATGTTACATATTAGTAATTCAAAATTAAATCTAATCGAGATCAAACAAATGTCATTCAACTTATTACTATGAGTTCTATCATATAAAAAATTTCTTTTTATACTTTTACATATTTTACTTTCAAAAGTTTTTGCATACTTTATGAGACACATTGATTTTTACCTAAATTATTTATCAAAGAATTTACAGTCAAACTAAGAATCCTTTAATGTAGTTTTCTTGTGCGATTTATTTCCATTCTTCACTGTTATCACTTTGATTTTTTGGTATTAATATTTAACCAAAATTCTTCTCTTCTATGGCATTTGCATTGATTTGATTCTGCTGTAATGTGTTGCTTTAATTTATCTATTTATTTAATATATAATTATTAAATATTAAAATATTAATTTATTATTATATATACTTATTTATTATGATAATTCACATCAATTCTAAACGAGGTTTGATCGAGATGAAGCCAACTTTATTGGACAAGTCTCAACTAGCTCTATCAAGTTAGGCAATCATTTGCACATTTTTTAAATGTTTTATTTTCAAGTGTTTTTCATTTTCTATGAGACATTTTAATTTTACTTCATTTTATTGTCTTGGAGGTTACATTTGGACGCTTTAATATCTTGGATTGTAACTTTATATCATAATTTAATTGGTTTCTGTGAATGTTTCACTTTGATAAGGATACATTACTGTGAAATCCTAATTCTCTCCTTACATGACCTCTGAATCACTTTTATTTAGTCCTTTTATTTTCCTTCAATTTCAGTCATTTTAGTTAGAGCATTTGTCTTCTTATTATCAAAATAAAATTTTTATTTTTTTTATGCTTACTTTTTTGAAAACTTATAGTATTTTTTTACACCTTTTTTGATAGAAACAAAACAAATATCTTTGGACCTATCTTGATGGCCCAAAACAAACTAATTACTCATTTCATTATATTTAAATATTTCATTTGTATTTTTACATGAATGATGACATATCTCTATTCATACATGATTCCATAATTAAGGATGTTATTCTCGATTTCCTTCCCCTGTTAGAATACATCTTTTTACTACATTTTTTATCATTTCTTCCAATTTGTTTTTATTTGGTAAACACAAAATTAGCTATAATGTTTGGTTCATATGACCTTTTCTTGCATTGATTTAAATATTATATTACATCAATTTATCTTGTTTTAACTTTGTTATACATTTACTTAAAATTTAGATAATAGTTTATTATTATTTTAAGTGATAATTTACTTTAATTCATAACAAGGACAAATTGTGATAAAATAAATGTTGTTGGGCTAGTTTTGATGAACTTTACCTAATTAAATATTTTAAAATATTTTTTGTATTTTCGTATGTTTTATGAGAAATTATGATTCATAAATAACTTTATAATAACGAATATTACACTTAAATTCCTTTGTACCTTGGCATGTAACATTCATGGAGAGTTTATCTTATTTCTTTGAATTTATTTTTTGATTTGGATACATTCATTTAAAATTGTAATTCTCTTCTCGTGTGACCTGTTTATAACTTTCATTCAATTTGATTACATTTCATCATTTCATCTTTTTTCAACTTTCATTCAACTTTATTCTGATCAAGATGAAATAAATATCATAGAACTCATTTCAATGAACTTTACCCTATAAAATATACATTTTATATGTTTTTTTTAAAAAAAATTTTCTAGAGTTTTATTAATCTTTGCATGAGATTTTTTCTTTTTCTAGTTTAGCGACAGAATATCCTGTAATCTTAGTTCTTAGAAATGTCACTTTCTCACATAAGTTTTCTCTATTTTTCAATTTTTTTTTAATTTAATTATTTTATAATAAAACTCTAATTCTCCTATCATGTGGCCTTTAATTAGCATTAACTTTTATATATATTTTATTACTTTAGCTTATTTTATTTCATCTTTCATAGATATTTTGTTAATTGAAAAATAAAAAATTATTAATATTTAAACTTATTTGTATCGATAATTCACAATAATTCTAAACTAGATATGATAGAGGAAAAATAAAAATTATTAGAATCATCTCAATACACTCTATCAACTTAGATACTTAATTTCTTATTCTTTGAATGTTTTATAGTTATGGAATTCAAGTTCTCATAATTTATGTTGTTTCAAATGTTTTGCTTTATTATAAATTTACATAATATTTTAAAAAAAATTATTATTATTAATTCTTATTTACTTTTGTAATTCATAGTAAATCAAAACAATGTCTAATCGAGATGAAATATTTATCATTGGACTTTTCTAGATGTGCTCATCTAATTAGGCAGACAATTTTTTATTTTAAAAAAGATTATTTTCTAGTATTTTGATATATTGTGTGATGCATTACAATCTCCACGTAACAAATAATCAACAATGCTATAGTCGAGCTCCTTATCATCTTGGATGTTACTTTTCTTTATAGTTTTTCTCATTTTGTGAATGTTTTCACTTTTATTTGGTTATGTACCTTTGAAAATAAAATTCTCCTTTGTTATGACCTTTACATTTTGATTTATTTATATTAAAATTCTTTAATTTATCTTCTCATAGCTTCATCATATTTTAAATTTTGGACTAAAAATTTATTATTATTTTTCCTTATTTTCTCTAGAGATCTTTAGTAATTCCTATGTTTTATTTTTATTTGGTTGTTTTACTAAATAACTATAAATCTCCTTTCTACTTCCTTTATGTGTCTTTTATTTAGTTATCTAAGATTACTTAAATTAATTTTATTTCATCTTTAATATTAATACATTAATATATATATTTAATATTAAAATAGTAATTTCATAATTTTTTCATTTACTTTGATTATTCGCAGTAATTTCAAATAAGGAGTGATCGAGGGTCAACAAAATGTCTTAGAACTTGTATCGAAGAGCTTTATGAAATTTTTATTTTTTTATATTTCTAAAACTTTTATTTTCAATTATTTTTGCATTTTTTATTTAATAATTCTTTTTCATCAAAATTTAAATACTGATAATTTTTAGTATTGAATCCTTTTCATATCTTGGAATGAAATGTTTCCCTTAAATTTAGCTAATTTCTCCAATTTGTTTTCTTTCATTTGGTTATTTACTGCACAACTCTTTCTTTTCTCTACTTTAAAATTTACAATATATTGATTTTTTATATTAAATTTCTTTAATTTATCTTTTTTTACTTTAATATATATTAACTTAATATGAAATTATAATTCCCTATTATTTAATGCTTATTTAAATTTATAATTTGCAATAATTACAAATAAGGATCTAGACTATCCAAATATTGTTGGACTCATTTCGTGAGGTTCATGTAGTAAAATATGTATTTTTATATTTTTTTAATATATTTTGTTATTGTCTTTTGCAAGGCTTTATGTAACATTTCTTTTCGTATCATTTTTGATGATCGAGGATGTTACACATGATTTTCTCAGTATCTTAGAACATAACCTCCCTAAATTATTCATATCATCTATTTAAACATTTTTTTTATTTTGTGATATTCTTGATAAACCCTAATTCTACTCTCATACGATGTTCACATTGCTTTGATTAGGTTTTATTATATTTTTATAATTTTTCTTATTTTTTACCTTATTGTATATTTATTTAATACTAAAATAATAATTTGTTGTTATTTATACTTAATTATTTTCGTAATTCGTAGAGATTGCTACTAATGTTGATGAGCTTAATCTCATTAGTTATATATATTTTTTAAAATATTATTTCAAGCATGTTGTCATGTTTTATAGGATATTTTCATTTATTCCCAATTTGACTATTGAGGAAGTTATACTTGGTCTCTTTTATATCTTTAGTGCAACTTTCATATATAATGTATCTTCTTTTTTGAAATGTTTTGCATTCATTTTGTTATATTACTATCATACTGAAATTTTCTTGTCTCTAATTTTTTATTTCCAACCTTAATAATCATTTGCAAAATTTTAAAATAATAACTTGGTATTAATTAAACTTAATTACTGTGATAATTCTCAATTATTCTAAGCAAGATCTAATGGAGAGGAAAAAATGTAGTTGGATTCATCTCTATGATCTCAATCAAATTAAATATTTATTTTTATATTTTGTAATATTTTATTATCTTATTTTTTTAAATTGTTATGCTTTGATTTGGTTATATTACCATATAACTCTAAACTAACTCAATATTGTCATTTACATGTGTTTGGTTTTGTTACCTTACATTGCTTCAATTTTTCTCATTTTAGTTTTAATAAATATATATAATAGTTTTGAAATATTAATTTTTTATTATACATTTTTTTTCTTTAGTAGTTTGGAATAAATATCATTAAAATCATCTTGGCAAGCTTTATCTAATTAAATATTTATTTTTAGATATTTAAATATTTTATTTTCTTGATGTTTTTTTATAATCTACTATATTTCACGCTAATTTGATGATCGAGAATGATTAACTCAAACCCCATAGTCTCTTGTAATGAAACTTTTTTCTATAATTTATCTCATTTCTTTAATTTAATTATATTACCATGTAACTTTGTCTCCTCCTATGTGACTTCTACATTTCTTTGATTTTTAATATTCTATTTTTTAGTTTGTCTTATTTTTACTTTAATATATATATTTACTCAATATTGAAATAATAATATATTATTATTTATGATTATTTAATTTGGTATAATTCGAAGTAATACTAAATAAGGCCAAATAAAAAAAATTATGTTAAACATCTTGATGAGTTCTATCTACTTTAAATATATTTTCATATTTTGAAAAGTTTTATTTTTCTATGTTTTATCATGATCTATGAGAAAACTCTATTTGTATCATAATTGATGATTTAGGATGTTACACTTGATGTCATTAATATCTTTGAATATAGCTTGCCCTTATAATTTATCTCATTTCTTCAAATTTGTTATTTTAATTATCTTATAATCTTATTGAAGTAAAATTCTCTACTTGTTTTGAGTTTCACAATACTTCAATTTTTTTTATTACAATTCTTCTATTTATCTCACTTCAACTTTATTATGTCTACTTAATAATAAATTAAAAATTGAATTTTTCTTATGCTTCTTTGTTTTGTAATTCACTAAAATTCTAATCTTCGGGCAATTGAGATGAAACGATGTAGTTGGACTTGTCTATATGAGCAAAATCAAATTAAATATATTTTTTTAAAATTTCAACTTTTTTATTTTATAAAGTGTTTGTTATGCATTAGCAGACATTTTGATTTAGGACGAAGGATATTATCATTGATCTCTTCAGTATCTTAATATGCAACTTTCACATATAATTTATCAAAATTTTTCACATTCTTTACCCTAATTTTTTATGTTAATAATAAATTATAATTCTCATCTTATGTGAACTTTACACCTTTGATTTGGTTATATTTCTTTCCTTCAGTTTATCTCATCTCAATTTTAATATATATTTATCTAGTTTTAAAATAATAATTTTTTATTATTTATGCTTATTTATTTTTGTAATTCATAGTAATTCCTCTGATGGGGTAGAAATAAACATTATACTACTCTGTACAAGCTCTTTCTAATTAAATATTTATTTTATATTTTTTTTTTGTTTTTCTTCAAGACTTTCATATGCTTTATAAGTGATTCACTATCACACTTGATTGGGCGATTGAGTATACTACACTTGATCTCCTTTGTATCTTAGAATGTAGCTTTCCCAAACACTTTAACATGTTTCATTAAATTATTTCCTTTCAACTGATTACAATATTATGAAACTCAAATTCTTATATTGTTGACATTCACAATACTTTAATTTTCTTTTACTACATTGGCTTAATATATAGAATGTTTTCTTTAAAATATAATTATCCAATATAAAATTAATTCCTTGTTATTTTCTATGTTAACTTACTTTCACAATTTACAATAATTGTAAAGAAGGAGCTATGAAGATGAAAAAAATCCTTGGATTCATCTTGACTACCATAATCCAATTAAAAATTGATTTTATTATTTTTAATATTTTTAGTAGTTTGGTGAGAAAGACATTGTATTTCAATTCATGCCATTTTTGATAATTGATAATTTTATGCTAAATCAACTTAACAACTTTAAATATAATATTCTAGTAAGCATTATTTCATTTATTCAAAGTTATTTCTTCAATTTAGCTATTTTATATTGAAACCATAATTCTCTTTTCTAGTGACCTTTCCATCGCATTGTTTTGTTTATGTTATATTGCTTCAGCCTATCTTATTTTAGCTTTATTATATATTTAATTAACATTAAAATAATAATTTATTATTATTTATGCTTATTTAATTTGATAATTCTCACAATTCCAAATATGGTCTCATAAAGATGAAACAAACACTTTTGGACTATTCTGGAAGAGCTGTAACTAATTTAATACTCATTTTTATTTTTAAATATTTTCTTTTTTAAGGTTTTATCATGTTTTATGAAAATACTTATTTGTTCCTAATTTGATGGATGATGATGTTACACTTAGTCTCCTTTATACTATGGAGTATAACTTTTACGAATAGTTTATCTTATTTCTTTAAAATTTTCACTGTGATATGACTTTATTGCACCATAACTATAAATCACATCTCATGTAACAATTACATGCCTTAGATTTTGTGAAAATAATTTCTTATATTTATCTTATTCCAACTTTAATACATATTTACTTAATATTATTAAATGAACTTAATATTTATATTTTTATTTTTGTTGGTAATTCTTTTAATTCTAAACGAGATTCAATCATAACAAAACAAATGTCATTAGACTCAACTCAAAAAGCTCTATCCAATTATGTATTAATTGTTTTTGTTTTTTAATTTTTAATATTCTAAGGCTTTTGTAACTTTTAGCAGACCTTTCATTATTTATCAGGCTTGATTGATGATGTACACTCAATGTCCATAGTATCAAGTAATACAACTTCTTTATACAATTTATCTAAATTTTGTAAATATTATACTTTGATTTTGTTATATTGTCATATAACTTTTAAATTTCTCTAATGTGACCTTTAATTCATTTTGCTTTTATTGTTTAATATTTTATTATTTTATTTAATTTCAAATTTTATTATATTTTAACTTAATACTAAAAAAATAATTTGTTTTGTTTATGATTGCTTAATTTTTTTTAATGGATACTAATTTCAAATGAGGTCTCATCAAGATAAAATAAAAATCATTGAACTCCTTTTAGAAAGCTCTTTTTTGTTAAATATTCATCTTTTAGTTTTAAATATTTTATCTTTTTAAATCTTTAGCATGCTTTATGAGACATTATAATTTCCACCTAATTTAATGATAGAGAGTGTTACACCAAGTCTTCTTGGTGCATTAGAGTCCAACTTTCCTCAAATTGTTATCCAATGTTTTCAAATGTTTTGTTTAATGTGGTGTTCTTACTATATAACTCTGAACCTTATCATATGTGACCATTAAATAGTTTTGATTTAGCAATATTGAATGTAAATTGAACACATTTAAGCTTTAATATATATTTTATTAACATTAAAAAATAAATTATTTTTATTTATTTTGATTTACTTCGGTTAATTGTAATAATTTCGAATTAGGACAAGTCGAGATGAAACATGTCTTTCGATTTGTTTTGACATGGTCTATTAAATTATGTATTCATTTTTATTTTTTTAAAATGCTTTATTTCCTAGTGTTTTGGTAGGTTTTATCACACATTTTGAGGTTTAGATATCTGAAAAATGATTATGTCACACTCCGCCCTCTTAGTATCAACGAATGCAATTGTTATGTATAATTTATTGTATTTCCAAAAATGTTATGTATTCATTTGATTATATTAATATGTAACTCTAAATCATTTCTTGTGTGACCTACACATCAAATTTATGTTGTTTTATTATAATTCTTTAATTTATCTTATTTCAGCTTCATTATTAATTTTTTACAACTAAAATGATATTTTTTAATTTATCCATATTTACTTTCCTAATTTATAGCAATTCTAAGTTAGGTTCGATCGAGATGAAACAAAGCTCATTATAGTCATCTTCATGAGTTCTAACTAAGTAATATTCATTTTGTATATGCTTTTATATATTTTTAATTTTAAAATCTCTTCACATTTTATGAGATTGTTTAACTCATACCTAATTTAATGAATGAGAATGTTACGTTCGAGCTTCTTAGTATCATGGAATACGACTTTCTCATAAAGTTCATCTCACATAAGGAAATGTTTTCCTAAAATTTTGTTATATTACTATGAATCTCCAAATCTCCTTTCATTTTAGTTTTAAAGCATTATGATTTGGTTTTTGGTATTACATCAATCTATCTTATTTCAAAGTTAATCTATATCTTTATAATAAAAATGATAATAATAAATATTTATCCTTATTCAATTTAGTATTTTGTAGTAATTGAAAATGATGTCCAATAAAGCTAAACAAATATCATTGCACTCTTTTTTAAAAAATTTTGTATCGACTTTTTCTCATTTCCTTAAAATTTTCTGTTTGAATTAGTTACATTACTAAAAACCCTCTTTTTTCACATGTGCAACCATCAGATCACTTAGATTTGATTATATTACATTTCTTAAATTTATGTGACTTCAACGTTAATATGTATTTATGTTATATTAAACAAATGATTTATTATTATATTCTTAAGTACTTTGTCAATTCATAATAATTCCATATGTTGTACGATAGGGTTGGAACAAATGTTGTTAGAATCGTCATGAAGAGCCATATATAATTAAATATAATCTTTTTAAAAAAAAAATTTTGAGTTTAGCAAATTTTTATGAGCATTTGATTTGAGCCTTATTTAATGATCGAGGATATTGTACTCAATCTTCTTTGCATCTTGGAATATAACTTTCCAATATAATCTATTTTTTTTTGTGAAATTGTTTCTTTGATTGGTTATATTGTTATGTAACACTTGAATTCTTCTCTTGTGATCTTTACATCTATTTGGTTTTATTTTATTGCATTAATTCAATATATCTAACTTGATATATAATATTTTCTTTCTTATTATTTAAATAAAAATTTATTATTATTTATGCTTATTTAATCTAGTAATTTGTAATAATTCTAAACAAGGCCATATATAGACTACAAAAATTGTTGTTAAACTTGTGATGATGAGCTTTATGAAATCTTATATTCATTTTTATACTTTCAAATGTTTTATCTTCCAATGTCTTTACAGGCTGTCTGAAACACTTTGATTTGTACCTATTTTGATGATCAAAGATGTTACACTCTATCTCATTAGTATCTAATATTTCAACTTTATCATGAACTTTATCTCAATTTGTCAAATTTTTTACTATCATTTTGTTAAATTACTATGTAACTCTACATCTTCTCACATGTTATCTTAACACACTTTGACTAGGCTATATCAAAATGCTTTAATTTATCTTATTTTAGTTTTAATATATATTTTCTTCATATCATAATTTTAAAATATTTATGCTTATTAAGTATGGTATTTTTAGTATTTCCAAAATGAGGTTAGATGAAGGTGAAATAAACATCATTGGACTTTAAATGCAAATTTTTTACTAATTAAATATAGATTGTTATATTTTAAAATATTTTATTTTAATGGGTTTTTATTATTTTATGAGATAATACCATTTGTATCATATTTAATGATATATGATGTTCAAATTGGTCCTTTTAGCATCTTGGAGTGTCATTTTTTAGTATAATTTATCTCTTCTACTTAAATGTTTTCCATTGATTTGGTTATAATACTACAAAACTCTAATTCACTCTTTGTGTAACCTTTACATTGCTTTATTTTTTTGAATAATATGACTTCAATTTATCTTATTTACAATATATTCCAAAGTTGCTTGATATTTAAATGATAATTTGTTATTATTTTTTCATAATAAATTATTAATTCACAATAATTCCGAAAGATGTGCGACAGAGTTGAAACAAACATGTTGCTCTTATGGGCCTTCTACATCACCCTCATTTTGCTATACTATATTCTTCAATTTATCTCATCTCAACTTGGATATATACATTCACTTTATATCAAAATAATAATTTATAATTATTTTTGTTTGATAAATTGGTTAATTTATAGTGATTTTTAATGATGTCAGATAGAGACAAAATGAACAAATTAGACTCTTATTAATGAGTAGAATCCTATTAAGGATTCCATTTTTGAATATTTTATTTTCTATGATTTTTATGTGTTTTACGAGACATTTTGATTCATATATGGTTTGATGATCAACGATGTTATAAGCAATCTTCTTAGCTTATGGAGATGTAACTACTTACTACAATTTATCTTTCTTGATTCAAATTTTCTACTTTGACTAGTTTTACTGTTATATAACTCAAGGTCCTTTCCCTCTTATAACTTGCATCATTTTGATGTGGATACATTACATCGCTTCAATTCATAACTTTTTAGCTTTATAAAAATTACTTAAAATTTAAATAAACATTTACTATTATTTATGCTTCTTCTTTTTATAATTTGTAACAATTCTAAATAAGGTCTCATGTAGATGAAAAAAATTGCAGGACACATTTTAACGAGCTCTATTCAATTAAATGTTTAATTTTATATTTTCTTTTTCAAAACCTTTTTTATTCTTTTTGAAACACTTTTTTTATACATTATTTGATAAGGATACTATACTTGATCTACTTAATATCAAAAAATTTTGCTTTACCACAAAATTTACTTCATGTCTCAGATTGTTTAACTTTAATTTTTTATATCTCATTCTAAAACTAATCTTTCCCACAACTAACCTTGGCATTGCTTTGATTTTGATAAATAACATTACTTCAATTTATCTTATTTTAACTTCAACATATATTTTTCTTTATAATAAACTAATAATTTATTACTTCTTATTCTCAATTAATTTGGCAATTAGTAGTAATTCTAAACTAGGCCAAATTAAGACAAAATAAATATTATTGGACTCATCATGATTAGTTCTATCTAATTAATATAAAATTTTTCATTTTTTTAAATATTTTAGTTTGCAAGGCTTTTGCAATGTTTAAGAGATATTGCTATTCGTGTCATACTTAGCGATCAAGGATGCTAAACTCCAATAGATTAGTATCTTGTAACAAAATTTTTATGCGCAATCTATCTCATTTTTTCAATTTTTTACTTTTATTTTGTAGATTACTATGAAGCTCTCATTCTCTTGTAGTTTGTCTTTTGCATCGCTTTAATTTTGCCATTAGGCTCATGTCGATGAGCTTTTTCAATGAAGTATTCATTTTTAAGTATTGTTTTTTAGGGTTGTAGACATCTTTAAATTATTTTAAGTTAATACTTAGTTGCCAATTTTTGTATTTGTTTCTTTGGGGTAAAGGAATCCTTGCAATTGTGTAAAAGCCTAGGGTTTGAGGTGAGCCTGGAAAAAACTCAAGTAGGTTCGGGATTAGCCATAGGTAAAATCCGAAGTAGCTTTGAGGTGGGCCGCCGTACGCATAACCTCGCTTGTAATTGGGTCAATTTTAGTGGTTTTTCCCAACACCGTTTGGGGGTGGACGTATGATCGATTTTTAGTCAAACCACCTAAAAAATCTTTTGTGTACTATTTTACTTCTCTTACTTGTTCTTGCTTAAAAGATTTAAGTTTTAATTTAAAAAAAACTAAAAGAAAATCTCAGAACTTTATTTACCACAATTCACCCCCCTCTTGTGGGTTTACTTTGTGAACAAAGAACTTGAAGTGTGACCAAGAAAAACAAATGTTGCTGGACTACACTCAATGTTCTCTATCAAATTACATATTACTTTTTATACTTTCAAATATTTTATTTTATAAGATTTTTACATGTTTTGTGAAGCATTTTTATTTGTACTTGAAATGATGAACAAGGATGTCACATTCAATCTAGTTACTATCTTGAAATGTAATTTTCTTGGCAAATTATCTAATTTCTTCTAATGCAGCACTTCAGTTTTGTGATATTACTCTGAAAAACTAATTCTTTTGTCCTATGATTTATGCATTTCTTTATTGATTACATTATATTGCTTTAATTGATCTTAATTTATATTTAATATATAGTCACCTAACATAAAAAAATAGTTTGGTAATACTTATGGTAATTTTATTTCACGATTTACATGCATTCAAATGGAGTGTTAATCAAGACACAGCAAATGTTAGGATACTGGTCTTGATAAGAAAACTCTAATTAATGTTTTAATTTTATGCTTTTAAATATTTTATTCTGCTAGGTTTTGGCATATCCTATGAAGTAATTCAATTAGAACATTATTTTGCCATCGAGGATGTTACAATCAATTTACATAGTATCTAGGAATGATAATTTTTACACAATTTATTTCATTTGTTAAAATCTTTTGTTTTTATTTGGTTATATTGCTATTAAACTGTAATTCTCATCTTATGTTTCCATTACATTACTCTAAGTTTTTTACATTAGATTTCTTTAATTTGCCTAATTTTATCTTTATTATATTTTAATTTGATATTATTGTAATAATTTATTAATATTGTCTCTTATTTAATTTTGTGAATCGAAGAAATTCCACACAAGTTGAAATGGAGGGCAAACAAACGTCATTAGACTCGACGAAATCAACTCTATACAATTAAATATTATTTCTATATTTTAAAACATTCTACTTAACAAATGTTTTGACATGCTTAATGACACACTTCAAAATATGCTTGTTTGCAGATTAACGATGTTACATTCAATCTTCTAAGTATAATGCAATGTGGCTTTCCTGTACAATTGACTATTTTATTAATATTTTTTGTTTGATTTGGTTGTATTGTAACGAAAGTTTAGTTCTCTTCTCGATTGACATTTACTTTGGTTTGATTTGATTATATTATGTTTCTTTCATTTATCTAATTTTAGTTTTAACTTTCATTAGCCTATTATTAAAATTAAGAATTATTACAATCTTTGCTTATTTACATTGGATATTCTTAGTAACACCTAACGAGATCTTATTGAGATGAAACAAACAATATTAAACTTATCATGGCCTTTATAGTCGATCTCCCTAGTACTAAGGAATGCCACTTTCCAAAAGAATTTATCTTATTTTTTAAAATTATTTTCTTTGATTTTGTTATATTGCATTTCTTTGAAAAATTTTATTCAACTTTAATTATATTTACATAAGCTTTTTAATAAATTAATTTGTAAATGCATAGTTAATTTGGTATTCATAGTATTCCAATGAGGCCTTATCGAATCAAAACATTGTTGAACTCAATTAGAAGAACTCTATCCACTCCAATATTTATCTCTATAATTTTAAATATTTTTTAATACATTTGGCATACTTTATAGGACATTTTATTCATAAATAATTTATAGGTAGAGAATGCTACACTCAATCCTTTTATTATTTTCGAATACAAGTTCCATGTACTATTTTTCTCGAATTCAAATTTTTTGTTTAATTTGTTCATATTACTTTGTAACTATAACATTACTATCGTTTAACTTTCACATCACTTGGATTTCATTATGTTATATTTTTTTGAGTTTAACTCACTTTAACTTTAATTTTTTGCTTACATTATATGAAAATAATGATTTGTTATTATTTTTGCTTATATAGATAAAAAGTTCATAATAATTTCAAATGATACCAATCTATGCAATACAAATGTCATTGCACTATCTCCTTGAGCTCTATCCAATTAAAAAAATTATATGTTTAGATATTATATTTCACATGCAATTTTACACACATTGTGAGGCATTTTGATTCATACTTTATTTGATAATCAGTGTCATTTTACTTGATATCCTTAATATCATGCAATACAACTTTCTTATAAAGTTTAACATATTTCCTTAAAAGGTTTACATAAATTTAATTACATTAAAATGTAGCCTAAATATCCTATAATGTGACAATTACATCATTTTAATTTTTTAATGCTTATTTAATTTGGAATTTCGTAGTAATTCTAAACAAAGGTTGATAAAGATGAAACAAACATCGTTCAACTTGTTAATATGTGCTTTATTAAACTATAAATTTATTTCTATATTTTAAATTATTTTTGGTATAGTTTCATCTTTTTTACAAGGCAAGTTGATTTTTAAGTGATTTGTTGATCATGCATGTTATACTTAGTCACCTTAGTATCTAGAAATGCAACTTTTCTAAATAATTTATCCAATTTTTTAAAATAGTTTCTTGTATTTGGTTAAGTTACTATATGACTACAAATGTCCTCTGCCATTACACTTATGTTTCTTTCATTCGATTAATTTAAATTTCTTAAAGGTATCTCATTTTTAATTAACTAAATATTAAAATTATTATTTATTGTTATTTATCATTCTTTATTTTTGTAATTTGTTGTTTTTGGGAAAGATCTTTTGATTGAGATGAAACAAACACAGTTGGACTTGTCCCAATAAGTGCAACCTAATTAAATATAAATATGTTCCTTTATTTAAGAAATTTTATTTTCATGTATGTTAGTTTGCTTTAAAAAATAGTTTTATTTCTCCCTCATTAAATGATCGAGAGTGCTATAGTCAATCTCCTTACCCTCATTGAAAGAAAATACTTAATAAAATTTATTTTTTTCTTCAAATATTGTACTTTGATTTAACTATATTATTATATAATAGAAGCTCTTCTCTACTATATCTCTTGATGGTTAAGAATGTTAAACTTCATCTCCTTAAAATCTTGAAAAATAATTTCTCCAATTTTTCTCATTATATAAACTTTTCCACTTAGATTTTATTATATTACTAGGCAACTCCAAATCTCCTCTCATGTGCCAATGTTTTTGCATTGATTTTGTTAATTTTATTTTCCTCAATTTAACTTATTTGATATTTAATATTAATTTCCCTAAAATTAATATAATACATTATTTTTATTTACATCATAGTAATCCCAAAGGAGCTCGAACAAGATGCAAAAGCCTTCGTTATTCTCATCCTTGATAAGTACTATATAATTAACTGCTCATTTTTCATTTTAAAATATTTTATTGTTTAGAAGTTTGGCAACTTTTGAGAAATCCAAATTTTTACTTTATTTAACAATTGAGAAGGTTATTCTTGTTCTACTTAGTACCTTGGGATGAGGCTTTCTCTTATAGTTTATCACATTTTTCCAAATTTTTTTTTAGATTTTGTTATATTACCATGCAACTCAAAATTTATGTTGATGTGATCATTACATCACTTTAATATAGTTGTACTATATTTCTTTGATTTATCTCGTTTCAATTTTCATAAAAATTTATTTAAGATTAAAATAATAATTAACTATAAATTTGTGCACACTTACCTTTTAGTTTGTAATAATTCCAAACAAGGTTTAAACAAGACAAAATAAACATTATTAGAACATCGTAAAGAGCTCTTTCTAATTAAATATTCACTTTTTTATTTTTTTTTCCATTTTTATTTCATGCTTTTGACATGTTTTATAAGATATTTTCTTGTGTACCTATATCGTGATTGAGAATATTACACTTGATCTCTTTAGTATTATTTAATGTAACTTTTCTATTTAATTTATATTATTTCTTCCAATTTTTATCTTTAACTTTCATATTTATTGTAAAACCCCAATTCTCCTACTTTGTGACCTTAAAATCACTTTGATTTTGTTTAATTACTTTTCCTCAATTTAACTTATTTACACCTTAGTATATATCTACTTATTATTAACATAATAGTTTCTTTTAATTTATGATTTTCTGTTTCTTAATTCATATTATTTTCGAATAATATCTAATAGAGAAAAAAAATTATTTTAATATCATTTTTGCATGTTTAATTTAGTAATTCATCGTGATTACCGATGACACATAACCTATATGAAATAAATGTTATTGTGCTCATTTCAACTAGCATTATTGAACTAAATATTAGTTTTAATATTTTCAAATGATTTTGTTTTTTATGGTTCTCGCAAATTTCACATGGCATTTTAATTTATGCATAATTTGATAATATAAAACGTTACATTTCATCTTCTTTGCATTTTGGAATGTCACTTCCCTATAAAATTTATCTCATTTTTTCAAATTTCCCAAGTTTGATTTAGCTTAAATACCATGTAACTTTAATTCTCTGCTTTGAGACTATTAATCATCTTGTTTTGGTTTATTATATTACTTCAACTTATTTAATTTTTTCCTTAATGCATTTTTTTGATAATATTATAAAACTAGTAGTTTTGATTTATCCATTTTTTGTTATATAATTCACATTCATTCGAAATAATAGTTGATTGATTTGAAATAAATTTTTTGAGCTCATGTCAACCAACTCAATCAAACTAAACACTCATTTTTACACCTTTTAATATTTTATTTTTGTCTTTTTGCATTCTTTATAAAAATTTTCAATTACTACTTGATTTGACAATCTAGGATGTCCCACTCTAACTAGTATCTACGAAAGCAACTTTACCATTAAATTTATCTTCTTAAATGTTTTTCCTTTTGTTTGGTTATATTATTATTAAAATTTAAATCTCTACTCTTGTAAGCTTAAGATTGTTGTGTTCTATATATATTATGTCGCTTCAATATATCTCATTTTAACATTAATATATCTTTACTTAATATTGAAATTAAAAGTTTTATTATTTTCAGTTATTTAATTTGGCAATTTACAATAATTCAAAATGAGGACAAATTAAGATGAAATAAAATATTTGGAATCCCTTCAATGGCCTTAGTCATAAAATATATTTTTTTATTTTTAAATAATTTTTTCTTGGGAATCGACACAATTTACGAGCCATTCTTTTGCATATCCATTTTGATTATTGAAGATGTCACTCTCAATCTTGTTATCATTTAATGCAAATTTTGCAAATGATTTACCACTTTTTTTGAAATGTTTCACCTACATTTTGATATATTACTTTAAAATTGATGCAATTTGACTAATCTCGAAGAGCTCTTTTTCATTAAAAAAAATTTTAGGTTTTTTTCTAATACTTTTTTTGTGTTTTCAACATTGTTTATATGGTAGTTTGATTGGTACCTAATTTGATGATTAAGTATGCTACACTTGACTTTTTTATTATCATGTTATACAACTTTCTCAAACAATTCATCTAATTCCTTAAATTTTCACACTTTATTTTGCTATATTTCTATGCTACTCTACATTTGCTCTTACGTGATATTTACTTGTCATTGATTTGGTTAAATTATACTGCTTAAATTTTTTTCATTTAAGCTACATTGCATATTTACTTCATTTTAAAATAGTTATTTCATATTAAGTACACTTATTTACTATGGTAATAAACCTTAATTCCAAACTAAGTCTGATCGAGATGAAAGTGACATCAATTGTGTAATCTCGACAAACTATCTCCAATTAAATATTCATTTGTCTTTTAAATTTTTTTCAGCGCTTTGACATGCTTTAAAAGTCCTTCTAATTCTTATGTTTTTTAACAATTGAGAATGTTATACTCGATCTTGCTAGCATCTGGGAAAGCACATTTTCTATGAAATTAATCTCTTTAATTCAAATGTTTTACTTTAATTTGTCTATAATACTATATATCATTAAATCTCCTCTCCTATAGTTATATAGTCATTGAATTGTTCTTATTATATTGCTTAAATTTGTATCATTTATGCATTAACATATATTTTCTTAATTATAAAATAATAATTTAGTATTAATTATGCTAATTTAATTTTATAATTCATAATAGTTCCAAAATAAGCTTTGATCGAGATGAAAAAACATTATTTGACAAATTAGTATCTTTGAATGCAACATTATTGTAAATTTTATTTCATCAAATTTAATTCTTTGTTTTTATTATATTATATTACCTCAAATTGATTTCTTTTATTTTTTTTTTTTCAATATTTAAAAAATTCTTAAAATACAAATATATTTTTATGCTTATATAAATTTGTAATTTGTAATGACCTCTTATGAGGTCTAATTTAAATAAAACAAACATTTTTGGAGTCTTTTTTATGAGTTTAACCCAATTAAATAATTATTTTTATATTTTTAAATATTTTATTAGTGTATAATATTGGCAAGTTTTATGAGATAATATGATATCAACCTAATTTAATTATCAACAATGTTGTAATTGGTTTCCTTAGCATTTTGGGATGTAACTTCCTATTACAATTTGTCTTGTTTTAAAAATTTTACTTTGATTTAGTTATATTACTATGTAGCTTTAGTTATCCTCTCTGATGTCCTTTACAACACTTTGATTTGGTTATGTTATATTACTTCAATTTATTTCACATCAACTTTAATGTATATTTATTTCATATTAACATAATAATTTATTTTTTTATACTTGTTTATCTTGGTAATTAGCATTAATTCCAAATATGGTCAAATCATGATGAATCCAACATATTTCTTTTACTCTTCTTGATTAGCTCTTCACCACAAAATATTTATTTTTGTATTTTTAATTATTTTGTTTTCTAAGGTTTGACATCTTTTTTGAGATATTTTTATTTATACATGATTTTGTAGTTGTCAATGTTATATATGATCTTGTTTGTTATGTAAAATCCAACATTAATATTGAATTTATCTTAATTTATCAAATTTCTTGTTTATATTTATTTATGCTACTGTATAACTTTAAATTTACCTTAGTGTGAGAATTACATTGCTTAGGTTTTAACCTATTCCATTGTTTCAAATTATCTTATTTTAGCATTAAAATTTTTTAAACAATTTTAAAAATTAATTTAATATTGTTTAGGTTTTTTTTCTTAGGTAGTTCATAGTAATTGAAAATAAGGTCAAATAGAAAAATAATAATGGAAACTAGACACACTTAATGAGTTATATCATATTAAGTAATTTTTTCTAATTTTTAAATATTTTATTTTCTAACATTTTCCAATATTTTAATAGCTATTTTGATTCATACCTTATTTGATGGTTGAAGATGTTTCACTAAATCTCCCTAGCATCTAAGATTGTTCCCATAAAATGTTTTTATTTCTTCAAATGTTTCCCTTTAATTAGGATATAATACTATGTAACCTAAAATCTCATCTCGTTTGACCTTTACATTTTTTTAAATTGGATACTATAATGGTTCACATCTTCTCATTTTAGATTTAATATACATTTACTTAGAACTAAAATAAAAATTGTTGTTATTTAAAGCCATTTACTTAAGTAATTCGCAAAAAATTTAGACGAGACTTGATCGAAGTGAACCAATCAACATTTGCTCATCCAACAAGCTTTGTATAATAAAATATTCATTGTTTTATCTACAAATATTTTACTTATATTTGGTATAATAACCTTCCCAAGGATTTTTGAATGAGATCTTCTTTAATTATTTTAGTTGTTATACTCGAACTCCTTTGTATATTGGAATGTGACTTTTCCAAACAATTATCTCAACTTTTCTTATTTTCTCAATATTTTTGTTATTTATTATGAAACTTTAATTCTATTCTCAAAAGAACTTTACTTCATTTTAATTGTTTTATTTTGCATTATTTAAATTTTTCTCATTTTAGTTTTAATATATATTTGTTTAGCAAAAAAACTAAATCCTTAATATTTTTTCTTTTTAATTTTTTTGTTGAAACTCCAAACGCATTTTAATTAAGATGAAACAAACAACATCAAACTTGCCTTGACAATGCTCTATTAATGTGAACGGTCATTCTATTATTTTTAAATATTTTTTAATGGTGATTTCGTATGATTTAATACATATTTTTATTTGTATCAAATTGATTCATTAAGAATGTTACACTCGATGGCCTCAGTACCATGGAATGTAACTTTCCTATAAAATTTATCTTATTACCTCAAATGTTTTGTTTTGATTGGTGTGTGTCACAATGTAATGAAAAATCTCCTCTCATTTGACATTTAAATATTGTTTCTAGCAAACAATGTATTGCCTCAATTATTCTTATTTTCTCTTGAATATATAAATTTTTAGTACTAAAATAATAATTTATTATTATTTATTTTTATTTACTTTGGTAATTTGCAAAAATAAAAAATGTAATTCGAGTGACATGAAACAAAGCTTGCTGGACTACTTTCAATAAGCACTAACAAATTAAAACTTTATTTTTATATTTTGAAATATATTTTTTAGATTATTGGACACTTCATGGAATGTTTCAATTCAAACCTACTTTGATGATCAATGATGTTGTACTAAATCTTTTAAGAATCTCGGAATGCAACCTTTCTTTATAATTTACGTAATTTTCTCAAAGTTTTCATTTTGAATTGGTAGTATTACTTTCAACTCTAATTCCCCTTCCTAAAGACCTTCAAATTATTTTTATTTTATAATATTATATCATTTCCCTTAATCTTAAAAATATTAAAATAGAATGTTATTAATATTTATGTTAATTTAATTTTGAAATTTTTTGTAATTCCAAAAGCAAATTGGTGGATATGAAATAGACTTCATTAGACACATCCTGACCTGCTCTATCAAATTAAATATTTTTTATTACTTTATAGGTTCTATTTGATAAGATGTTTTTCATAGTTTATGAGACATTTTGATTTAAGCTTTATTTTACAACCATGATATTTCACTTGATCACTTTAGGATATTGGAATGCTACATTCTTTTATAATTCATGTAATTGTTAAAACTTTTCAGTTAAAGTTTTTATATTATTAGAAAAATTTAACTCCTGTCTCGTGGTATTTTTTTCACTTTCGTTTTATTATAGCACAATGCTCTTATTTTTTATTTTAATTTTAATAAATATTTAATTAACGTTAAAAAATAAATTTATTTTTATTTGTAGCAATAATAACCCAAATCGATGTCAGATTGTGGCCAAACTATCATTATTTTTTAAGAGTTTTATCTAATTAAATACCCATTTTATTTTCTAAATAGTTTATTTTTTTTAATTTTGCATGTTTTAAGAAACATTATGAATCTCAACAAATTTGATTACTATTAATGGTACAGTCGATCTTTTTAATATTTTCGAATAAAACTTTCTCACACCATTAATTTAATTTCTTATTGCTTCGATTTATTTATTATTTTTTGAAACTATAATTCTTCTCTCGTGTGACCATTTCATTTATTGGTTTTGGTCGTTTTATGTTACTTTAATTTATATTATTATATCTTTAACATATATTTAATAAATATTAAAAAAAGTACTTTATTGTTGATATTTTATAAGAACACAAAACAATGGCAAATAAGTAGTAAACGAACATCATTGGACTCATCTTGATAATATTGATCAACTTAAATATTAATTTTCTATATTTCAATAAAAGATACATACATTTGAGAAAATTATAAGAATCATTTGCATTCTTAAATGCTTTGTTATTTAATGAAATGTTATACTCGATCCCTTTAGTATCTTAAAATTTAAATTTCAATTGCAACTTATCTTATTTCTTTATATTTTTCTCTTTGATTTGGTTATATTGGAATGCTAAAACCCTTCACAAGCAAGGTAAAGCATTTTAATTTGGTAATATTAAATTGCTTCAATTTTTCTTACTTCAACTTTAAAATATATTTAGTTAAAAATTTTAAAAAATAATTCGTTTTTATTTATGTTGATTTGTTATGTCAACTTATAGTAACTCCAAATGCGGTTTGATTTATATGAAATTAAGGTCATTCGTCCCATCTTGATATTGTTTTTAAAACTAAATTTCTATTTTTATTTTTTAGAATATTTTATGTTCTTGGGTTTAGGCATGTTATACAAAATCTTTTTTTTGTACTTAATTATTATGAAGGATGTTATAAATAATCTCCTTAAGTACTTTTAATGAGGGTTTTATATTAACTTTTTCTGATTTCTTTAAAATTATTTACTTTGACTAACCAATACTATTCCATAACTATAATCTCAGCTGATATGATACTTACATGTCATTTATTCATTTATATTACATTACTTTAATCTATCCCTTTTTTATTATTATATAAATTTATTTAATACTAAATTAAAAAAAATTATTGTTATTACGTTTCTTTATTTTGGTAATATGTAGAAATTCTAGGTGAAATTTGATTAGGATGAAAGAAATGCCTAAGGAATTCTCTTGATGAGCTCTATCATATTAAATTTTATTTTATTTTTTAGAGAATATTTTATTCTTTATATTTTCACATGCTTTAAAATATTTATTTTAGATTTTTTAAATATTTTATTTTCAAGGATTTTTTTTACATTCTTTATGGGCATTTACATTTCTTGTTGATATGATGATCGATAATGTCAAAGTCAATCTCCTTTCTATCTGGTAATACAACTTTTCATTATAATTTCAATCATTTTCTTCATTTTCTTCATTTTCTTTGATTTAATTGTCACTATGAAACTCCAACTATCTTCCCATAAAACCTTTACAATATTTCTTTTTTGTTGGCATAAAATACCTTAATTAATCTTTTTTAAATTTAAATTAATATTTATTTTTTTATTAAAATAAAAATTTATAATTATTATGCTTTCCTACTTTGTTAATTTATAGTAATTTCAAATAATAAAGTATATAGATGAAAAAAATGTCATTAGACTCCTCTTAAATGAGACATATTAAATTTTAAATTATCTTTAAAATGTAAGTATTTTTCTATGATTTTGCTATGTTTTATGGGATACTTTAATTTGGGCATGATATGACTTCTGAGCAAATTACCATCAATATTCTTAAGATCTTTGTTTGAAACAATCGTATAAAAATTAATCATTCTTTAAAATTTTTATTTTGATTTGGTTATTTTATCATACAGCTCTAAATCTCCTCTCATGTGACCATTACAACACGTTGATTTGGTTAGATTATATTATTTTAATTTACTTACTTTTAGGTTTAATAAATGTTTATTTAATATTAAAATAATAATATGTCAATTTTTGTGCTTATTGATCTCATTTCATTAGACTCATCCCATGGCATTCATCCAATTAAAATTATTTTTTTAATATATTATTTTAAAAAGTTATGATGGGCTTTGTGAAACATTTCAATTCATAGATGATTTGATGATTAAGCATGTTGTTTGCAATCTTCTTATTATCATGGATTACAACATTCTATATAATGTTTTTTAAATTTCTTAAATTTTTGGAATCAATTAGATATATTATATTACTAAAGTTATCTTATTCTACTTTTAATATAAATAAGCTAAATACTAAAATAATAATTCTTTTTATTATTTTTGTTTAATTAATTTTGTAATTTACAATAATTGAAATTGAGGTCTTATTTACCCAAAAATGTCATTGGACTCAATCCACTGATTTGTATAATATTAAAATTTTATTCCTTATATTTTCAAATGTTTTAACATTTTATCAGGTGCATTAAGGCATTTTTAATTATAGTTAATTTCATGATCAAGGACATCATATTTGATCTCCATAAAGTTTTAGAATTTAACATTCTTGTATCACTCATTACAGTTTTTAAATATTTTGCTTTCATTTTAATATATTACTTTAACTCTTCAACTACTCTTATGTGACATTTATATCACTTATATTTAATTATGTTACATCATAAAATTTATTTAATTTCAATTTACTTTATATTTAACTAATGTTTTGATAATAATTTATAATTTTTAATCATATTTAAGTTAGTAAATCATATTAATTCAAAATGATGTTTAATCTAGACTAAAAAAATTCTTTAACTTGTCTTGATAATCCCTACCAAATTAAATATATTATTATATTATTTAAATGCATTTCTCTTGGATTTTATCCCACTCCATTAGATATTTTGTTTCATACCTAATTTAACAATTTATGATGTTATACTTGGTCTCTTTATTATATTGAAATGCAACTTTCTTACACAATTTATCTAATTTCTCAAAATGTTTCTTTTTGATTTTTTTATATTATGTTGCTATAATACATCTCATTTTAGCTTTAGTATATATATACTTTGTTTTAAAAAAATTTATATTTATTTCTATTTTTCTATGGTAATTCTTAGTAGTCATAAACAAGTTCAACTCGAGACACAAAAAGTCATTATACTGACTTCAATGTGCTATATATATACTTCAAAATAATGTTTTGGGATACATAGTAGGACTTTTTAATTTGTAAGTGATTTCAATGTCAATGATGTTGCACTTCATAGATTTAATGCCACAAAGTTAAATTTTTCATACAATTTATCTAATTTTTTTAAATCTTTTCTTTTTATTTTATAAATTACTATGTAACATTAACTCACCTCTTGTGAGAGCTTTACATTTCTTCGATATGCTTATTTTAAATTGCTAAAATTTATCTCATTAAAAATGTCATATATATTTAATTAATATTAATATAATAATTTATTATAATTTTAGCTTATTTGGTATTATAACTTGTAGTATTCTAAATGAGGTCTGATTGAGATGAAATTATCATCGATGGAGTCATCCTAATGAGCTTTAAAGAATTAAAAATTTATTTCTATAATTCTTAATATTTTTTTTTCTTTGGAATGCTCTTAAGACATTTCAATTACTACTAAATTTGATAATTATAGATATTACACTTTATCTCCATATTATCTTGTTAAGTCAAATCTTTTGCACTGATTTTGTTATAATACTATTGAACAATAATTCTCTTGTTGTGTAACAATTATGTTATTTTTATTTGTCATATTGCATTAGTTAAAATTTCTCTTATTTGATATTTATTTAGTATTAACATAGCAAATTATTATGGTTAATGTTCTTCTTTAGTAATTCATTGTAATTCAAAGTGAGGTTTGATCAAGGCAAAACAATTATCCTTAGACTAAACACATGAGCTCCATCAAATTGATAATTCATTTCGATATCTCAAAACATTTTTATTTTCTAAAGTATTGGCATGTGTTAAGAGTCATTTGGATGAAAAATTAGTTTGATAATTTTGGATTTTACCCTTGACCAACTTATTTCCTTGTACAACAACTTTTTTTATACAATTTATCCAATTTTTTTCAAATGTTTTTATTTGATTTATTATATTACAATGAAATTCTAATTCACTTCTCATCATCAATTTGATTTTGTTATATTTCATTACTTCAATTTATCTTAAGTCATCTTTATTATTATTTAAGTAAATTCTTAAGTAATAATTTATTTTGATTTACATTTACATTGTTTCATAATTGACACTAATTAAAAATATTATTTAATCGACATCAAACAAATGTCAATTGACTCATCTCAAAGTGCTCTATATAATTAAACATTAATTTTAATGTTATTAAATGTAATATTTTCTTTTCTTTAACACACTTTATAAGATATTACGATTGAAACTTTATTTCATGTACGAGAATGTTACGCTCATCTTTTTTCTATTATGGAATGCTACCATTTAGTATAATTTTTCATATTACTTTACATTGTTTTGCTTGATTTTTTATTATTTTGTAACCCTAAATCTCCTCTCATGTAAAATTTAGATGGCTTTTATTTTGTTGTATTATATTGATACAATTTATCTCATTTCAACAAAAATTTATTTTTTCTAAATGTTAAAATAATTATTTTTTATTATTTATTTTTATTTGCCTTGAAAATTTCAAAAACGGTTCTACAAAGCTAAACAAATACTATTGAACTTGTCTTATCTAGATCAATTAATTTAGATAAATATCATTTGACAAATATTTTTTTAATTCAACACTATTCTAAATCATCAATAATGTTACACACAATCCCATTAACATCTTGTAGTGCAATTTTGTACTATAAATCATCTTTTTTCCTCAAAAGTGTGAATTTGATTTTGTTTTATTACTATGAAACTAAAATTCACCTATCATGTGGCCTTACAACATATGATTTGGTTAGATTAAGTTATTCAAATTTATCTTAAAAATTTTAATTTTAGTGTTTTCTAATGTTTTACAAGTTTTTTTTATTCATAGCTTATTCTAAGATCGATAATGTTAGACTCAAATTTTTAGTATATTAGAATGTAATTTTCATGTACAATTTATCTTATTCAAAAGTGTTACTTCAAAACTATTACATTATTATTTAATTCAAAATCTATTATAATGTTATCTCTATATCATTTTTAATTCGTAATGTTGCTAGTCTTAAAATTATCTCATTTAATTTTTAAAATATATATATTTCATATTAAAAAAATTATTTATTATTTTTTATGCTTACTTAATTTAATAATAGATAGGAAAGTTAATTGACATTTTATTAGAACAAAATAAAGGTAATAGGACTTGAATCAATGTGCTCTATCATGGAAGGCAATATTCCATTACAGTTTATCACATCTCTTCAAATTTTTCAATTTGATATGGCAATATTACAATGAAACTCTAATTCTCCTCTCGTGTGACATTTATATTATTCTTATTTCAAACAATTATGTTTCTCTCATTTATTTCTTTACTAATTTATTATATATTTAATAAATATTAAAAAATAATTATTTAATAACATTAATATTTTTTAATTTTTTTATAGTAATCCAAGTGAGCTTTGAATGAGACAAAAAGAATATGTCATGAAACTCATCTTAATGAGCTTTATCAAATTTTATATTCATTCATATATGTTTTGTGTAAATAACTTATATACATATATACATATATACATACACACACACACACACACACACACCCATATATATATATATATATATGTGTGTGTGTGTGTGTGTGTGTGTGTGTGTGTGTGTGTGTGTGTGTGTTTAAATTGTATTCTGAGATATTTTTGTTTGAACCTAACTTAACAATAAAAAATGTTACGCCATAATAACATTAAAATCATTGAATGTAACTTTTCCAAAAAAAATTCTCTGATTTCTATAAATATCTATTTTTTTAGTTATATGATTATAAAACAGAATCTTAGTGCTATACTGCAATGAAACTTTTGCCAAACATTTTTTGTCATTTCTAAAAAGAATTTTATTTATTTAAGATGTATTATTGTTATATTCTAGTACTGATATTTATTTTGTTTTAATATGGGCACATAACAATGTTTCATTTTTTCTTATTTGTGCTTTAATATGCATCAACATAATATTGACATAATAATTTATTTGTTATTTATGATTATTTACTATTTAATCCAAAAACTTCCAAATATTGGCAGAATAAGAGGATTTAGTGAACACTACCATCATCTAAATGAGTTTTATTCAATTAAATTTTTTTTCAACTAAATATATTATAAAGATGAGCTCTATCTATTTTAATATTCATTTTCTTATAGTTTTAGATATTTATATTCTAGAGTTTTATCATGCTTTACAATTAATTTTTATTTATACCAAATTTGTTGACCAGGGATGTTACACAATCTCTTTAACATTTTCAGAATAAAACTTTGGTGTAAAATTTCTGCCCCTTCTTTTGATTTGTTATATATTGATTTGCATTGTTTACTAAATAATTAATCAACTAATCTCTTATCACCATTACAACACTGTTTTTTTATATTACATTACTTCAATTAGTACCCTTTTAGCATAATATATATATATATATATATATATATATATATATATATATATATATATATATACTTAAAATTAAAAAGAAGTTTTTTTATTTATGTATATTCACTTTATTCATTCACGATAATATCCAAGAAGTGATTAATCAAGAGGACATCTTTGGACTCCTCTAGAAGATCTCTATCCATTTAGATAATTATTTTAACTTTGTAATAATTACATCTTTGGCATATTTTATAAGATATTTTAATTTGTTTCTAATTTAGTGATTGAAGAAGTTACTTTTAATCACTTTAGTATTTTGCACAAATGGGATAAATTATTTTAAGAAGTTATATTCAAAGAAATTAATGAAATTGAGCATAATATTCTTGATCTTCAACTCAATTATGATTCAAAAAGTCTCATAAAGCTTACCAAAACACATTAAAGTAGAAAATATCCAAATATATAAATCAATTTTTAATTACATACAACATGTCAAGATTGCTCCATCAATGTTTGTTTTGCCTTGATTAATCCAATTTCGAAACACTAGGAATTTCATCATTAAATTGAAGTAAATAAAATTAAATTATTGTTTTAATGTTAAGTAAATAAATATTATAGTTAAAACATGAAGAATTGAAGTAATATAATATAATAAAAATGCAACTTTGTAGAGGTCACAAGATGAGGGTTTAAAACTTACTTTATATAAAACAAAAACCAATAGAAGATTTTTAATAAGAGAGATAAATTACACAATAATGTTGTATTCCACTACACTAGCCACACTGGATGTAACATCCATGAAAATTAAATAAGCTAGAAATTGGAATGTCTTGTGAAGAGATACCCAAATATAAGGAAATAAAATATTTAAAAATATAAAAAAAAATTATTTAATTTGATAGAGCTCTTTCAAATGTGTCAAAGCGTGATTGTTTCATCTTGATCATACCTATTTTGAAATTACTATGAATTACAAAAATAAATATGTAAAACTAGTTATACATTGCTACATAATATATGAACTGAATATATAATAAAGTCAAATTATGGCAAATTAAAGAAATTTAGTCTAACGAAATATTAATCATGTAGATTTTACATAAAAAAAGAATTCAACTTTCAAAGTAATATAACAAAATAAAAATAAACAAATTTAAGAAATGAGACAAACAATAAGGGATATTTGAATTCGAAGATATTAAGATGATCAAATGTAACCATCTCAATTACCCAATTAGATACGAATCGAAACAACTTATAATGTATGCCGAAAACATAGAATATATATATGTATGTAGGAATATTTACTTAGTTAAAGCTCAATGAGATGATTCTAACACCCTTTGCTTAATCTTGAACTAATCTCAATTAAAGTTGTTATGAATTATGAAAACAAATATTCATTAATAATAAGAAATTATTAATATAATATCAAGAAATATATTTGTTACCAATGAATATTTTATAAATGTAATCAATATAATATAAGTAAATAAAAAAAGGAATACATCACATGAGAATAGATTGAGAGTTTCATAATAAAATAACCAAATCTAATCAAAAAATATGAAAAGATGAGATCGATACATGAAAGCTGCATTGTATGTGCTAGGGAGACTTAGTGTAACATCTTCATTTATCAAATCTTGTATGAATTAGAATGAGCCATAAAGCATTCATGAATTACTAAAATTAAAATATTTAAAAATATAAATGAAACATTCAATTAGATGGGGCTCATCAAGATGACTTTGATTGTCAAACTAATCTCAATTGATTGTTATGAATGTAAAAATGTACAGGTAATAATAAATTATTATTTATTTAGAAAATATATTAAAAAATTTGTATTGAGGTAATCTAGGAAAAGTAACATATCAAATCAAAGTGATGTAAAGTGACACAAGAGAAGAATTGGGATTTTATTGTAATATCACAAAATCAAAACAAAAGCATTTGATGAAATGAAATAATTTGCATACTAAAGTTAAATTCAAAGATATTAAAGAGATCAAGTGTAACATCCTCAAACATTAAATCAAGTATGAGGTGAAATGATATATAAAGTGCACCAAAGCTCAAGAAACTAAATTGTTCCAAAACATAAAAAATATTATTTTATTGAGCAAAGCCCATTTAAGTGGGTTAGATGACGTTTGTGTAGTAACAACTAAGCCATGCTTTGAATTACTATGAATCACCAAAATAAGAAGAAATAATAATAAATTATTATTTTAATATTTAATAGACATAAATTAAAGCTTAAATGTGATAAATTGATTCAATATAATATAGCCAACTAAAAAAGTGGTAACGAACACATGGTAGGAGAACTCTGGTTTCATAATGACAAATCCAAATAAAAAGCAAACAATTTGAATAAATGAGATAAATTATATAAAAAACTAAAGAGAACAACTATAACATCATCAATCATTAAATGAAGAATGAATCAAAATATCCATAAAATAAACAAAAACCCATAAAAATGAAATATTGAAAAATATATAAATAAATATTTTAAAAGATATAGCTAATCTATAAGACTACAACAATATTTTTTTTATTTTGATTCAGCTTCATTTGGAATTACTAAAATTTATAAAAGTAAAAAACCATAAATAAAAATAAAATATTATTTAATATTAAGAAAATATATGTTAAAGTTCAAACTGAGAAATATTAAAACAATGTATTTTGATCAAAACATAGTAATATAATGGTAACATGAGAAGAAATTTAGGTTTGCATAGTAACATTATAGAATGAAAGGAAAATGCTTTAGAAAAAAAGAAAAATTGTATAATTTGTTCCTTTCAAAGATACTAGGGAGATCTAGCATAGCATCCTTGATAATAAAATCAACTAGACACAAAAATATCTCACTATGCATAAACTAATTAAAACGATATACTTAAAATTTTGAAAAAAATTAATTAGTTAGATAGATATCATTTAGATGTATGTAACGACTTCTATTTATCTTGATCAAACATCATTCAAAAGTTTTAAGAATAACCAAAATAAATTAGAAAAGCATAATTATATATTGTTATCTTGTATGTGAAGTAAATATATATTGAAGCTAGGTTAAGATAAGTTGAAGACATTTAATCTAACAAAATCAAAGAGAAACAAAATTTTGTGAGGGCAATTAGAGCATTAAAGTATTTTAACAAAACAAAAAAACCATTTGAAAGAATGAGATAAATTATAGAAGTACTTTGCACTCCAAAGTGCCAAGAAGCTAGATTGTAACATTCTAAATATATGATTAGTTATGAATCAAAATGTCTCTTTAAATATTCCAAAATAAAACAAAATAAAAAATTTCAAAATAAATAAATAGATATGTAATTGTATACAACTTTTGGAGATAAGTGATTCTCACTTAATCAGAACTTGTTTGCAAATACTTTGAATTAGAAAACTAAATAACCACAAATATAATGAATTATTAATTCAAAATTAAGTAAATACATATATTAAACCTAAAAGTAAGATAAATTAAAATAATTTAATAGAAACAAATCAAAATGACGTAAGTTTCATATGAGTGTAAAATTAAAACACAATAGGATATAACCGAATGAAAGTAAAAAAATTGAAGGAAATGAGATAAATATTAATGAATGCTTCATTTCAAGATACTAAGGAGATCAAGTCTAACATTTGTGATCAACAAATTAGTTATGAATGAAAATAGTTTGAAAAACATGTTAAAAAGATGGAAAACTAAACAATTTAAAGAATAAAATGTAATATCTATTTTGATATTCCTTGTTAAAGTGAGCCCAAAAATGTCTATTTATCTCAATCTAACCTTGTTTAAAGTTTCTGTAAATTAAAAAAATTAAGCATGAAGAAAACTAAGTTATCCTTTTAATTGTAAGTAGAAATATATTATAACATAAAGTTAGTAAATAGAGACAATGTAATACAATAACATTTTGTCTTAGTTAAGGTACAAAAGGGGAGATTTAGACTTAATTTATAAAAGAAACATTTTGAAAGTAAAAACTTTGAACTACTTAAATAAATTTCATAGGATAGAAGCCTTCAACAATGGTAAGCCTATCTAGCATAATATTCTCACTTGTTACATTATATTTGAATAAAAATATCATATAAAACATGTTGAAACCTCAAAAAAGAGCATATTTTAAAAAATATTTAATTACATAGTTTTTATTGAGATTTTTTTCATGATATTTTTTTGACTTAATAAACCTTCATTTGAATTATAAATTACCAAAATAAATAATGATAAAATTCAAAAAAATATTCTTTTAGCACAAAAAATGAAATATTAAAACTTAAATTAAAGAACCTAAATTAATGTAATATAACTAAAAGAAATTTATGTAAATTTCACACAATACAATTTTTTTAGTGTCATGTAATATAACAAAATAAAATGGTATTTAAAGAAGTGAAAAAACTTTTAAGATATCCAAATTCAAGTGAAAAAGTCAAAAATATTTGTTATGTTAAATAAGGAAGTTGCTTTCCAAGATACCAAGGAGATTGACTATTATATGGTTAAATGTGATAGATTGACTATTATATAGTATTCTTTTTTCATTATGTAAATATATTTTAAAACTTATATAGGAAAAATTGAAGCAATGTAACATAATGACATCAAGGAGATGTAAAGGTCACAATTGAGGAGAACTAAAGTTTAATAGTAATGCCTACAAATTATAGGTAAATATTTAAATAAATTTGTTAAATTGTACATAAAAACTGTAATCAAAGATGCTAAAGTGATTAAGTGTAATATCCTTGATCATCAAATGAAGTTGTTATAAAGAATACAAAACTCATTGAAAATAAAATATCTAAAATTATGGATATCAATATTTAATTTGGTAGATCTCGTCGAGATAAGACGAATGAAATTTATTTTGCCTCAATTATCCCTCATTTAAAATTACTATGAATAACCAAAGTGATTAATTGTAATAATAATAATTTATTATCAACATATTAAGGAAATGTGTATTTAGGTTCTATTGATATAAATTGAAGCATTATAATATAACTAAATCAAAGATATATAAGGAATGCAAAAAAGAGAATTAGACTTTCTTAATAACATCACTAAAACAAAGACAATATTTTGAGAAAATTAGGAAAATTATAAAAGAAATGTTCATTCCAAGACATTTAAGAGTTTGAGAGTAACATCCTCAATCATTAACTAAGGTGTAGAACAAAATGTCTTATAAAGCATATAAAAAAATAAAAATATTAAAAAAATTAAAAATAAAATAACTAAAAACTTAAATTTGATAGAGCACAAAATGAAAAAAATTAATTACATTTGTTTGATCTTTATCATGCCTTTTTTTTATTTATATTGGATTTAAAAACAATTAAGCATAAATAATAAAATATATTATTTTAATATGAAGTAATGCTAATGTTACATAAGATAAGATTTACAATAAATTGTAATATAACCAAATCAAAAAAAATATTTCAAGAAATTAGATAAATTGTATAAGTTACATTCCCTTTCACTTAAAAAGTTGAGTGCAATATCAATGAAAATCAAATCAAGTACAAAGTAAAATTTCTTAAAAAGCATCCCAAAAATCTAGCAAAAAATATTGATAAAAAAATTATATAATTTAACAAAATTCTCCCTAACAAGTCTTATCACGTATGCTTCATCTTGACCGAAACATATTTTTAATTACTATGAATTACAAAAATAAATAAACATAATTATCAACATATTATTAATTATAATAATAAGTACATAAATAATAAATTTAGAATAAAATAAGTTGAAGCAATGTAAGGGTTTCATGAGTTACATAACAATATAGCCAACTCTATGTGAAACATTTGAAAAAATGACCTATTTTGTGGGAAGTTATATTCAAATATGCTACACATATCAAATGTAGCATGCTCAAACAAAAAATCATGTAAGAATTAAAATATCCCTTAAAGAATGCTCAAATCTTAGAAAACAATATATTTAAAGAAAATAGAAAATGAAAAATTACTTGATAAGAACACATTGATATGACCAAATTTATATTTTTTTCTCTTAATTAGATCTTTGTTAGAGTTCGTACAAATTTCTCAAAAAAATTAAAATTAAATGATAATAAAGTAAATATATATTAAAATGAAAATATGACAAATTGAAATTATACAACATTACAAAATAAAAGTGAATTAAATGTAACATGTGAGAAAATATAAAGTTATATAGTAATATAACAAATTGAATTAAAAAAATTTTAAAATATTGTAAATTGTATGAGAAAGTTGCACTCTAAGACACTAATTAAATTCAGCATAACATCATTGATCTTAGATAATAATATAAATCAAAATGTTTAACAAACCATACCAAAACATAGAAGAATATTATAAAATATAAAAATGAATATTTAAAGGAATAGAATCTGTTTACATGAGTCCAATGACATTTGTTTTTCCTAAATTATACCAACATGGGAATTACCATACATTACCAAAATAGAAAAGCATAAGTAGTTTTATAATTGTATTTTAATATTAGGTAGATATATAATGAAGTTGAAATGTGATAAAGTTAAATAATACAACAAAATGATTTCAAACCATTTCAAAGGTAAAAAGAGGTAAGAATTAAAGTTGCATAGTAATAGAAAAAAACGAAAGCAAAAATTTTTAAGAGAATGAGGAAAATATTATTTTAAAGCAGCATTCCAAGATATGAAGGTAGATCTAGTATGACATCTTCTATCATCAAATCACGTATGAATCTTTCAAAAAACAAATGCCTAGAAATTAATATATTTAAAAATATAAATATTTAAATGATAGAACTTGTTGAGAGAAGTCAAAAAATGTTTATTCCTTCTTGATTTCACATCATTTAAAATGATTATAAATCACTAAATTAAATAAGTATAAATAAAAAAACTATTATTTTATATTGTACGATATATATTTAAGCTTAACATTTAAAAAGAAGCAAGGTAATATAACGAACACATGGGACAAAAATGTCACACAATATTAGAATTAGAGTTACACTATATAATAAAAAAATCAATCCTACATATAAATGTAAAGTTATATTAAAAAAATATTAAAGAGATTAAGTGTAACATTATTGACCATCAAATTAGTTATATATTGAAATGTTTGGTGAAGGGTGATAAAAAACTATAGAAGTTGAAAATATGTAAAGATATAAAAAAAATTCAATTAAATAGAGTTTATCAAGACATCTAAAAAAATTTGTTTCTTCATTATTGAATATCTTCTGGAAATACTACAAATTACCAAAGTAAATAAATGAATATAATAACAAATGCTTATTTTAGTATTAAGATGATATATATTGAAGTTGAAATAGCATAAATTAAAGCAACGTAGCATAACCATATCAAAGTCAAATAATAAAAGAATGGACATAAATTGTACGAGAAAGATGCATTTCATGATAAACAGTTAAAAACATAATGAAAATTATTACTTAATTATAAAACTCATTGTGATAAGTCCAAAATGTTTATTTCATATTAATTGGGCCTCATCTTGAATTAATATAAATTACCAAAAAAAGAGCATAAATAATAAAAAGTTAGTACTTTTATGTGTAGCAAATATATAAGAATGCTAAAATTACATAAATTGAAACCATTTAATATCACAAAATCACAACCTTTTAGGGGTTAGAAGTGCAAAGAATTAGACTTTCATAATAATATAACCAAATTAATGAAGAAAGTTTGAAAACAATCTACAAATTATATTATAAAGTTTTATACTTACATTCGAAGAACAATGTGGTTAAAATCCCAGATAGTGAAAATAGTTATGAATAAAAAAGATTCATAAAATACGAAAACATTTCAAAAAATAAAATAATTAAAAATGTGACAAAATGAATATTTAGTTAGGTAAAGTTTGTCAAGACGTATCCAACTACATTTGTTTCTTGTTGATCTCACTGTGTTTGAAATTATTCAAAATCACTAAAGAAAATAAGCATAAATAAAAATAAAATGCTATTGTAATATTAAGAAAATATATATTATACATAAATTAAGTAAATTGAAGTAATGTAATAAGTCCAATCATTATCATGTAATCATAAAATGACATGAGATTTTGTGTTACCTGGTATTATAACCTTTTCAACGAAAAAATGTGATGAAATTAGAAAAATCTAAATTTGCATTGCTAAAAAAATTTAGTATAAATTACTTCTTTGACAAATAAGAAATGAATGAAAATGCATCAAAAAGCATGCTAAAGCCCAATATATATATATATATATATATATATATATATATGAAAATAATTGCTTGTTGAGGTGAGTCCAACAATATTTTTTTTCATATTAGTCAAGCTTTGTTTTGAGTTATTAATATTTACGAATATAAATAACAATAAATAATAATATAATATTATTATAATAATTTTTGGAAATGTGTTATGCATGAAATTATATAGCTCAAAGCATTATAATACAAAAAAATCAAAGATATGTAGATGTCACCAGAAAAGATTTCTAGAAATGTGAAAAAATACATAAGTCACAATCAATGATACTTAGGAGATCAAGTGTAACATTCATGAACATCAAATCAGGTGAAATCAAAATGTCTCATAAAATCTACTAAAAACCAATGATAAAAAAATTTAAAAAAACAAAAAAAATTAGGTTTCATTTGATCAGGTTCATCAAGTTGAGTCAAAAAATATTTATTTTAACTCTATTAGACCATGTTTGAGATTACTATCAATTATCAAAATCATTAGACAGAAATAGAAATTAAATTTATATTCTAATATTGAGTAAAAATATGTTAAAGTTTAAATGATGCAATTTGAAGAATGTAATATACTAAAGGAAAAGTGAGAGAAAGTTCACGTAAGTGGAAAAAGTATAGTTTCATAGTAATTTAACAATAATAATAAAAAGAAATATTTGAAAAAAAAGTGATAAATTATACAAAAAAGTTTTATTAAAAAATAACAAAGAAATGGAGCGCAACAACTTCAATTATTAATTCAAGATCAACCTAAAATGCCAAAACACGTCCAAAAATATTAGAAAACAAATTTTTAAAAATAAAAAAATATTCAATTTTGTTTCACTCACATGATATAGTTCAAATATGTATTTTAGAGATATATTATAAGTTTTTTTTGTTTTTATAGAGCTCATCAAAATGAGCCCAAAATATTTGTTTACTATCTATCATCCCTGATTATGAATTACTATGAATTACTAATGAAAATACAAAAATAATAACAAATTATGATATTAATACTAATTAAATCTATATTAAAAGGAAAAAAGGTAAATTAAAGTAATATAATATAACAAAATTAAAAGACCTTAAAAATAAAAATAAGATAGAATAATAGTATTATCAAAAAATAACAATGTAAAGCAAATAGTTTCTTAAAATGAGGTAAATTATATAAAAAATGCATTCAAATATAATGATGATATCGAGTATAACATCACTGATTATTAAAATATTTCGTAAAGTATACACAAACCCTAAAAAATCAAACTACTAAGAAATACGAAAATGAATATTTAGTTGGAATGACCTAGTCGAGTTGAGTCATATGACATTTATTTTGACTCCAATATACTTTGTTTGGAACAACTATGAATAATTTCTAATGCAATTAAAATTGTAATGAGATAAATTCACACAATCAAATATAACCCAACAAAAATGTTGTAAAAGTCATGGGATAATGGATTTAGCTTTTACATAAACCAAGCTAAAGGGACAAATTTAATGAAATAAGAAACTTTGAAAAGGAAGGTTGCATTATAAGACACTAAGAAGATTTAGTGTGTCTTCAATCATGAAATTAGGTACAAATGAAAATTCCTCTTAAATCAAGCCAAAAGCCTAAAAAAATATTTAGAAAGAAATATAGAAAAAATAATATTTCAATATATATAACTCATCGAGATGAGTCCAACAACTTTTATTTCAAATAGATTAGACATTTTTTAGAATTATTAATATGTTGATCATTAAATAAACAAAAAAAATATAAAATGATATTTTTATAACAAAAATATATAATAAAGCATAAAAAAAATTGAAGTAATAAAACCAAATTGAAGTAATGTAAAAGTGAAATGAGAGGAGATTTATAATTACATAGAAACATATCAAAACTAAAACAAAACTTGAAAAAGGAGAAAAATTAAACAAGAATGTTTAACTTTAAGATACTAAGAATTTTGGCCCTAACATCCTCGATAATTTAACAGGGTACAAATCAAAACACCTTATAAAATATGCTAAAACAATAGAAAAAATAGCATTAAGAAAGTATAAAAAAAGAAAATTTAATTGGATGGAGCTTATCGAGGTATGTTTAACTATGTTTGTTTCATCTCATTATGACTTCAATAGAAATTATTGTTACATAAAAAAACAAGCATATATAACTACAAAATATTATTTTAATATTAAGAAAATATATAATTATTTTAAAACCTAATAGATTAAAGAAAAGTGATATAATCAAATCAATGTAATATATGGTCACACAATAATAGATTTTGAGATGCATAGTACATCAACTATAAGTGAAAATTGTATTCCAAGATATTATTGAAATTTAGTGGGGTATCCTTAATTATTAAATTAGGTATAGGTACTAATGTCACAGAATGCATCTAAAACCACTAAAAATTTTTAAAAATAATAAAATGAATTTTTAATTAAGTACAACTCATTTAGGTAACTCGAGCATCGTTTGTTCAATCTACACCAAAACTCATTTGGAAATATTACAAACTAAAGTGTAAATAGTCAGAAATAATGACAAATTGCTATTTTAGTTTTAACTACAAATATATTAAATGATGAAATAAGTTAAATTGATGCAATTTAATAGTACCAAACAAAAATGTTGTAATTACCATAGAAGACAAGTTTATTTTCACAAAAATATTATCAAATCAATGAAAAATATTTAAGAAAATGATATAAACCATGCAACAAAGCTATATTTCAAGACACTAAGGAGATCGAGTGTAATTTCCTTGGCCTTTAAATCTGGTAAAATAAAAGTTCCCAGAAAGCATGCAAAAACTCTAGGAAAAAATTGTTTAAGATTTTATAATTGATTACTTAATTTGATATGCTAGTCGAGTTGACTCCAATTATTTTTGTTTCAACTCAAATTTAATGCACTCATAATTATAAAAATTTAGCAAAATAATTAAAAATTAATAATAATAAATAATAATGTTAACAATAAGTAGATTTACAATAAAGTTGAAATGACATAAATTATTGTAATGTAATATAAGAAAATAAAAGTAATATAAGGTCACACAAGAATAATTTAGTGTAACATAAAGACCAGATCAATGAAGAAAATTTGAAGAAATGAGAAAACTTAATAGGCAAAGTTGCATTCTAAGGTACTAAGGATATTAAGCCTGACATCCTTGACCCCCTATTTAGATACAAATCAAAATGTCTATAAAAGTTTCAAAAACATAGAAAAAAAGTACTTAAAAATATAAAATTAAATATTGAGTTGGATATAATATGTCAAGACAAGTACAACGAAATTTGTTCCATTTTGATTACAAGTTGTTTGGAATTACTAAAATTAAACAAAAAAAATAATAAATCATTATTTCAATAAAAAGAAAATATTTAATAAAGCAATAAATTAGATAGATTGAAGCAATGTGGTATAGCTAAATTGAATCAATTTAAAGGTCAAATGAGTCAATGATATTTATTTCATTTCAATTGGGTATCATTAGTCTTTATTTGAAATTACTAAAATAAATAAGTATAAATAATAATAAGCTAGTATTTATACTTTACAACAAACATATATTTAAGCTGTAGTCTTATAATTTGAAGCAAAGTGTTATAGCAAAAAAAAATATTGCAAATGTTAAATGACAATAGATTTGTAGCTACATAGTAATATTAAAAAGTGAAAGAAAACTTTAGAAAAAAAGCATAAATAATGAATAAAAATTGTATTCCAAGATATTAAGAAAATCGAGGGGACTATTCTCAATTAAAAAATTTGTTATGAATTGAAATACCTAGTAAAGCAAGTCAAAACCCTTATTAAAAATTTAAAATATAAAAATTATTATTTGATTGTATGGAGCTCATCAAGGCAAGTTTAGTAAAAAAAAATAAGATAAATTGAATGAATGTGATATAACTAAATCAATGTGATCTAATGGTCTCCAGAGAAGAGACTTTGAATTTCATAAAATTATAATCAAATCAAATGGAAAGATTTGTGAAGATGAGATAACTTGTGCTTCAATACTACATTACATGATGCTAAGAGGATTGAGTGTAAAATCCTTGGCCATCAATAGTGGTATAAATAAAAAAGCCATACAAAGTAAGCAAAAATTAAAAATAAAAACTTAAAATATAAAAAATGATCATTATATTGATTAGAGCTCATCCATATTAGTTCCATGATGTTTATTTTGAATCGAATAGACCTCATTTGGAATTAGTAAGAATTATATATCAAAATGTCATAAAATAAAATAATTTAATATAACAAAATGACAATATTATATAGGTCATAGAAGTGGAGAATTAGGGTCTTGTAGTAACATAACCAAATTAAAGTAAAATGTTTCAAGAAATGAGATAATTTGTATAAGAAATTTTAATTCTATGTTTTTAAGGGACACCAATCCAATTACGTTTATTTCATGTTGATAAGACCCCTCTTTTAATTACTCTAATGGACAAAACTAAATAATCTTAAATAATAATAAATTATTGTTATAACTATGAAAAAAATATGTTAGAGTTAAAATGAGATAATTTGAAGCAATTAATTATAACCAAATTAATGCAATCTAAAGGTCACATGAGATGGGCATTAGAGGTAATGTATGGCATAACAAACTCAAAGAAAAAAATTGGAGAAATTTGTTAAATTATATGGGAATATTCCATGCCATGATAATAAGAATTCAAATGTCTTGTAAATCTAAAACCCAAGAAAAAAATTAAAAATAAAATCAATATTTAATTGTACAAAAGAAGTCTAAATAAGTTCGACTATGTTCATTTGATCTTCAATAGACCTCATTTGGAATTATTATGAACTATAAATTTAATTAGAAATTATTGAAAATAAATTATTGTTTTAATATAAAGCAAATATATATTAAATTTCAATAGAGAAAAATTAAAGCAATGTAATATCACGAAATAAAAACATTGTAAATGTTTCACAAAAGTACATATACAGTTTCATAAAAATAACACAAAGTTAAAGTAAAAATTTTCAAGACCTGAGATAATTTGTAAATGATACCAACATTATAAGATGCTACGAAGATCAAGCATAACTTATCGGCCATATAATTTGGTAGAAGTCGAAATATATCATGAATTAGGATGACACCCTAAAAAATAAAATAATTATAAACGAAAAATGAATATTTAATTTGATAGATTTTTTCATGGCAAGTTCAACAACATTTATTTCTTCTCCATGACTCAACTCCAAAGGTATTTGTTTCGTCTAAGCCAAATCTAACTTGAAATTATTGTGAATCGCCAAAGTAAACATAAAGAATAACAAAATATTATTGTAATACAAAGTAAGAATATATTTTGGCTAAAATAACATAAAGCGAAGAAAAGCACTATAACAAACTTTGTCTTACAAAATGGTGACATGATAATAGGTTTAGAGTTACATAGTAATACAACAAAATAAAAGAGAAAAATCTAAAGAGATCAAATTAAATATAAGGAGAAGCTGCATTCGAGCCTACAAAGAAGCTTGATAGAACCAACCTTGATTGTGAAATAGGGTACGTATCAAAATATCTCTTTAAGTGACCCAAAATCATAGAAAAAAATATTTCAAAATACATAAAAATAAATAATTTTTTTGCATTAATTGTAGCTCATTTATAAATGTTGTGAATCATCAAAGTAAAGAATGATATATCATAAGAAATGATCATTTTAATAATAACTAGATATATATTAATAATGAAATAAAGTAAATTGAAGTAATATTGTATAATAAAATAAAAATAATAAAATAGTCAAATGACATAAGACTCATTATTTCATAGTAATATCACCAAACCAAAGCCAAAGATTTCTAAAAATGAGATAAATAGTACAAGAAAAACTACATTGCATTTTACAAAGGAAAATAAGTATAACATAGCCTATCACTAAGTTAGGAAAAATCAAAATGCCTCATAAGGTGTGTAAAAACCTACTAAATAAAATGTTTAAAAATATAAAAACTAATATATCATTGATTAAAGCTCATGGAGATAATTATAATTAAATTAGTCCGAAATTGATCGAAACTCATTTTGATGGAGAAAAAAATGTCATTGGACTCATCTAGCTGACCTCCATCAAATTAAATCTTTATTTCTATCTTTTTAAAAAAATTATTTTCTTATTTTTTAGCACACTTTATGAGACGTTAGATTTATTAATTTTTTAATCATTGAGGTTGCTACATTCTATCTTCGTAATATGTTGGAATAAAAAATTTTTATTATCATAGTGTCTTGGAACATGACTTTCTCATATAATTTATAACATTTTTTTCAAATTTTCCACTTTTATTTATTTGAATTCTGATTAAACTATGAATTTCTTATGTATCATTTGCATGTCTTTCATTTGGTAATTTCACAAAGCTTAAATTTATCTTATTTTAGTTTTAATGGATTTTTAATAATTATTAGAAAATAAATTTTTTTTATTTAAGCTTATTTATTTGGATAATTTTTAAAATTATAAATGAGTTTTGATTGAGATGAAATAATATTTTTTGAAATTTTTGTCATGAGATCTATAAAGTTGAATTTTGTTTTTCAATTTAAATATACTTTTTTGATAGATATATAAAGCTTTATTAGTCATTTTGATCATATCTAATTAATGGTCAAGGATGTTACACTCTAGGTCCTATATATCTTAGAGTACAACTTTTATATAAAATTTATCTCATTTTATCAAATGTTTGGAATTGATTTGGTTATAATATTTTGTAACTCAAAATTTCACGTTGTGGCTTTCCCTTCTTAGATTTAGTTATATTACAGAACTTCAATTTTTGTCATTTTAGTTTCAAAATTCATTAAAATATATAAAAAAATAATAGGTACAATTTATGCTTATTTAATTTTTTTATTTTTGTAATTGTAAAAGGTGTCCAATCGAGATGTGTTGTTGTACTCTTTCAGTCAAACTTTCTAACCAAAAGTTTCCCATTTCCCCAAATTTTCTACTTTGAATTGGGTAAATACTTTGTATCTCTAAATTCTCCAAACGTATGTCATTTACATTGTTTTTATTTTGTTGAATCAAGTCACTTTAAAATGTCACATATTAGCTTCACTATATATTTAATGATTATAAAATATTAATTAAATATAATTTATTCTTATTTGAATTAATTAATGGAGTTAATTGAAAATGATGTCCAATAGATCAAAAACACACTTTGTTGGACGTGTCCCAATGAGCTCTATCTAACAAAATATTCTTTAAACATTAAATATTTTATTTTCTTTATTTTTGTCATAGTTTGCAAGTGACAAAAATTTCACTTTGTATCATGTAACTCAACTTTCTATTGTAGTTCATCTCATTACATTATAAGTTGAGTTTTATTTAGTTGTATTATTATGAAACGTCAATTATTCTCTGTTTTGAACTTTAAATTGCTTTGTTAGTTACAATGTATTTTTTTAATTTATCTCACTTTAGGTTTAATATATATTTATTAAATTTTTAGATAATAATTTCATATTATTTATATTTATACATTGTTTTAATTCTTTATAATCCAAAGTGTTGTCTATTTAAGATGGAACAAACATTTTTTCATTTTCTCAAAAAGATCTATCCAATTAAATATTGATTTTTTATATTACTTTGTAACTTTAATTCTCTTCTCTTTGACCTTTCCATCACTTTTTATTTAATTATATTACATGCTTTCAATTAATCCCCATTAAACTTTAATATATAATAAATAAATTTAAAATATAGATTTATTATCATTTATATTGATTTACTATATTAATTTTTTTGTAATTCGAAACTAAGTCTTCTCAAGATGAAGCTAATTTCATTTCATTTATCTCAATGATATCTATCCAATTAAATATTCCTTTTTATTATTTTTTAAAATATTTTGTTTTCCATATTTTATTCATTCCTTGCTAGCCATTTCAATTCATGCCTAATTTCATAATAAAAAAAATTAGACTTGACCTCCTTAGTATATTGGAATGCAAATTTTTAGCACAATTTATCTCCTTCCTTCAAATGTTTTAATTTGATCATGTTATATTAGTATGTTGATCTAAATCCCTCATTGTGTGGCAATAACTATACTTTCATTTGGTTTAATTAAACTATTAATTTTTTGTACAAATGATTTAGTTATATTACTTTAACTTATATTATCGAAGCCATAATATTAATTTTTAATAATAAAAAATTAATTTATTATAATAATATTTTATTTACGTTACTTTTCATGATAATTCAAAATGACATCTCATTGAAATGGGACAACGGTAATTGGACTTGTCTCAATATGCTTTACCCAATTAAATATTTATTTTTATATTTTTAAATATTTCAACTTCTAAAGTTTTTGCATGATTTATTGGACATTTTTATTTGTAATATATATTTACTTAAAAGAAAAACAACAAATTGTTAATAACTTTTATTTTTGCTTCAATAATTCTTATTATGCCTAAATGATGTCTGATCGAGAGGTAAGAAATGTTTTTTACTTGGTTTGAATTGGCTATATTCAATAAATTATTAATTTTTTATTTTTTTTAATTTTGTTTTCAATTTTTTGTTAAACATTATGAGGCATTTTGATTTTTAACAAATTTAAGGTTCCTTAATGTGTCACTCAATCCCTTTTTGTATCTTGCAATATATGTTTCCCATATAACTTATCTCATTACTCAATTTTTACTTTGATTTTGTTTTATTATACTATAAAGTTCTAATTCTCTTCTTATTTGACTTTTACTTTGATTTTTTATTTTTCTATTAAAGTATTTTAAGTTTCTCATTTTTAGATTTGTTCTATGTCTACAAAATATTAAAATTGCAATTTGTTGCTATTTATATTTATTTTAATTTGAATTTAGCTGTAATTCCAAGTAATATCTAATTAAGGCAACAATTGTTCAACTTTACTATATCAACTTTCTTTATACAATTAAATATTTTAAATAATTTTTTATATTTTTTTTCTTTTAATTTGTCACATTTTTTGTGATATTTAGACTTTTACTTCATTAGAATTGTTGAATGCAATTTTTCCTAAAATAATTATCTTATTTCTTCAAACTTTTCATCATTATTTTTTTATATTACATTGAAACTCAAATTCTTCTTCATTGTATCCATTATATCACTTTGATTTAGTTAGATTCAATTAGTTCTTTTATCTCATGTTAGCTTTAATATATATTTAATAAATATGAAACTATTTTTTTTATTATTTATTGTTGTTCACTTTTCAAATCCGTCATAATTCTAAAATAAACTTGGTCAAAGATGAAAAAAAAATTTATTAGACATCTCTTGATGGGTTCTATCCTTTTAAATTATCTCTTTTATAATTTAAAAATATTTAATTTCCTTTCATTTTGTACTTTATGCAATTTTTTTAAATTACTTGGTGATTGGGGAAGTTGCACACTTTCTACTAAGTAACATGGAATGCAATATTTCCTTATATTTTATTTAATTTCCTAAATTATTTTGCGTTGACTTGGTATAAACTATAAACTAAAAATCTTCTACCACATGGCTTTTGCATCTCGATAAATTTGTTGTATTATATTATTTAAACTTGTCTCATTTCATGTTTAATGTAAATTTAATTAATATTAAAGTTATAATGTGTTGTTATTTATGCTTATTACTTTCATAATTTGTCATAATTACCAAAATGGTCTTATTGAGACAAAATCAACGTCGTTGGACTCATCTTAATGTACTCCCTCAAATTAAATATATTTATTTTTTATTTTAATATATTTTACCTTCCAAATTCTTACCAAGCCTTTCTAGAAATTTAATTTTGCAACTCATTTTACAATTAAGGATGTTAGACAAGAACAACTTGGTTTCTTCAAACACAACATTCTTGTATAATTCACGTCATTAAAGAAAATGTTTTCATTTAATTTCAGATGTACCATTTTATATTGATGTCACAAGAAATGTCTACATTGTGTTGATAAAAACCATTTGCTTCTAATTTATCCCATTTTTCATACTTTTCATATTGATTTTTATATATTACTATGTAATGTAAATCTCCTCTCCCTAAATAATTTTATCAATTTTTTCATTTTATATTATACTACTTCACTTAATGTCATTTCAACTTTAACATATATTTACTTAATATTAATGTAATATTTCATTGTTATTTATGCTTATTTAGTTTGATAATTAATTGTAATTCTAAATGAGTTTAGATCAACATAATGTCCATATTATCTGACTATTCTAAACAAGCTGCATCAATTAAAGATTTATTTTTGTATTTTTAAATATTTTATTTTTTTTGTTAAGCTTGCATAATTTATGAGTAATTCATGTATGATTTGATGATCGTAGATATTACACAAGATCTCCATAGTAACTAGTAATGTGGCTTTCCCAAACAATCACTGTTGTTTGTTGAAATTTTTTGCATTGATTATAACCTTTACATCACTTTCGTTATGTTATATTATTTTATTTCAATTTCTCTTACTTTCAAATTTAATTTATATTTACTAAAAAATAAAATAATTATCATTATTATTATCCATGCATATTAATCTTGTAATTCATAACCATTTCAATCAATAACTTTTCAAGATGAAACAAATGTCATTAGATTCATCTTGATGCTCTCTTAAAAAACTATTTAATTTTTTAAAAATATTTTAGTTCTTGAAGTTTTTCTATGTTTTATTGGTAATTTCAATTCGTACTTGTTTTACTTTTCGTTACAATTTATCTAATGTCTACAAAACTTTCACAAATATGTGCTTAAATTACTATTGAACAATAAATATCCTTTTGTGTAACATTTGCATGGCTTCAATTAGGTTATATTACTTTTGCTTCATTTCATATATTTTTAGATTTAATAAATATTTTTTTAGGTAATATTAAAAAAATTATTGTTATTAATTCTTTTTTTATTTGCTTAATTGGCATTAATTCAAAGCAAAGTTCAATCAAGGTGACACTATGATTGTCATATGTGCTTTAATAAGCTTTTTAATTTTAAGTATTATTTTTCATGAGTTTTGGAGTATTTTTTGAAATATTTCAATTTGTATATGATTTAATTATTAAAGATGTTACTCTCATTCTCCATAGGATCATGGAATGTAATATTTTATTATAGTTTATATCTTTTTTGCAAATTATTATTATTTATTTTATTATCTTAGTAGGTAACTCTAAATCATTTTTCACGTGACTTATACATTATTCAAATATGGCTAGGTTATGTTGCTTCAATTTATCTCATTTAATCTTAAATATATATATTTAATAATAATTAAAATTATAATTATTATTATTTATGATTAGTTATTTTTGAAATTTGTGATAATTCTAAATGTAGCCTGATCAAGACAAAAAAAATTATTTGTATCTTATAAAAGTTTTTTAATATAATTTAAGTTATTTCTACAAATTTTAACTTTGAATTAGTTATATCACTATTAGCTCTAAAGCTTTACTCATGTGATATTTACATTGCTTCCACTTAGTTTTATTACTTTACTTTCATTTTTTTAAATTTTAGCTTTAATATATACTTTTTTAATGTTAAAATAATAAGAATGCTAGAATTGATCTCTTTAACATCTTAAAATGCAACTTCCTCACATAATTTATCTTATTTATTCAAAATTTTTCATTGATTTTATTATATTACTATGTAACTTGAAATCTCCAATCTTGTGATGATTATATCCTTTTTGTTTGACTATTTAAATTTCTTTAATTCATATCATGCAACATTAAACATATATTTATTGACTATTGAAGTAATACTGTATTGTTATTTCAAGCATTTTACCTTTGTATTTTATAATAATTCAAAATAAGGCCTGATTGTTTTGAAGAGCTTTATGCAATTTACAATTTAAATATTTTATTTTCTAAGAATTAATCCTACATTATAAGATATGATTTTGTGTGCCTTCTTTAATGTTCAAAGGTGTCACACTTAATTTGTAAAAATTCTAACTGACATCTGTTTGATACAAAATAAATGTCTTTAGGCTCGTCCCAATGAGCAATATCCAATTAAATATTAGTTTTTGGTTTTTTTTCAAATATTTTTATTGTTTGGTTTTTTGCAAGCTTTAAGAGTCATTTTGATTCCTTGTTTATTTGATGACCGAGAATGTTGCAATTATTATCCTTACATTCTATTTATTTAGTTTATCTTATTTCAGCTTTAATATTTACATTTTGTTGATGTTAAAATATTATATTTCTTATTATTTGTATTTTTCATTCTATAATTTGTAGTAATTCAAAATAAGGTCTGATCAATTTGAAACAAAAACCTTTGGATTCGTATCACAAATAATATCAAATTAAATATTCTTTTTTTATTTTTTAATATATTTTCTAAAACTTTTTGCAAGTTTTACAAAACATTTTGAGACTTAGTTAGCAACTTTAAGTCTCTCTCTATGTGTCCTCTGTGTCACTTTCATTCCATAAAACTACAATGTTTCAATTTATCTCATTTTACCTTTAATATGTATTTAAATAAAATTAAAGCAATACTTTGTTCGTATTTGTGCTTCTTTATTTATGTAATTCTTAGTATCCTAAAAGGATGTCCAATTGAGACGTCACAAAAATCCTTGAACTCTTCATGACAGTCTATATCCAACTAGGTGTTCATTTTATAATATTGAATATTTCCTTTTTGTGTTTATTGCTTGCTTTATGAGACATTTTGATTAGTATCTGATTTAACAATCCAAGATGTTACACTCCTTCTCATTGTTATCTTGGAGTATAATTTTTTCATATAATTTATCTCATTTATACAAATGTTCTCTTTACTTTAGCTATTCAATTATGAAATAATGTTCCTCTTCTAGTGTGACTTTTGAAACTCTTTGATTTTGTTCAATTAAATGGCTTCAATTTATCCTATTTCAATTTATTATATATTTACTTAATATTAATTAAATAATTTTATATTATTTATTTTTACATAAATTAGTATTTGTAAGTTTAGAAATTAGGTTTGATGTAGAGAAAAAATTTTTATTAGACTTATCTTGAAGTTCCCTCTAATTAGATATTTTTCCATACTTTATGAGATATTTTTAATCATACTTGATTTGATGACCAAGGATGTCACACTCAGTCTTCTTAGTCTTTTGTAATGTAAATAGTTTCTATATAATTTATCATTTGCTAAATATTTTTTATAGTTTATTTTGTTATATTATTATGAAAATAAAAGTTTTATGTTGTCTTAACTTTGCATTGTGTTTACTTAACTTTACAGTATTACTTTAATTAATTTCATTTTAGGATTATCACAAATTTTTTAACATTAAAAAATAACTTACTATTTTGGATTCTTTTTTAGTTTTTAATTCATAGCTATTATAGAAAAGGTATAATCAGGTTCAAACAAATATCTTTAGACTCTTCTTAATGACTTATATTAAATTAAATAATTATTTTTATATTTCTTAAATATTATTTTTTCTAGTTCTTTGACACATTTTACAAGATAGTTTGTCATAAAATCTAATTTGGTGGTCGAGTATTTCAAATTTCATCTTCACAGTAACTTGGAATCAACTTTATTATACAATTTATACCATTTCTTAAATTTTATTTTGATTTGGTAATATTATTATATAACTCCAAATCTACAGTCATGTGATAATCATAGTTCTTTAATTTTGTAATATTATATTATTTCAATTTATGTCATTTTGGTTGAAAATATATTAAGAACTTATTTTTATTTATACTTATTTACTTTTTGTAGTTAATAGTAATTTATTTGATCTAGAGAAAATAATATTAAACTCATCTAGATGAGCTATAAAGAATTAAATATTCATCTTTTTATTTTTAAATTTTTTATTTTTTAAATTTTTTGCATGCCTTATGTGGCATTTCAACATGTAATTGATATGATCACTGAGAATGTTATTGTAGATCTTCTTCATAACTTTGAATTCAGCATTCTTATAAAATTTATCTTGTTTCTTAAACATTCTTTACTTTCACATAGTTATATTATTTTGTAAATAGTAATATCCACTCTTATAGCCTTTACATCACTTTGTTTAGTTATAATATAATGCTAAAATTTATCTCATTTAAACTTTAATATATATCCACATAATATTAAAAGAATAATTAATTACTATTTATAAATACTAACTTTAGTAATTTCTCTTAAGTATAACAATGGCCTGATCAAGATGAAATAAATGTTGTTGCACTCATCTCAATAAGCTCTATCACATTGATGATTTATTTTAATATATTTAAAATATTTTATTTTTTTAATTTTGGTATATTTTACAAGTTATTCTTTATTTGTACATGATTTGATGGTCTAAGATGTTACACTATATCTCCTTAGTATCTTTAAATATCAATTTTTTATACAACTATCATGTTTTACCATTATTTATTTTTAAGAGGGTATATTAAAATGTAACTCTAAATCTACTCCTTTATGGCCATTACATCACCTTGATTAGGAAGGATTATATTAATTCTATTTATCTTATTTTAGCTTTAATACACATTTACTTAATATAAAAATATTAATTTATTATTATTTATGCTTTTTATTCTTTCGTAATTGTTAATCATGCCAAACATGATCTAGTTAATTTGAAAAAAATGTAATTGGAGTAGTCTAGAAAAGCTCTATTCAACTAAATATTCATTTTAAGAATTTTGAAACTTTATTATGACTTTTGGATTTATAAAAAATTTTATTTGTAGAACCTTTAATGCCATGGGCAATATAATCAAATTCCATAAGTTCTTTGAATGACATTTTCTATTACAATTTATCTATTTTTTCGACTTTTTATCTTTGATTTTATTATGCTAGAATGTAACTCTCTATCTCCTTTTGTGTGACCTATACCTAGCTCTCATTAGTTAGATTACATTACTTCAATTTATCTCATTTTTATTTTAACATATATTAGCTTAAAAAACGAAATAAATTATTAATATTTATGCTTATTTACTTTTATAATTCATAGTAATTTCAATTGATGTCAGAATGAGAGTAATAAAAATTGTTGGACTTTTCTAGATGAGCTATATGAAATTACATATTTTTGTTATTTTTTAAAACATTTTATTTCCATGGGTTTTGGCATACTTTATAAGATATTCATTTGTACTTGATTTGGCAAACCTTGATTTTACACTTGATCTCTTTAGTATCATGGTGTGAAACCTTCTTCTATAATTTATTTAATTTTCTTAAGTATTTTGTTGTTATTTATTTATATTTCTACAAAACATTAGTTCACCTCATATGTGCCTATTACATCATTTTCATTTGATTCTATTAAATTATTTGTATTTAACTAATTTTAGCATTATTATATGTTTGTTGATTGTTAAAATAAAAATTTATTATTATTTATTATAACTTAAATTATTATTTCTTAGCAACTCTTTATGAGCATTGATCTTGACAACGCAAACTTTTTTGAGTGTGTTTTGACAAACTCATCCAAATTAAATTTTTATTTTTATAATTTTAAATATTCTATGAGGTATTCAAATTCTTAACTTATTTCAAGATAAAGCGAGTTACATTCAATCTCCTTAGTTTTTTCAACATACCCTAGTAATTTATCTCATTTATTCAAAACCTTCTTCTTTTATTTTGTTATATAATTATGAAACTCAAATTTTTCTATTATGTAGCCTTTTCATCAATTTAAATTTGTTAGTCTATTGTTTTTCCAATTTATTTTTTTTTAGCATTAATATATACTATTTTCAACATTAAAACATTAATTCATTATTATTTAAGTTTTGTTTAACTATTGGTAGCCGCAGTACTAACAAGTGAAGTCTGGTTGTGGTGAAACAAGTGTTATTGGACTTTTTTCAAAGAGTTCTTGTTACACCCCATATTTCCTAGGCTGATTTTGGCATAAATTTTTTTTTTTTTTTTTTTTGCATATAGACAGCTCAGATCGTCCCATACCAACCTGAGTAGCCTACGAAAAACATAGGATATAACACATCATTACACACCTACTTTCCTTAACAATGTGGATCCCATCTCCCGGGTACACCGTCAAATCAGGTTCATGACTCCTGAATTAACAGATGGACTCGCGCAATGTTACTCCTACTAGACCCAATACTCCTAACCCATACCGATAGGAGAACCGGTCTAACAGAAGTATGAACCCCCAATGTTAAGTTCCATAGTCATGTAATGACCTCACCATCAAAAATAAAATACATAACATCCTCAGATAAAATATAGCACTCCACACACTATACCATCAAGATAATAAAGTAAAACAGTGAATGGAAACTACATCACAAAAATAAGATCCAAGTCCAACAAATACAATATTGTCCAACCAGATACATAAGTCAGAATCACCCTCACATAATAACTGACATATGAGAATAACAATCTCACTGATAACATCCAACAGCAACAATTAACTAATCAGAATTTCTCAGATAATCACCGATCAGATATCCTCCACAAGCCTGCTGACCACGATCCCACCTAATCTGGTAGCGTCAAGTCTGCCGAGCCACTGAAAATATATAATACGGAAATGAGCTACGCCCAGTAGGAAAGACAGCTAGTAAAACTCACATGCAAGAGAAGGATAATAGCAAGAGTATAAGAATACAGCATAACAATATATGGTGGATAGGCACTCTCAGTCCCAGACTCCGACCAATCACAGTCACCCCCAGTCACACCAGAGTAGCTCTCCTCTGGGCTTCCAGGTAGCATGCCAGCGGGACACGCCCATCTCTGCGCACGCATGGCGCCTAGCACCCGACACCGCAGCGTCTCTCGTCAATCAATCTTCTGGAGACTATAGACAAACCCGTCACATAGATCTCTAGCCAACGTGAGACACCCTGGCTAGCCACGGCGAGTCACCCCTGCCGCTGCCACTCTCAGGCACGCAGGCCTACACTCGTGGACCAGAAGAGGTCGACTCAGCCACCGTCCCAAGAAGTCCTCTCCCAACAATTTCCATAGAAGCCACGCCCCTACAGTCATTGCCAAGCTTTAACTCCAAGATTCGGCAACATGTGTCCAGATACAACAAGGCGCATACCAGTCCACATGTATACTGTGAAAGTTAAGTCTGAACCGCACAGTTACCTACCACAACTACCCTAAAACATCATATAGGGTCTATAGTAGTCCGGTCCAGTATGTCAATCCATAAAATATGCCAACACTAAGTAAACTGACTCAATCCATGCCATTGTCATACAAGTAACACAACTGTACCAAAATTCTGATTGTTTCTGCAGCACCTAAGTGTCACACTTCCTTCCAACTAATTCAGCTGTACTGAATTCATTGGTAATTTCCAACAGTCAATTTCAACTTGGCTACGTGATTTCCAAAAATCACATTTTCACACTTCAGGAAATTTTAAATTCCAAGTTTTTTCCTTTTTCTGACTTTTCATAATTTAATAATTCCCGGAAATTCAATTACCGAATTTTCCTAATTTCCAAAATCAATTTCCGCCCCTTTTTCCATTTTTCAAAAATTCGGAATAAAATTCCGAATTAAAATTCCGCATATCTTTTTTTTTTCCGAAATTCGGATTAATTTCCGAATTAAATTTCCCACATTTCCATTTCCGAAAAATTCGGATTAATCTTCCGAATTTAAAAATCCGCATTTCTTTTCTTCCGCGCCGCATATAATTATTAATAAAAATTATATAATTATAATTACTCAAATAATTAAACCGAATTTACTTAATCCGTCTCCTTCCTCCGCCCGGCGCCCGCGAAACCCTAGCCGACGAGTCCTCCGGAAAATTTCGTTTTCCCCGTCGATTTCCGGTGACCGAGATCAAGGAGAAGCAAAATCCGATGTTCATACTATCCTAATGTTTCAAAAATGTCACTAATTTCTAAGGATTCAATTAAAATTTTCCACCGAAGAATTTCGCCCGAACGCCATTGCCGTATTGTGAGATTTAAGATTAATCCAACAATTAATCAACTAATTCAATGGCAAACTGATAATACAAATCCCTAACATGCTCCTAAGCATTAACAAATTTTCCGGCGAAATGGGAAATTTTCCAGAAAATCCAAATTTTGCAAAAATCGCAATTTAGCATTCAACTAAGTCCAATTTTTCATCCACATGCTTGTGTTCATTAAGCAAAATATTCCATGCTTTTAATTTCTACTAATTAACTAATTTAAAACCGAATTTCCTACCTTTCTTCTCCGGCGACGGTGAAGCTCACACGCGACCCACCGCTGCTCCTCGCCGAACGAAACCGGTGCCAATCGATTCTCCTCGATCACGCGAACCTCCAGGTATAAAAAGCCCCTTGCAAGGCTGCCGGAAAATATCGCCGTTCGCCGCGAACACCTCGTCTCCGGCGATCGTTCGAAACCCTAAGGGCCGAAACGGTTCGGGTTAAATACCCCGCTTAAACCGGTAATAACCCGTTAACGACCCATTAAGTGCCGGTTGCCCTTCTAATAACGCCGCTTAAACCCGATCAGCCGGTTAATCTCCACCGCTGATCTCGTCCGTCCGATCCGCTTATCCGCGGCTTATCCAACCGCACGCGCAAACGCACTCGGCGAACCGCCCCCCGCCTTCGCTGAACCGCTCCGGTCCGGTTCACGCGCGGTAAAAACCAAATTCCGGTCTAATGGACCGATTTAAATAGATTTTCGAATTTCCAAAAATCCAATTAAACAGGGAAAATTACTTAAAAATTACCTCGGTGCTCCGAAAAATCCCCAGAAAATTTCAGAAATTCCAATAGCCTCCAATTGATCTCCTGGCTCATCCTACTGTCGATCTGAAATCATCCAAGCCATAATTTAATTATTGAAGATTAAACCTATAATATTTTACCGGGTATAACAATCTCCCCACCTTATCAGGAATTTCGCCCTCGAAATTCAGCAAGAAGTTCCGGCCACTTTTCCGCAATATCCTGCTCTCAAACCTCTCCACCAGAAAACACTCCTCAAATTCTTATACATCTTGACTTCTCCAGGGTGCATAGCCAAAGTTCCATAATGAGCCTCTCGAAGGATCCTCTCCCTGAACTCCTGATGTGATGGCACACACCAGCGACTCCTGAAAGTCAAAATGTCGTCTCTGAGAGCAAAGTCTCCTCCCAATCCCTGCGATGCCAACTCAAACTTCTCCTTCAGCTCTTCATCACAACGCTGAAGATCACGCATCTCAGATAACCAGTCAGCCCGAATAGTCAACGAACTGAGTCTGTGAGCCAGTCTCTGAACAGACAACTGTTCCTGACATCTCTCAACATCCCAATCCAAGTCTGCTATAGAGTCGCAAGCTATCACAGTATGCACAACTGCGTGTCTGTTCAAGGCATCAGCCACCGGATTAGCCTTCCCCTCGCAGTAGTTTATTGTCAACTCGTAATCTTTTATCAGTTCTAACCACCTCCTCTGCCTCAAGTTCAGTTCCTTTTTGTTTTGTTGGACATTTCTGAATTCCTTCCTCTTGTTGTGAGTCTCTCTCTGGGCCTCCATCCGGGTGTCAATAAGCTCAACAGATCTCGCAGCCTCTACCAAGTCACGAAACCTGGCAAACCGACTCACAACTAGCTGGCGCTGCAGCATAGGACGAAGTCCCTCCAGGAACATCTCACATCTGCGCTCCTCAGAAGGCACCAGCTCTGCGGCGTACCTCGCCAGATAAGTGAACCTCGATAAGTAATCGTTCACTGACATCTGACCCTGCCTGAGTTGTATAAGTTCCCTCCTGAACTGAGACATGGCAGAAGCCGAAATGTAGCACTCCCTGAATGCCTCAACAAAGTCTTCACATGCTATCTCGCTGTTCTGGGCCTCCCCAAACATAGCGCGCCGCTGGCCTCTCCACCAGGTAGCAGCCTCTCCCTCCAATACTAGAGCAGCAAGTACTACCCTCCTGCCGAATGGACATCCCAAGGCATCAAATAGCTCAAGCATATGAGCCATCCAGTCATCTGCCACCGCTGGGTCAGCCGACCCACTGAAGCTCCGCGGACGTAACCGCATAAAGGCATCGATCCAACGATCCACGGCTGGCTCAACTGGCAATGCTGGGATCGTCTCCGGGGTAGGAGTAGCAGATACAGGTCTGCCTCTAGCTGCTCCACGAAAGGGAAGTCTCCTGGTACCAACCATACTGTCAAAAGCAACTAATCTGGCATTAGAGTCGTCATTTGGCATTTGGCATACGGACTACCATAGTCTAATAAAATGACCAACAGTTCTCCCCACCTTGGGTTGAACTTCTATATATGTCTAGCCCCATTATCCTAACCTAGGGCTCTGATACCACTCTTGTTACACCCCATATTTCCTAGGCTGATTTTGGCATAAATTTTTTTTTTTTTTTTTTTTTTGCATATAGACAGCTCAGATCGTCCCATACCAACCTGAGTAGCCTACGAAAAACATAGGATATAACACATCATTACACACCTACTTTCCTTAACAATGTGGATCCCATCTCCCGGGTACACCGTCAAATCAGGTTCATGACTCCTGAATTAACAGATGGACTCGCGCAATGTTACTCCTACTAGACCCAATACTCCTAACCCATACCGATAGGAGAACCGGTCTAATAGAAGTATGAACCCCCAATGTTAAGTTCCATAGTCATGTAATGACCTCACCATCAAAAATAAAATACATAACATCCTCAGATAAAATATAGCACTCCACACACTATACCATCAAGATAATAAAGTAAAACAGTGAATGGAAACTACATCACAAAAATAAGATCCAAGTCCAACAAATACAATATTGTCCAACCAGATACATAAGTCAGAATCACCCTCACATAATAACTGACATATGAGAATAACAATCTCACTGATAACATCCAACAGCAACAATTAACTAATCAGAATTTCTCAGATAATCACCGATCAGATATCCTCCACAAGCCTGCTGACCACGATCCCACCTAATCTGGTAGCGTCAAGTCTGCCGAGCCACTGAAAATATATAATACGGAAATGAGCTACGCCCAGTAGGAAAGACAGCTAGTAAAACTCACATGCAAGAGAAGGATAATAGCAAGAGTATAAGAATACAGCATAACAATATATGGTGGATAGGCACTCTCAGTCCCAGACTCCGACCAATCACAGTCACCCCCAGTCACACCAGAGTAGCTCTCCTCTGGGCTTCCAGGTAGCATGCCAGCGGGACACGCCCATCTCTGCGCACGCATGGCGCCTAGCACCCGACACCGCAGCGTCTCTCGTCAATCAATCTTCTGGAGACTATAGACAAACCCGTCACATAGATCTCTAGCCAACGTGAGACACCCTGGCTAGCCACGGCGAGTCACCCCTGCCGCTGCCACTCTCAGGCACGCAGGCCTACACTCGTGGACCAGAAGAGGTCGACTCAGCCACCGTCCCAAGAAGTCCTCTCCCAACAATTTCCATAGAAGCCACGCCCCTACAGTCATTGCCAAGCTTTAACTCCAAGATTCGGCAACATGTGTCCAGATACAACAAGGCGCATACCAGTCCACATGTATACTGTGAAAGTTAAGTCTGAACCGCACAGTTACCTACCACAACTACCCTAAAACATCATATAGGGTCTATAGTAGTCCGGTCCAGTATGTCAATCCATAAAATATGCCAACACTAAGTAAACTGACTCAATCCATGCCATTGTCATACAAGTAACACAACTGTACCAAAATTCTGATTGTTTCTGCAGCACCTAAGTGTCACACTTCCTTCCAACTAATTCAGCTGTACTGAATTCATTGGTAATTTCCAACAGTCAATTTCAACTTGGCTACGTGATTTCCAAAAATCACATTTTCACACTTCAGGAAATTTTAAATTCCAAGTTTTTTCCTTTTTCTGACTTTTCATAATTTAATAATTCCCGGAAATTCAATTACCGAATTTTCCTAATTTCCAAAATCAATTTCCGCCCCTTTTTCCATTTTTCAAAAATTCGGAATAAAATTCCGAATTAAAATTCCGCATATCTTTTTTTTTTCCGAAATTCGGATTAATTTCCGAATTAAATTTCCCACATTTCCATTTCCGAAAAATTCGGATTAATCTTCCGAATTTAAAAATCCGCATTTCTTTTCTTCCGCGCCGCATATAATTATTAATAAAAATTATATAATTATAATTACTCAAATAATTAAACCGAATTTACTTAATCCGTCTCCTTCCTCCGCCCGGCGCCCGCGAAACCCTAGCCGACGAGTCCTCCGGAAAATTTCGTTTTCCCCGTCGATTTCCGGTGACCGAGATCAAGGAGAAGCAAAATCCGATGTTCATACTATCCTAATGTTTCAAAAATGTCACTAATTTCTAAGGATTCAATTAAAATTTTCCACCGAAGAATTTCGCCCGAACGCCATTGCCGTATTGTGAGATTTAAGATTAATCCAACAATTAATCAACTAATTCAATGGCAAACTGATAATACAAATCCCTAACATGCTCCTAAGCATTAACAAATTTTCCGGCGAAATGGGAAATTTTCCAGAAAATCCAAATTTTGCAAAAATCGCAATTTAGCATTCAACTAAGTCCAATTTTTCATCCACATGCTTGTGTTCATTAAGCAAAATATTCCATGCTTTTAATTTCTACTAATTAACTAATTTAAAACCGAATTTCCTACCTTTCTTCTCCGGCGACGGTGAAGCTCACACGCGACCCACCGCTGCTCCTCGCCGAACGAAACCGGTGCCAATCGATTCTCCTCGATCACGCGAACCTCCAGGTATAAAAAGCCCCTTGCAAGGCTGCCGGAAAATATCGCCGTTCGCCGCGAACACCTCGTCTCCGGCGATCGTTCGAAACCCTAAGGGCCGAAACGGTTCGGGTTAAATACCCCGCTTAAACCGGTAATAACCCGTTAACGACCCATTAAGTGCCGGTTGCCCTTCTAATAACGCCGCTTAAACCCGATCAGCCGGTTAATCTCCACCGCTGATCTCGTCCGTCCGATCCGCTTATCCGCGGCTTATCCAACCGCACGCGCAAACGCACTCGGCGAACCGCCCCCGCCTTCGCTGAACCGCTCCGGTCCGGTTCACGCGCGGTAAAAACCAAATTCCGGTCTAATGGACCGATTTAAATAGATTTTCGAATTTCCAAAAATCCAATTAAACAGGGAAAATTACTTAAAAATTACCTCGGTGCTCCGAAAAATCCCCAGAAAATTTCAGAAATTCCAATAGCCTCCAATTGATCTCCTGGCTCATCCTACTGTCGATCTGAAATCATCCAAGCCATAATTTAATTATTGAAGATTAAACCTATAATATTTTACCGGGTATAACAATCTCCCCACCTTATCAGGAATTTCGCCCTCGAAATTCAGCAAGAAGTTCCGGCCACTTTTCCGCAATATCCTGCTCTCAAACCTCTCCACCAGAAAACACTCCTCAAATTCTTATACATCTTGACTTCTCCAGGGTGCATAGCCAAAGTTCCATAATGAGCCTCTCGAAGGATCCTCTCCCTGAACTCCTGATGTGATGGCACACACCAGCGACTCCTGAAAGTCAAAATGTCGTCTCTGAGAGCAAAGTCTCCTCCCAATCCCTGCGATGCCAACTCAAACTTCTCCTTCAGCTCTTCATCACAACGCTGAAGATCACGCATCTCAGATAACCAGTCAGCCCGAATAGTCAACGAACTGAGTCTGTGAGCCAGTCTCTGAACAGACAACTGTTCCTGACATCTCTCAACATCCCAATCCAAGTCTGCTATAGAGTCGCAAGCTATCACAGTATGCACAACTGCGTGTCTGTTCAAGGCATCAGCCACCGGATTAGCCTTCCCCTCGCAGTAGTTTATTGTCAACTCGTAATCTTTTATCAGTTCTAACCACCTCCTCTGCCTCAAGTTCAGTTCCTTTTTGTTTTGTTGGACATTTCTGAATTCCTTCCTCTTGTTGTGAGTCTCTCTCTGGGCCTCCATCCGGGTGTCAATAAGCTCAACAGATCTCGCAGCCTCTACCAAGTCACGAAACCTGGCAAACCGACTCACAACTAGCTGGCGCTGCAGCATAGGACGAAGTCCCTCCAGGAACATCTCACATCTGCGCTCCTCAGAAGGCACCAGCTCTGCGGCGTACCTCGCCAGATAAGTGAACCTCGATAAGTAATCGTTCACTGACATCTGACCCTGCCTGAGTTGTATAAGTTCCCTCCTGAACTGAGACATGGCAGAAGCCGGAATGTAGCACTCCCTGAATGCCTCAACAAAGTCTTCACATGCTATCTCGCTGTTCTGGGCCTCCCCAAACATAGCGCGCCGCTGGCCTCTCCACCAGGTAGCAGCCTCTCCCTCCAATACTAGAGCAGCAAGTACTACCCTCCTGCCGAATGGACATCCCAAGGCATCAAATAGCTCAAGCATATGAGCCATCCAGTCATCTGCCACCGCTGGGTCAGCCGACCCACTGAAGCTCCGCGGACGTAACCGCATAAAGGCATCGATCCAACGATCCACGGCTGGCTCAACTGGCAATGCTGGGATCGTCTCCGGGGTAGGAGTAGCAGATACAGGTCTGCCTCTAGCTGCTCCACGAAAGGGAAGTCTCCTGGTACCAACCATACTGTCAAAAGCAACTAATCTGGCATTAGAGTCGTCATTTGGCATTTGGCATACGGACTACCATAGTCTAATAAAATGACCAACAGTTCTCCCCACCTTGGGTTGAACTTCTATATATGTCTAGCCCCATTATCCTAACCTAGGGCTCTGATACCACTCTTGTTACACCCCATATTTCCTAGGCTGATTTTGGCATAAATTTTTTTTTTTTTTTTTTTTTTGCATATAGACAGCTCAGATCGTCCCATACCAACCTGAGTAGCCTACGAAAAACATAGGATATAACACATCATTACACACCTACTTTCCTTAACAATGTGGATCCCATCTCCCGGGTACACCGTCAAATCAGGTTCATGACTCCTGAATTAACAGATGGACTCGCGCAATGTTACTCCTACTAGACCCAATACTCCTAACCCATACCGATAGGAGAACCGGTCTAATAGAAGTATGAACCCCCAATGTTAAGTTCCATAGTCATGTAATGACCTCACCATCAAAAATAAAATACATAACATCCTCAGATAAAATATAGCACTCCACACACTATACCATCAAGATAATAAAGTAAAACAGTGAATGGAAACTACATCACAAAAATAAGATCCAAGTCCAACAAATACAATATTGTCCAACCAGATACATAAGTCAGAATCACCCTCACATAATAACTGACATATGAGAATAACAATCTCACTGATAACATCCAACAGCAACAATTAACTAATCAGAATTTCTCAGATAATCACCGATCAGATATCCTCCACAAGCCTGCTGACCACGATCCCACCTAATCTGGTAGCGTCAAGTCTGCCGAGCCACTGAAAATATATAATACGGAAATGAGCTACGCCCAGTAGGAAAGACAGCTAGTAAAACTCACATGCAAGAGAAGGATAATAGCAAGAGTATAAGAATACAGCATAACAATATATGGTGGATAGGCACTCTCAGTCCCAGACTCCGACCAATCACAGTCACCCCCAGTCACACCAGAGTAGCTCTCCTCTGGGCTTCCAGGTAGCATGCCAGCGGGACACGCCCATCTCTGCGCACGCATGGCGCCTAGCACCCGACACCGCAGCGTCTCTCGTCAATCAATCTTCTGGAGACTATAGACAAACCCGTCACATAGATCTCTAGCCAACGTGAGACACCCTGGCTAGCCACGGCGAGTCACCCCTGCCGCTGCCACTCTCAGGCACGCAGGCCTACACTCGTGGACCAGAAGAGGTCGACTCAGCCACCGTCCCAAGAAGTCCTCTCCCAACAATTTCCATAGAAGCCACGCCCCTACAGTCATTGCCAAGCTTTAACTCCAAGATTCGGCAACATGTGTCCAGATACAACAAGGCGCATACCAGTCCACATGTATACTGTGAAAGTTAAGTCTGAACCGCACAGTTACCTACCACAACTACCCTAAAACATCATATAGGGTCTATAGTAGTCCGGTCCAGTATGTCAATCCATAAAATATGCCAACACTAAGTAAACTGACTCAATCCATGCCATTGTCATACAAGTAACACAACTGTACCAAAATTCTGATTGTTTCTGCAGCACCTAAGTGTCACACTTCCTTCCAACTAATTCAGCTGTACTGAATTCATTGGTAATTTCCAACAGTCAATTTCAACTTGGCTACGTGATTTCCAAAAATCACATTTTCACACTTCAGGAAATTTTAAATTCCAAGTTTTTTCCTTTTTCTAACTTTTCATAATTTAATAATTCCCGGAAATTCAATTACCGAATTTTCCTAATTTCCAAAATCAATTTCCGCCCCTTTTTCCATTTTTCAAAAATTCGGAATAAAATTCCGAATTAAAATTCCGCATATCTTTTTTTTTTCCGAAATTCGGATTAATTTCCGAATTAAATTTCCCACATTTCCATTTCCGAAAAATTCGGATTAATCTTCCGAATTTAAAAATCCGCATTTCTTTTCTTCCGCGCCGCATATAATTATTAATAAAAATTATATAATTATAATTACTCAAATAATTAAACCGAATTTACTTAATCCGTCTCCTTCCTCCGCCCGGCGCCCGCGAAACCCTAGCCGACGAGTCCTCCGGAAAATTTCGTTTTCCCCGTCGATTTCCGGTGACCGAGATCAAGGAGAAGCAAAATCCGATGTTCATACTATCCTAATGTTTCAAAAATGTCACTAATTTCTAAGGATTCAATTAAAATTTTCCACCGAAGAATTTCGCCCGAACGCCATTGCCGTATTGTGAGATTTAAGATTAATCCAACAATTAATCAACTAATTCAATGGCAAACTGATAATACAAATCCCTAACATGCTCCTAAGCATTAACAAATTTTCCGGCGAAATGGGAAATTTTCCAGAAAATCCAAATTTTGCAAAAATCGCAATTTAGCATTCAACTAAGTCCAATTTTTCATCCACATGCTTGTGTTCATTAAGCAAAATATTCCATGCTTTTAATTTCTACTAATTAACTAATTTAAAACCGAATTTCCTACCTTTCTTCTCCGGCGACGGTGAAGCTCACACGCGACCCACCGCTGCTCCTCGCCGAACGAAACCGGTACCAATCGATTCTCCTCGATCACGCGAACCTCCAGGTATAAAAAGCCCCTTGCAAGGCTGCCGGAAAATATCGCCGTTCGCCGCGAACACCTCGTCTCCGACGATCGTTCGAAACCCTAAGGGCCGAAACGGTTCGGGTTAAATACCCCGCTTAAACCGGTCATAACCCGTTAACGACCCATTAAGTGCCGGTTGCCCTTCTAATAACGCCGCTTAAACCCGATCAGCCGGTTAATCTCCACCGCTGATCTCGTCCGTCCGATCCGCTTATCCGCGGCTTATCCAACCGCACGCGCAAACGCACTCGGCGAACCGCCCCCGCCTTCGCTGAACCGCTCCGGTCCGGTTCACGCGCGGTAAAAACCAAATTCCGGTCTAATGGACCGATTTAAATAGATTTTCGAATTTCCAAAAATCCAATTAAACAGGGAAAATTACTTAAAAATTACCTCGGTGCTCCGAAAAATCCCCAGAAAATTTCAGAAATTCCAATAGCCTCCAATTGATCTCCTGGCTCATCCTACTGTCGATCTGAAATCATCCAAGCCATAATTTAATTATTGAAGATTAAACCTATAATATTTTACCGGGTATAACAGTTCTATTCATTTAAAAAATTTTCTATATTTTAAAATATTTAATTTCTATTAGTTGAAGCATGCTTTACATGATATTTTGATTAATACAAGATTTCATGAACAGGGATATTACACTCGATCTCCTTAGCATTTTGCATTACAACTTTACCATGCACTTTATCTCATTTTATAAAATTTTTAGGATTTATTTTCGTATATTAGTATGAAAAGAAAAATATCCTCTCATTTGTCCTTTGCAATGCTTTGATTTGATTATGTTACATTGATTTTAATTATGTAGTATCAGCTTTATTGTATATTGCCTTAATATTAAAATAATAATTTATATTTTTTTATTTACTTTAGTTATTTGTATTACTTGTAAATGAGTCCCAATCAAGATTAAACAAATATCATTAATTATTTTCAAATAATAATTATTTATATTTAAAAATATGTTGCTTCTAACTTTTTTCATACTTTACAAGTTATTTTTATCCAAACCTTGTTAGATTTTTATGGATGTTGCGATATAATACCTTACTTTATTGAATTGAATTTGTCCCACACAAATTATCTCATTTGTTCAAATATTTCTCTATAATGTTATTATATTATACTTAAAATCTAACTCTCCCACCCTGTAGCTACAATATCTCTTTTGTTTGGTTAAATGTCATTGTATTAATTTGTCATATTTTATCTTTAATATATATTCACTTAATATTAAAAATAATTATTTATTTCTCATATTTATTTTTTTAATTAATATTAGTTTGAAATAAGGTTTGATCGAGAAGAAACAGATGTTGTTAGAGTAGCCTTCATGAGCTCTATCCAATCAAATAGCCTTTTTATATTTTTAAATATTTTAGTTTCAAGGGTTATGACACACTTTGAAAGATATTTGATTTATGCTTCATTTGATAGTGAAGGATGTTACACTTGATCTCTTTATTATCTTTGTATTTAACTTACACAATTTATTTCATTCCTTCAAAATTTCACAACGATTTAATTATATTACTATGCAACTATATCTCCTTCCATATGACATTTACAACTCTTAGATTTGGTTATGTTGCATTCATCCCTAATATATACTTATTTAATTTTATAAGGTAATTTATTATTTTTATTATTATTTATTTTTAAATTTTAGAAATGTTTGAAATGAGGACATGAAAGAATTACCATTGCATCGATCTTAATGAGGTCTATCTAATTAAATATTCCTTTCTATATTCCAAGACATTTTTTCAAGGTTTTCGCATGCCTTACGTGACATTTTGATTCATAATAGATTTCATGATCACGAATGTTACACTAGATCTTCTTATTGCTGCATAATTTATCTCATTTTCAATTTTATTTTCCTTTCATCGTAACGGATGTACTAATGATTAAACATGTTACACATGATCTTCATAGTATCACGCAATAAAACTTTCACGCATAATTTATCCCATTTCATCAAATATTTTCATTTTATTTTTATATTTTACTATGATCTTTATATCACTTTCATTTAGTTTTATTATATTACCTAAATTTATCACATTTCAAATTGATTATATATTTGCTTAATAGTAAAAAAACAATCGATTACAATTAATATTTGTTAACTTTGGTTATTCATAGTAATTCAACAAAGTTTTGATCAAGAAAAAAATAAGCTTGTTTGACTCATCATACTTTCTTTTATTTTCTAATGTTTTAACATATTTTACAAATAATTTCATTTCATAATTTAAATGATGATAGAAGATGTTAGAGTCAATCTCGTAAGCATCTTGTAATTTTACTTTCCTACACAATTTATTTCATTTATTCAAAGTTTTGGTGTTGTCATAGTAACATTACAATTTTATTATGACTCGCTACTCAAGTACCATTTCATAGCTTTGATTCAATTAGACTACATTGCAACAAATTTTATATCTTTATCTTTAATATAATTTTTTTAACATTGAAAAATAATTTTTTATTATTTTTGTTTATCTATTTTTGTAATTCATTGTAATTCAAAATGAGTTACAATCAAGATAAAAAAAAATGTTATTTAATGCTTCTCACATAGCTCTATACATAGAGCTATTCATTTGTATATTTTTAAATATTTTATATTCTAGAGTTTTGAAACACTTTAAAAAAATGTTTAATTTGATCTTGTTATGTTACTATGTAACTTCCAATCTTCATTCATGTAAGCTCTATATTGCTTTGATTTGGTTAGATTACATTGCTTCAATTTATCTCAATACATAATTAATATAAATTTTCATATTACTAAATAATAATTTATTATTTTTATTCTTATTTGTTTTTGTAGTTGAAAATAATTCCAAATGTGGTTTGATTGACACAAAACAAAAGTTGTTGGACTCATCTCGATGAGCTTTATATATTTTAAAATTTCTTTTTATATTTTTCAATGTCTTCTTTTCCATGATTTTGGAAAGCACTCTTTTGAAGATTTGATTAATAACTTACATGATTATCAATGATTTTATACATGATCACCTTAGTATCTTGGAATGTAACTTTCATGTATAATTTTTTAGTTTCTTCAACTTTTTAGTTCAGTTTGATCATATTATTATGTAACTCTACACTTTCTCTCATGTGACCATTAGATCTCTTTGAATTAGTTTTATTATATTTCTATGATTTCTTAAACTAATTAGCTTTACTGTTTTATATGGTTATTTTCTTTGGTATTTTGCACTAATTCTAAACTATATCAGATAGAGAGAAAACAAACTTTGTTGAACTTTTCTTGATCGGCTCTAGCCAATTAAATATTTATTTATCTAATTTTATGTGTATTATTTTCTAAGGTGCTAACTTTCTTTTTGGGACATATGGATTCGTACAAGATTTGATGATCATATTGCCACACTCAATTACCTTTGTACCTTGGAATGCCACTTTCATGCATAATTTAACTCTTTTTTTCAATTTTTTTATATTGGTTTGATTTTATCGATATGTAACTCCAAGTCTCCACTTGCAAGACTTCTATATTGCTTTAATTTGTTTATATTATTTTTCTTTAATTTCTCAATTATAGCTTCAATAAGTATTTAGTTAATATTTAAAATTTAATTTATTATTATATATGATTATTTACTTTGGAACGGATTATTAATTGCAAATGTGGTCCAATGGGGATTGAACAATTGTTCTTTGACTTGTCTCGACAAGTTTTATCAAAATAAAAATTTAATTTTATATTTCAAAATATTTTATTTTATGAGGTGTCAACATGTTGTTTGAGAATTTTGAATTCATAATTTATTTGATGATCAAAATATTACACATAATCGTCTTACGTTTTTGGAATACAACCTTGTGTATTTCAAGATATTTCTTCATGTTTTTCTTAAGAGTTCATTATTTTACTTTGTAACTCAAATTCTCAACTTTGGTGACATTTTTATCATTTTGATTTGGTTAGGTTATAATATCTAATTTAATCTAACCTATGCCTTGACATATTATTATTTAATCATAAAATAATAATGTATCATTATTATGTTTATTTAATTCTTTTTCATAGAAATTCCAATCAATGGTTGATTGAGAAGAAACGGTCATCCTTGAACCTGTCTTTATGAGTCTATGTAAGTAAAGATTCAATTTTTTAAAATTTTTAAGTATTTTTTTTTCTAGGTTTTTGGCATGGTTTGCAAAACTTTTACTTGTGCCTTACATGATATTCATGAGTTTTTCACTTGACCTCCTTTGTAGCTGCATATGAAACCTTCTTGTAGAGTTGATCTCATTATTTTTACTTTCATTTGGTTATATTATTTTTTTTCATTTTTCACACTTCAACTTACATATATATTTTTTAAAAATTGAAAGACTAATATATTATTATTTAATTTTATTTATCATTTAATTCATAGTAATTCCAAAACATTTGTTAGAAAGTAAAAAGAAATTGTGTTGGACTCAACTTAGCGAGCTATCTGAGAAAATTTCTATTTCTATCTTTTCAAATATTTTTATTTTTATAATTTTTGAATGATTTACGAAATATTTTAATTCATAAAAGTTTTCGTGATCAAGGATCTTACATTTCATATCTTTAGCTTCTTAGAATGGAAGTTTTCAAAACAACATTTCTCATTTTCTATTTTTTACTCTTATTTAGTTATTATACTATATAACTCTACATCTCCTCACATGTGACTTTAATAAGAACTTTAAATTATTCTATTACATTACTTCAATTATTATTATTTTTATCTTATTTAAATATATATATTATTAAAATAATAATTACTATTATTTATACTTTTTTTTCAATTCATAGTAATTGTAAAGATGTATCATTCAAGAATAAACAAACGCCATTTTAGCCATGCCAATGGGCTTTCTCATATAAAACATTTATTTCTATATTATTAAATATTTAAATTTAAAGAGTTGGCATACTTTGGAAGATAGTTTTATTACTACCTAACTTGACAATTGGGAGTGTTATAGTTAATCAACTTATTATTTTGGAATACAATACTTTTGTGTAATTTATCTTATTTTAACAAAAAATTTTTTGTGTGGTTATATTACTTTATAACTTTAAATCTCTTTAATTGTGGCCAATACACCTCTTCGATTAGGTTATATTAAATTGGTTCAATGTACCTCATTTCAACTTTAATGTAGCTATTTGCTTAATATTAAAAATATTAATTTTTTAATAGTTATTGTTCTGTTTGTTACTTTAAAATTATTTCAATTATAGTCTTATCGAGAGGAAATTAGTGTTGTTGGAATAATCTTGACAAGTTTAGTCAAATTAAACATTCATTTATTTGTTCTGTTTTTAAAATTTTTTAAATAATTTTGGCATGCATTATGAAGGCTTTTCATTCATTCCTTATTCAAAGATTGAGGACATCATACTTGATCTCCTTAGGATCTTTGAATACAACTTTCTAATAAAATTCATCCTCCTACTTATTATTTTATGTTTTCATTTTATTATGTAACTCTAAAATCTCCTTTCTTGTGATCTATACCTTGCTTTGATTCGAATACACAACATTACTTCATATTATCTCATTTCAACTTTAATTTATATTTACTTATATTGAAATAATAATTTTTTTAAGTTAATGGTTATATATTTTGGTAACTCTCACTAAAAGATAACTGACTGAAATATATAAAATGTCATTCTACTCATCTTAACAATTTATATCCAATAAAATATTCATTAACATATTTTTTAGTGTTTCACGTTTTAGGGTTTTGGCATATGTTTTGAGACATTTTAATTTTTATCTTATTTGATTATCCATGATGATACACTTGATCTCTTTACTCTTTTTCATTATAACTGTCCCATACAATAAGTCTCATTTACATCAATTTTATTTTTATTTTGATAATTTACATTGAAACTTTTAACTCTATTCTCACATGAATTTCACATTGATTTCATTTTCTTATTAATAGTTTTTTTAATTTATCTTATTTTAGCATAATCATATATTCACAAAATACTAAAATCAAAATTTATTATTACATATATTTATTTAAGTTTGTATTTCATTGTACTTTAGAATGAGGTCCAATCAAGATAAAATGAACAATATTGGACTCAAGTGGATGAGCTCTGTGTGTTAAATACTTTTGTATAATCTTAAATATTTTACATTCTATCATTTTTGCACTCTTTCTAAGAAATTATGATTCTTACCTAAGTTCCAGATCAAGAATGTTAAACATAAACTCTTTAAATTTTTGTAATGCAACTTTTCCGACACAATCTATCACATTTCTTCAAATATTTTTTTATTTAGTTATATTACGTCGAATCTTAAATTTTGGTCTTATGTAACCCTTACAACTTTTTAATTTTCGGTTGATTATATCCTTCAAATTTTTCTCACTTCAAATTTAAATTTTATTTTATTAATATTAAGTAAATAATTTATTATTAATTAATTTTGTAATTTGTACCTATTATGAATTGTGTCCAAGTTATTTAATTAAATAATTATTTTGTAAAACTACTTTGGACTCAAAAAATTGAGTTCTACAAACTTAAGTAATTATTTTTATATAATTTTAATTTTAGATTTTTATTTCATTTTGAAACATTCTATAAGACATTTCAACTCAGCAAGCTTTCAAGATTGAGTTCATTAATTTTGATCTCCTTCATGTCTTTGAATGCATCTTTAAACCATAATTAATCTCATTTCTACAAATATTTTCTTCAATTCGTTTATATTACTATTTAACTCTAAATATTTTCTCATGTGGCATTTGCATTACTTTGTTTTGGTTACGTTACATTGTTTTAATTTATCATATTTTCGATTTAAAAATATATAAAAATAAGAACTTGCGTTTATTTATGTTTATTCACTTTGATAATTCACAAAAATTCCAAAAGAAGTTTTATCATGCCAAAATAAGCGCCAATGAACTTATCTCGAACATATCTAGCTAATTAAACTTTTTTCACATTTCAAATACTTTTATTTTTTAGGGTTTTGCCATATTTTATAAGAAATTTCAATTTATAATTTATTTAAGGATTGAAGATATTACATTCAAACTCTTTAGTTTCTTAGAATGCAACTTATCGAAATAATTTATCTCATTTCTTAAAACTATTTTCCTTCATTTTGTTATATTACTATGAAACTCTAAATTTTTACTATTGAGATTTTTGCATTAGTTTCTTTCTATTTTAATTTGTTGACATGAATTATCTCCTTTCTTTTAAATATATATCTACTTAATATTAAAATCATAATTTATTGGTATTTAAGCATATTTTCTTTTGTTATTCATATTAAATGTAAATAATGTTTGATTAAGACTAAACAACCTTTTTTAGACTAAACTTAATGAACTTTATCTAATTAAATATTTATTTTTGGTATTTTTTTGTATATTTATATTTTTGAGGGCTTTCACACATTTTATTAGACATTTTTATTCATACATGATTTTATGACTATTGACGTTACAATTGATATCATTAACATCTATGAATGCAACATTCACATCTAATTATTTTATTTATTTAATTTTTAACTTTTTTATATTACAATGTAACTATAAATCTCTAGTTGTTTAGCAAAGTAAATATGCCTATCAATATTTTTGAAAGATATATTAAAGTTGAAGTGAGATTAATTAATTCATTATAATATATCAAAATCAAATAAATGTTAAAGTCACATTAGTGGAGATTTAGAGTCACACATTAAATATTGAAAGTAAAGCAAATATTTTTGTAAAAAAGAGATAAATTGTACAAAAATGTTCCATTCTAACATAATTAGGAGTTAATGCGCTGAAATTTAGTTCCTTATGTCAAGTGTGAATTGAACTATCTTATAAGCATGCAAAAATCATACAAATAAATATTTAAATAATGCAAAATTAAATATTTAATTTTGAACATTAATTGAGACAAGTCTAATGAAATTTGTTACATATTGATCAAACCTCATTTTGAATTTGTTTGAATTATCAAAGAAAATAATCATAATTAATTATTAATTTATTTTTTAATATTGACTAAATTTATAATAAAATTAAAAAGGAGGCAAATCTAAACAATTAACAAAGCAAAAGTTACATGAGGTGAGATTTAGAATTATATGGTAACACAAACAATCCTAAGCAAAACATTTGAAGAAATAAGAAATTTTATTGGGTATTTCATTTAAAGATAATTAGGAGATTGAGTGGAACATTCTTGATCATCAAAATAGGTATGAAATTATAAAATAAAACATTTAAAATCATGGAAATATAATTTTAGGTATATAGATTTTCTCAACGTGAACCAAAGGATGTCTATTTCATCTTAACTGAAGCTCTTTAGAATTACTACAAATTACAAAAATAAATGGGCATAAATAATAGAAAAACTGTTATTATAAAATAAATTAAATATATAATAAAGCAAAAATGCAATGAAGTAAAGCAATATATAATAAAACAAAATTAAAATAAAATATTTTGATTATAAGAGAAAAATTATACAAGAAAGATGTATTCCAAGATAATATGGAGATCAACTATACCATCTTGCATCATTAAATTAGGTAAGAAAAGAATTACTTACAAAGAATGCCAAAAAAAACATGTAAAAAAAATGCATTAATTTCATAAATCTCATTAGGACAATCCCTATCACATATCGTCATTGTCAATCAAACTTTGTTAGAAATTACAATGATTTTTTTGTGAAAAAATCTTAAATAACAATAAATTAACATTTTAATGTTATGGAAAAATACATTAAACCTAAATTGAGATAAATTTATGTAATATAATGTAACCAAATTTAATTGATGTAAATGCCACATGAGAAGAGAAAAAATGTTATAATTTAATATAATAAATTCATACCAAAATATTTTTAAATAATGAGATAAATAATACGACATTGTTTAATTTTAAGGTTCTAAATTGTCCCAGTTTATTATTGTTTGTCATCAAATTTCATATGAAACAAAATATCTCATATAATATGCCAAAATTTTAAAAATTAAAACATTAAAAACTAATATAAAATAATATTTAATTAGATAAAGCTTGTTAAGATTAGTCCAATTCAACTAAATCAAAGGTCATTCAAAATTTTTGAGAATTGGAAAGTTAAAAAAGCAATAAAATTAAAAAGTATATATTTGTAATACAAAGCAAACAAATATTAAACCTAAAATGAAATAAATTCGAGCAATATAGTATAACCCATCCCAAGCAATACAAATGTCACACAAGAAGAGATTTGGAGTAACAGAGAAATTTAATAAAATAAAAATGAAAAATTTCAAGAAATTTGTTAAATTTGTTTAAAAACATTCATTCTAAGAATCCAAGATGAAAATGGGCAATATCCTTAATTGCTAAATCTCATACGAATTGAAAAGTCTCATAAATTTTTCCAAAATATAAGAAAATAAAATATTTTATGAAATAAAAATGAATATTTTATTTGATATTGCTCGATGTGATGAGTCCAACTACATTTTTTAATCTCAATCAGGCGTTGTCAGGAGAAAAACAAATTAAAAAATTATAAAACCATAAATAACAAGTTATAGTTTTAATATTATTGTAGTATATATTAAACTTAAAATTAGATAAATTGAAGCAATATAACATAAGAAAATCAATGAAAAAAATAATAAAAAATTCAAACATATGACATGCAAAGCTACATTCCCTGATACTCAAAAGATATGATATGACATTCTCAATAATAAAATAAGACAAAAAAAGATTCATAATGCATGAAAACATCTTAAGAAAATATTTAAAGATATAATACTGATAATTTAAATTGGTAGATCTCATCACGATGAGTTTAATGATGTTTATTTCATCTTTGTTAGGTTTTAAATAAATTTCCTCTTAAAGTATGCCAAACCAAAGAAAATAATTTTTTAGTCATAGAAATGAATATTTAATTTGATTGAGTTCATTACATCGAAACCAAGAATGCTTGTTTTGTTGTAATCGAATCACGTTCAAACTTATTGAGGAAAACCAAAGTAAATAAGCAAAAATAAAAATATTTTATTACTTTAATCTTAATAAAATATATGCTAACGTTAAATTAAGAGAAATTTAAATAATATAACATAATCAAAACAAGTATATGTAGGTGTTTGATAAGAAGAGATTTTGAGTTATATGGCATAAGACCAAATCACAGCAAAACATTAGAATAACTGAAATAAATTATACAACAAAGTTGTGTCAAAATATACTGAAGAGATTGAGTGTTTCATTCTTTACCATCAAATTAGATATGAAAGGAATTATCTTTTAAAGCATTTTAAAACATAAGAAAGAAAGTAATAAAAGTAATAAAATAAATACTTAATTGTATAGAGTGCATGGAGATACACAAATGATGTTTTTTCTTGATTACATCTCCCAAAAAATCACTTTGAATTACCAAAGTAAATAAGCATTAAAAAATTAAAAAATTAGTATTTTAATATTAAGTAAACATATATTAAATGTTAACTATGATGAATCTAAGAAACATTTCTAATAAAATCAAAGCAATGTAAAAGTCGCTAGGGAAAATATTTAGAGTTACATAGTAATATGAAAAACGTTATGTGAAAAATTTTAAAAAATGAGAAACATTGTATAATAAAATTGCACTAAAACATAAAAAATATTCTATCGAGCATAAAAAATTGAAAAAAAAAATACATAAAATATAAAAAAAATTTAATAAGTTAGAAGTCGTTGAGAAGAGCCCAATGACATTCATTTCATTTGGATGAGATCTTATTTAGGATTACAAATCAATATGAATAAACATAACAAACAATTAATTATTTTTTAAATTTAACTTAATATTTTTGAACTAGAATGAGACAATTGAAGCAATGTAATATAAGCAAATCAAAGTATTGCAGAGCTCGAATGAGAGGAAAATAATAGTTTTATAGTAATAAAACTAAACAAAAGAAAACTTTTTAGGAAATGGGATTGATTGTATGAAAAATTTACAATCCAAGTTGCTAAGTAGACCGAGTGTTACATCCTTGATAGACAAATCTATTATAAATGCAAATGTCTAATAAAATCAATCAAACTCACACAAAATAAAGAATTTAAAAAAATTAAAAATAATTAATTGGATAAAGCTCATTGAGATGAGTCAAATAATGTTTGTTTTCACTTGATCAAACAATATTTTGAATTACTGCTAATTATTGAAGTTGATAAGGAAAAAATAATAAATTAGTTTTTTAAATATTAAAAAAATATATATTAATGTTGAAAAGCAATAAATCAAAGCAATTTAATTAAACCAAATTGAATTGATATAAATGTCATAAGAGAAAGAATTTTGGTAACATAGTATTATAAAAAAATAAAAGCAAGTACTTTTATTAATTGCGATGTTTGGTATGAAAAAGTTGCATTCAAAGATAACAAGGAGTTCAAGTGTAATATCATCCATCATCAAACAAGGCATTAATAGAAATTTCTTATAAATCTTGCCAAACCCGAAAGAAAATAAAATATTTTAAAAAATAAAAATAAACATTTAATTTACTACCACATGTTCAAGGTAGTCAAATGATGCCATTTGTTTCACAATCTAACCACATTTGGAATACCTATAAATGATCCTTTTAATATTATATAAATATGTAGTGAAAAGAATAAGTGCTTCAAAGCTAAAAAAACAAAAACATTAAGAAAAGAAGATAAATTATACAATGATGTTGCACTCAAAGATTATAAGAAAACTGATTATAACATCCTCAATCATCATGTTAGATACCAGTCAAAATATCTCGTAAAATAAGCAAGCAACTCTCCAAAATAAAATATTTAATAATAAAAAAATGAAATTTAATTGCATATAACTCAAAGATATGAGTATAATGATGTTTGTTCTCTCTTAATTAGTTATACTTTAAAATTGATTGAAATTACCAAAATCATATATGAATATAAAAAATGTAAGAAACTAAACCAATATTGTATAAACAAATCAAAGAAAAAAATTAGAAGAAATAATATGAATTTATAGGAATGTAACATTTGAGGATACTTGGACGATCATGTTACTAATTTTGCTATTAAATAATGAATGAATTGAAAGGTCTTGTAAAGTGTGCATGAAATTTAGAAAATAAATTATTTTAAAATGTAAAAATAATATTTATTTTGATGGTGAATAATAATACAAGCAAAATCACCTTTGTTTAACATCAATCAAGCCTCATTTGGAATTAGTAATAATTACCAAAGAAAAAAACATAAATATAAAAACTTATTTTTATAAAATTAAGCTAATATATATTAAATATAAAAGTAAAAAAATTAATGTAATGTTTTATAGGTAATTCAAAAAAATAAAAATGACACATAAGAAAAGATATAGAGTTATATAGCAAAATAACTAAACCAATCCAATTAATTTTAGGAAAATAGATAAGTTGTGTGGGAAACTTGCATTCACATATTCAATCAAAAAACTAAAAATATAATATACTAATCAAAATATATTAATGAATATTGATTTTGCCAGAGCTATCCAAGAAGTCTAACAAACTTTGTTTCCTCAACATGGGAGCTCATTTCGAATTATTGCAAATTTCCTATGTAAATAAGAATTAGTAATAAATAAATATTAATTTATATACAAATAAATATATATATTAAAATTTAAAGAAATTTGACATATTATAAAAGAAAGTTGCATTTCAAAATATCTTGTATGAATCAAATTATCTCATAAAAAATATAAAAACCATAAAAATAATTTTAAAAAAATATATAAATAATACTTATTTGGTTAAAGCATGTGCAGATGAGTCCAACGATGAATGTTTCATCATAATTTGAACCTAATTTGTAACTATTGCAAATAACTAAATTTAATAAGTATAAAAATAGTAAATAATGCTTTATATATTAAGTAGATATATATTAAACCCAAGATGAAATAAATTAAACAAATGTAATAAAAAAAATCAAACAAAAGAAATTAAGAAACAAGATATGTTGTACAAGAAAGTTTCATTTCAAGATATTAAAATTATTCCGTGTGACTAATTAATTATGTTATTAATTTTTAATTATTTTTTTCATTATTAATATCAATTAAAATCTTGTAATTTTACTTTATTAGTAAATTATTTTATTTTGTTGTTATAAGAAATTTATTTAAGTGTTTTGGGAAGACTTTATCGAAAATTGATATTTGTGAAATTTTATTTAAATGATTTTCATCATGTACTCCATTATTTAATTTTGAAAACTTTTTATCTGGAAAAATGCTTTAAAACTTTTGTTGAAAGATTGGTAATGATTTGATGGAGGTCATTATTCATTTCTTTAATAATAAAAAATATAGAAATAATAAGTTAGTAATAGTAATTACAACAAGTAATAATGGAATGAATTACTCATTTTATAAATTACCTCAAGAAATTACAGTGAATGTCTTTTTGTGTACAAAATGTTTTGCGATAAAGTAGATATTAAATAAGTTACGTTGTAACATAGAATCACAACCTTGACATGATGGCAAGAAGGAGATGAACACCAAAAAAACGAAAGGAAGAAGATGAGTAGGAAGAAGAAACTCATTTTAGAGATGAATCATGGAGGTAATTTAGTCTGAAGTACTTCTTATTTTGAGATGAGTCTACTTTTGTGTCTAGTTAAGAAATTTCAAATTCTTTTACTAATCAGTTTTTTAGAATAAAATATTATTAAACATGTATGATGATCTTAAGAAAGTTTGTGCAAAACATGAATCTAGAATATTTAAATTGCATGAACAACTTGATGCAATTGAAGAGAAACATATTTGTTGAAGTAATCAAGATCATGCTTATATTTCCATTACTTCATGTTTGAAATCTTCAAATAAAGAATGTGAAAAAAAAATTTCCATCTTAATCACATGCAATGATTCTTTGAAGTATAAGAATGATACTTTATGCAAAATAACATCTTTGTTTAATGAAAAACTTGAAAAATTGGATTCGATTAAAAAAGAAATACATGATCTTGAGATAATGTATACCTCTTTATTTTCTGATGTATATACTTTTAATTGTTCACATATAACTTGACATGCTACATTATTCTATCAATTGGAAAAGAGTAATGGTTACTTCAATGTTTCACAAGTACTCAAATATGCTTGATCTTACATCGTGTGGCAAGAGATAAAAATAATTGTAGATTAAAAAATACATATGCAATTATTCATTGTATTAGACATTCCTTGTTGGACTACATCTAATTATAAATTTAAATCTCATGTTGAATGATATTATTTTCCTAAATTTGGATATCATACTTTTGATTTTGTAACTAAGAAATCCAAAAATCTATTGCATAAAAGATATGAGTGGATTCCTAAGGGAGTAAACTTTGAAAATTTGTTTACAAAATCACAACATCCACACCACACCACTATCAAACCCAAGATTGTTTGGGTTCTTAAATTTGAAGCTTATGTAGTTTTGTAGTAGCATCTCCATGTTTTAGGACCTATGCTTACAAACATTATTTTGTTGGTTTATTTCACTCACATTAAAAAAACATTTGTATTCCTTAACTTATCGAGCTTAGGTTTTAAGATCAGACATTTTTAGACTTAATTAGTACAAAAAAAAATCAATCATTTAGAACTTATTTATTATTGTATACAAGTCTTCCAAGATGAATTCAAATAAATTAAGTCATTACCAAAGGTTGTCCTTGGGATGATTTGAGGAAATATGATTAGTTGATTTTATGATATCTCATTTAGAATTAAAATATTACATGGTTAGTGAAGTTATAGTTAAATACAATTTGACATAGAATTTCACAAAAAATTAGGTCCTGTATGTCATTGCACTAAAAACAAATAAGAATTTATACATATTTAGAGATAACTTATCTCAATGATATTAAACACAAAACATTTAAGTCTACAAGGAAAGAAACATGAATTTTTTATAAAAATATTTTTCTAATTGAATTTCATAAAAAATGAAAATATTCATTCCTTTTGTTAAATTGATTTGAATCGATTATAATTTTAATTTAGTGGTAATTTCATAAAATGAATATCATGTGATGATTACAAGAAATAAGCAATAAAACATCCTTTTACATGTCTCACTTAGGAAAGCATGTAGGAGCATAAAAGAGCAAATAACAATCATTCATGTTTGATATTGACCTAACAATGACATGATAATTAGTACATATTGTGAGATGATTTTTTTTATTTTTAGAAAGTAGCATAAAATAGAGATAGATCATGATCTTTGTTAATTTATAATAGTTATTTTCCTTCGAATAGAAAATGGATAATAGAAAATTTTTGTTAATTTGATTTGAGAATTACAAAGACAAAAATAAATTTTATTAGATGGAATCATTAATTGACCTAGTACTCAGAAAAGAACTAAGTAAACTATAAAAGAAAGAATATGGAGAAAACACTTGGCAAAAAATGCTTTGAACAGGATTTTCTACGAGGGAAATTGTTCAAATATATTTATATCTTTCATAGAACCAATAATTATTGAGGGTATAGGTTCATTAAATCAGTTGATAGTTACATAAACATTAGAGAATTTAATAATAGTAATCAATTTTGATGCCAAGTCATCAAAAATATATTGGAGCTAAATAGGCCTTCAAGATAATGAACGTAAAAAAGAACAAACTATTACAAACAATGTTAGGCTTATTGTTAAGCATATAAAATCTACTTCATCAACATATGAAAAATCATAAAAATATAAGGTACCACTTTTCTTGATAAAGGTCAAAAGAGTAGATTTTTTTTGTTAACTAGTAATGCAACTGAATCAAAAGAAAAACTTTTCCAGAAATGAACTAAATTGTATTGAAAAGTTGTATTGCAAGATTGTAAGGAGATTGAATTGTCTTCAACAATTATAAAATGAAGTGTAAATTAAAATATATTGTAAAACATGCAAAATACATAAAAATTTATAAAATTTAAAATATCGAAATCAATATTTAAATATATAATGCTCTTCAAGAAGAGTTCACTGTGTTCTTTTAATCTTAATTAAAACTCATTTTGAATTAACACAAGTTACAAAACTAAGTATTTATAAATAATATTAAATTATTATGTTAAATATAAATTAATGCTGAATTGAGATCACTTGAAGAAATGTAATATTATAAAGTCAAACTAATGTAAGAGTTTAATAAGAGGAGATTTACAGTACACACTAATATAAGTAAGTCAAAGTGAAAATTTTAAAAAATATATTCAACTATGTGGAAAAATTATATTTCAAGATAATATGAAGATTGTTTGTAGCATCCTTGACTATAATGATTGTTATAAGCTTTGAATAAATGCTTATAAATCCTTAAATGAATATCTAATTGATGGGGCTTACCAAGATAAGTCCAATAATGATTATTTCAATCTAATCAGACCTTAGTTTGAGTTTGTGCAAGATAACAAAGCAAAACGAGACAATAAATAATAAATTATTATTTAAATATTAAGTAAATATATTTTGCAGTTAAAATGAGAAAACTTGAAGCAATATAATATAACCAAATGGAAATAATGTTAATGTTACATGGGACAAGATATTGAGTTACAATGTAATATAACTAAACAAAATGAAAATTTAAAGAAATCAGATGAATTGTATAGGGAGGTTTCATAGCAAGATAGTAAAGAGAACTAGTGCAACATTTTAAATCATAAAATTATACATGAATCAATTATCCTTTCAAGTATTCCATAACTCTTAAAAATTTTAAAATTAAAAATATAAAATGAAAATTTAGTTGAATAGAACTTGCCCTAATAAGTGCAATGACAATTGTTTCACCTTGGTTGGACCACATTTCAAATTATTATGAATTTTCAAAATAATAAATCATAAATAATGATAAATAGTTTTTTTAAATAATGTAAGAATATATAAAAGCTAAAATAAGAAAAATTGAAGCATTACCACATAACAAAACAAAAAATTTTCAAGGGCCAATAGATTAGAGTATTAAAATTTTATCATAATATGATAAAATCAAAGAGAAAAAAGTTCCTCGAATGAAATGAAATGTAAGAAAAATTTGCATTCCAAGAAATAAAGGAGTTCATGCGAAACATCCTCATTCATAGAATTAGGTATAAAATGAAAGTACTCATGAGGCATGATAAAACATTAGAAAATAACATTTTTAAAATTAAAGAGTTGAACATTTACTTTGAGAGAGCTCATAGAGATGAGTCCAATGGCACTTAAGTCATCCAAATTTGACCTTGTATAAAATTACTTGGAATTATCAAAGTACATCAGAAAAATTAATAAATAATTAATTTTTTAATATTAAGAAAATATATATTAACGATAAAATAAGATAAATTAAAACAATGTAATACAATAAAATGAAAATGATGCAAAGGTCACATGTGAGGAGATTTTGAGACTCATCATAATATAACCAAATTAAAGTAAATGATTTGATAGCATAACATAAATTGTATAAGTTACATCCCAAGATATGTAGGAGATTGAATTGCAAAATTATGTATGAAGTAGAATTTGAAGAAAACATTCTAAAACCTTTAGAATTTTTTATTTTTTAAAGTATAAAAATAATAATTTAAATGAATAGAACTCATGATGATTGATCCAATAACTATGACAAACCTTTTTTAAATTACTAAATATTTCAAGAGAGAGAAAAATTTTCTTCATTGTAATGCAAAAAGTATTAACAAACAATTTGAATAAATGAGCAAAATTACAAGTGAAATTCCATTAAAAAATATTAAGGAGATTCAGGGTAACATCATTGATCATTAATGATGTAAAAGACAACATATCTCAAAGCGTGTGAGAAAACCATACAAAATAAAACTTAAAAATTATGAAATAAATATTTAATTGGATGGAGCATATTAAGGTCAATCCAATGATGTTTTTTTACCATCGTTGATCTCATTTGGAATTATAGAGAAATTCTAATTTAAATAAGTATAAATAATAGAACATTATTATTTCAATACTAAATAAGCATGTGATAAAGCCAAATTGAGCTTGATTGAAGCAATTGAAAAATAAATAAATGCAAACATTGTAAAATTAAAATGTGAGGGTAACAAGAGTTTCATTGATATATAGCCAACTCAAAGCAAAATCTTTGCATAAATGGGATATATTCTTTATGAAAGCTATATTTTTACATACTAGAGAGACTGAGTATCACACTATAGTTACAAAATAAAGTACAATTAAAAATACATCATAATGTCTGGAAAACAATAAAAAAATTAAGTATTTAAAAATATTTAAAATGAATATTTTATAGGATATTTTGAGAATTATGCATAGATAGATCATCATTTTGATATATTGAGAATTATCAAAATAAATACTTGAAAAAATTAATAATTTGTTATTTCTTTTTTATGTAGATATATATTACAAATCAAAATATCCCATGAAGCATATAAAATCTCAAGAGGAAAAAATATGTAAAAATAAAAAAATAAACATTGAATTTGAGAGATTTTTTTGGGACAAGGTAAATGACCATTCTTTTGTCTCGATGGGACATTACATGGAATTACATTGAATAACAAAATTAAATAAGCTTAAATAATAAAAAAAATTATGTAATGTTAAGAAAGTATATATAATGGCTAAGATGTGATAAAGTTAAGAAAAATAACATAATTAATGAAAAAGAAAACTATTATTTTAATAAAACTAATTAAAGCGAAATAAAGTTTCAACGATGGGAGATTTAGGGCTAAAAATTTACAAAAATAAGATAAATTGTACTAAAAATTTTATTTAATGATGCTAAGAAATAAGCTATAATATCTTTGATCTTCAAATCAAATATAATAAAAATACACTATAATGCAAGAGAAAACCCTAGAAAATAAAAAATTTCAAATTACAAAAGGTAATATTTAATTTGAAAAATCTCATCTAGATTAGTCAAATGACATTTATTTTATCTAGGCAGATATAGCTTGGAATTATAGCAAATAAGAATAGTAAATAATCAAAAATAATAATAATGCAATATTTTAAAACATAGTAAATTATATTAAAGTTGAAATGAGATTAATTAAAAAATTTTAACAAGATAAAATCCAATATATGTGAACATCCAAAGAGTGGAAACTTAGTGTTTCATAATAATATAACAAAATTGATGTTAAAACTTTGAAGAAATGAGATAAACTACACTAAATGGATGCATTAATTGATACTAAGAAAATCTGATGTAACATTGTCGATCACCAAATTAATTAGCAAGTCTCATATTTTTAAATATTTTATTTCAATAAGCCATTTTCAATTATGATGTAATACTAATAATAAATATGAATATTATTGAATATTAATGACATAATTTTAATTTCAAATATTTTTTAATATTGTATTTCTATATTACAAACATAAATTAATTATATTTGATTATTATTTATATAAGTTATTTCACTAAAAATTAAAAATATAATAAATGTTTTATATTATTATATCATGCAATGTCCTACATTTATTATTGTATGACATTAATAATAATATTGTAGCAATATTTTTAATAATTTATAATTAAAATGATAAATATAAACTATCATTTATAATATTTTAATTTTTTAAAATTAACTTGTTATCAAAATAATTTATGATTTATTATAATCTAGATTATTATGAAGCAATATGTGCAACACAAGGACATCTCAAAAGTTTGCCCATAAAAATAGCACTATCACCCACACAATGTTAGCTTTGGAGTTTTATGGAGATATAGTACCATGATGCTCGTGTGGTCACAAAAGAATATAATAGATAAGAAATTGTAGTTATGTTATTCTTTTCATGATCATAATGAACTTTTCTCAAATTATTAAAATTATTAAACATATGCACTTTCAAAAAATTTATTCGAATTATATATGTCATAATATAATCTAACATCTATATTTTATTTATGTAAATTAATAGAAAAAATTAAAACAATAATTATGTTTGATAACTTTGATGTTGACACATAAGATTTTCTTTTCATATCATTTTTAAAAATAAAAAAATAAATAACAAAACTAATTTATATATATCATAAAATATTATGTATTAAATAACACAACATTAGAGATTTGTTAAATACTATTAATGGATTGGCTAAAAAAAGAGATAATGGAGTTAGATATAACTATTTTATATGAGAGAAAGTAAACGATTGATAGGATCAAAATAGAGAGGAAAATAGTAATAATGATTAATAAGCTACAATCTAATGAGGAGGAAAAATAAAGAGATAACTTAAAGGTCATAAACAATTAACAAAAAAATGAAAAAGAAAGAAAAATGAGAAAGTAAAAAATAATAGATAAGAGCTAGAGGCCAAGAAAAATTTAAAAAGACAAAGACTAAAGAGACAAATAAAAGAATTATAATAAGAGTGTAGGAAGTCAAAGAGTATTAGACATAATGAGATTAATAAAAATAAGTCAAAGATATAATTTAATAAAAATTAAATCTTTATAATATTTTATAATAATAAAAAATAAAAAAATGCAAAACTTTTCTTTATTTTGGAATATTACAAATATTTAAAGACCATTTTGATTATTAATATTATTATATCTTATTCATTCTTAAAATTAAAAAAATAATTTTCAAATAATAAATATAATCATAGTCTTAATATATCATCTTTATATCGAACAAGATTTATAATAAACATAAATAATATTTAATATTAAAGATGTAATTTTAGATTACTAAAACTCTAAAATATAATATTTGTATTTTTAAAAAAATCTATATATAGTATGTATATACAATTACAAAGATAAATTAATTCTAATTTATTATACTTGATATACATTATTTTACTCAATATTAAATTTTATTTAACTTTTTATTACTTTATATTATATGATATGTCACATTTATTTTACATGAAATTAATAATAATATCAAAAATTTATATTTGAAATTAACTAGTAAAACTATAATTTTAAATTGTTGTTTATAATAATTTAATTTCTTAACATTAGCATAATATTGAATTAGATCTTGTTCATTAGAAAATGGATTATTATAAAAAAAATAACTGTATAATGAGGACATTTGAAGAAGTATGCCATCCAAATACTACTCTCACCAATACATTCTTAACTTTGAAGTCCTAATAAAATCTAGTGCTAAAATACTTGTGTGCTCACACACATGCAAAAGATAAAATCATAGTTGTAAATTATCAAGCATATGCACTTTTCAAACAAATGTATGCTTATATGTGTGTCATAAAATGTTTGAATATAAATATTTTATTTATATCTAATTAAGGGAACATTATGTAATCTATTATTTTTTATAACAAAAAAATTAATACATAAAAATTTCTTTTATTTTGTTATCATTCTTGTGAATAAAATATTAAATTATATAATAAATGTGCAAACAAAAAATAATATATATACATTAAAAATATATTACAATAATCTGTGGAACACATGGGATTTCTTTAATATTGTCAACCAGTGAGCTATAAGAGAGATAATCGAGGTGAAGATAACCATTTTGTTGGAGAGAGAAAGACACAAATTGATAAGATAAAGATAAAATAAAATAGTTATAAAGAGAGATGAGAGATGATTTAATGAAGAGAAAAAGTAAAAATGATAATAGAGAGAAGATAAAGAGAATAAATTAATAAGTAAAAGAGAGAGAAAAAAGACAATAGAAAATGATTGGTAAGAGAGAGGCATGGTGAATATAGGAACATAGAGAATCATAACATAAGATGGCAATGCGTGAGAGAATATAAATGACATTAACACAAAGAGAAATAATTAACAAAAAGTTAGATCTTAGCAATTAAAATTATAATATTTATCAAACATAATATGTTCATAATATATAATAACTAATAATAATAAAATATAAAAAATATTATAGATTCCTTATCATTTTACAATATTAAAAATATAAATAAAACATTTAGGATATAAATTTAATATTATTTTAATAATAGATTAATGAAAATTATTAGTTGAAAAATAAATAATACAATTATTGTAATATATTTCGTTCATATGATCTAATATGTACAACAAATACAAAAAATATATTACATTAATTAAATAATTTTAGTTTTTTAAAATTCTATAATATAATATTACTATATTTAAAAAATTATAAACATGACATACATATATATATATAAATATATATATATATATATATTATAAAAATAAAATAATTCTATTTCATTATAACTTATATATGTTATTATGTTAGTGTCAAACAATATTAAAGTAATTATTTTGTTACAACATATGATATGTCATATTTATTATTTTATGAAATTGATCATAATATTATAAAGTTATTATGAGAGCTTAATTACTAAAATAAAAATTTTAAACTATCATTTATAATTATTTTATATTTTAATATTAACATGTTAAAATGAAATGCCATTAATTAAAAAAGAATTGCTATGAAAAAAAAGGTGCAATGCTATGGCTTTACCAAAACTACTCTCACCCAAGCATGCTTAAACTTGGAACTCTAAATGGATCTTGTGTAAAAATATAGGTGTTGTCTCATGCATATAAAAAAATTATAATTATGTGATTATTGTCTTGAAGATAGTGAACTACTTCTAAAATTATATGTACTTTTAAAAAAATTATACCTATTATATATGTAGACTTTTATGCATAACATTTAATATCATTATGTTATTAACCTATTAAACGAAGAATAAAATTATGTAATAAATATAAATATTAAATATATGTTTATCACAAAAATATATTTTAAAATATAAAATAAATGAGATTTCATAAATATTATTAATAGAATCTGCAAAAAAGAGATAATAGAAATCGGCAAATATTCTATAAGAGAGAGAATGTAAAGGATTGATAAGAACAAAATAGAAAAATAAATATAATAAAGAGAGATAAGAGATGAGATATGAGAGTTGATTTAATATTGTGGAAAAAGAAAGAGAACATTAACAAGAGAGAGAATAAATAAGTGAAAAAGATAGAGAAGAGAGAATGTAAAGATTGATGGATGAGACAGAATGGCAAAAAACATAAGATAATAGAGAATGAAGAGATAAACAAGAGAATGGTAATAAAGGAGAGAAGGAAGTGAGAATTTAAAAGATAATGGGATGAAGAGAGAAAATTGAAAGGAATAATTAAATACAAGTTAAATATTAAGAGCTAAACTTATAATATTCATTGAATATAAGAAACTAATCACATATGATATTTAATAATAATAAAAAATTAAATTATTTGTGATTTATAATTATTTTATAAAATTATAAATATCTAAATAATATTTTAACTATTAATTTAATCTTTTTTATAATATTACTAATATAAGTTTTTATATAATATAATAATACTATATTTAAAAAAATGTAAGCAAATTGAAGATATATAATTACAAATATTAATTAATTTTAGTTTATTATAACTAATATAAGTTTTTTACTTAGTATTAAACTAAGTTAAAACTATTACCTTATTATGTTATATGATGTATCATATATAGTACTATATAAAATTAATAACAATGTTACAAAGTCATCAATAACAATTAATTACTAAAATAATAATGATAAACTATCATTTATATTAAATTTTCATTAATTAGAAAATGAGATGGTATAAAAAATTTGTAAAATAGTAGTGTTTCTTATGAGGTCACCCATCTTAACACTACTCTTGCCCAAGCATGCTTAACTTTGGAATTCTATTGAGATCGAGTGCTACAATACTTGTGTTAACACACATGCATACAAATGACAAAAAATTATAATTTGATTATTGTCTTCGAGAGTATAAACCATTTATTTAATTTTATGAAATTTCAAGTGCATGTTTTGGGTCACCCTTGTGTTTGGTGGACCAAGTCTTAAATTGTTTGCCTTTCTTCTAATGTCTTTGTTTATTACAAAATAGGTTTATGTGTAAAGAATTACTTAAACATTTTGAACATAGAAAACTAGTGGTCCTAAAATGACTTTGGATTGTTTAACAAACTTCAAAGATTTAAGAGATGTGTATTTGCTTTAATATGGCTTTATTCATGTCTTCAAAATGTTTTTCTTTGATTTTGTTACATTAAAATGAAACTCTAAATCTCCTCTTATTTCATCATTAAACTACTTTTATTTTGTTACAATATATTGCTTCAATTTTTCTCCTTTAATATTTATTATTATTTTAATTAATATTAAAATAAAATTTTATTAGTATTTATTCTAATTCATCTTGGTATTCAATAATAATTCCAAATGAGATTCGATGGAGACGAAACAAACATCATCAAACGACTTTTAATTACCTCTATCAAAATAAAAAAATATTTTTATAATTTTAAATATTTTACTCAAAAATTTTTTTACAAACATTATAAGTCAACTTGACTTGAACAATATTTGATAATAAAGAATGTTATGCTTGATCTCCTCAGTATTATGAAATAAAACTATTCCAAATAATTTATCTTATTTCTTTAACTTTTTTGCTTCTATTTGGTCATATTGTTTTGTAACTCCAGCCCGCTTCTCCAGTGACCTTAAATGACTCTGATTTAGTTATAATTCATCATTTCAATTTATCTCATTTGCAATAAAATATTAGTTTTAACAAGTAATTTGACTTTTTTTGAAAAGATTTATCCAATTACATTATATTTTTTTATTTTTTAAACATATTTTCTTTACTAGTTTCGCAAGCTTTACAACTAATTTTAAGTCCAAATCTTTCTTATCAGACCCTTAAATGTCTATTATTTGGTTCTATTATGTTGCTTCAACTTATCTTATTTCGCCATTGATACATAATTATTTAGTATTTAATTAATATTTTATTATCACTTATTCTTATTTTATTTTAAAATTCATAACAATGCCAAACAAGGTCTAATTGATATATAATAAATGTTGTTGGCTAAGTCCCACCAAGTTTTGAAGGATTAAATTTTAATTTTTATATTTTAATTTGTTTAATTTTCTAGTGTTATGCCATGTTTTAACACATATTTTAATTTATGATTCATTTCATTATTTAAGGTATTATACTCAATGTCTTTAGTACACTCGAACGTAATTTGCTAGCATAGTTTATCTCATTTGCTCAAAAGTCTCTCCTTCGATTTAGTTATATTACTCTAAAATGTTAATTCTTCTCTTTTGAAATATTTACATCATTTTGATTTAATTATATATCAAAACTTCAATTATTTAATTTGAAATTTAATATACATACTGTCTAATATAAAGTTATCTTTCTTTTTATTAGTTATGCATTTTTAATTTTGGTATTTTGAAGAAATTCTATACAAGGTCTAATTAAGAAACAAATCATCAGTAAACTCATCATAATGAGCTCTACTAATTAAAAAATGTTCTGTAATTTTTTATTTTTTTTTTCTCTAAAGGCTTTGTGTTTTGTGAGACATTTAGATTCTTATTAGATTTTATAATCAAGGGTGTTACACTCAACCCCCTTAGTATCTTGGAAAGCAATTTTTCTTAATAATTTAACTCATTTCCTTAATTATTTTATTTAGTTATATTAATGTGTAACTTTTACTTTGTTTCTCATGTGCTTTTTAGATTTGTTTTATTTATTATATTATTTTACTCCTAATTTTATTATTACAAATTTAATATATATTTTCTTTAATTTAAAATAATAGTTCATTATTATTTATGCTTATTTTATTTTATTAGTTGTAATTATTTAAAATGAGGTCTAATTGCTATAAAAAAAATACTATTTGATTTAAGTAATTGACTTTTATCAAATTAAATATTAATTTTTAAAATTTTAATTTTTTTTTTGCATGCAATATTAGACATTTCAAATTTTACATAACATGATGATAGAGGATGCTACACTTCCATACCTTGGCGTCCTTCAATGCAACTTTCCCAAGTTATCACTATCATTTTTTAAATGGTTTTAATTTACTTTTTATATATTACTATGAAACAAAAATTCTCTTCTCATGTGATCAGGTAATCATATAATTTGGTTAAATTATATTGCATTAGTTTATCTTTTCACTTTAATAAATATTTCCTTTATAATAAAATAATATTTATATATTATTTATGTTTTTTCTATTTTTTGTATTTTTTAGTAATTATAAATGAGTTTCATATAAGATGACATAATTATTGTAGGACTGGTGTTGATAAGCTCTATCGAGTCAAGTAATTGCTTCCATGTTCATAAATGTTTTTTATTTTCTCTTGATTTTGCTTAATATACATGATAGTTGGAGTCATACATGATTTATTGATCAAGAATGGTATGATCAATCTCCTTAGTGTCTTGGAGTTCAAAATTCCTATATAAGGTCAACAACATTAGACTAATGTTGATTAGTGCTATTAAATTGCAAAATTTTTTGGTAATTTAATTATTTTAATTTCTTTGTTTTTGGCATGTTTATTAGGACTTTTTTATCTATATAGGTGTTACACCCTTGTGTTTGATGAGTCAAGAATAAATGTTTATATTTCATATGAGCTTGCTCTAAACAAAATTGTTAATATTCAATTAAGACAAGCCATGAACCCTAAATGTCTAAAATAATGGTATTCAAGGCACTTAGAGTCCTGGCAAGCTTTAAGAAAATTGAAGACATGCACTAAAGTTTTCATACTTGATTTTCTTTTATTTTTTCTTAAATTTGATATGTCCAAATTTTGAGATGATGTGGCACACTAGTAGTATTAATATTTAAAAATACTATAAAATTAATAATAATTGAATTTTTATATTTGGGCCAAGCTTTATTGACAAAAAGTATAGACATTGGTATTTCATTTTTTTAAAATTATTTAGGAATTATTTTTCATTAATTTCCTTTCATAGTAATTTAGAAAACTTATAATACTATGGTAATATAAAATTATTTTGGTATACTTATATTAAATATTTTGGCACAAAAATTCTCACAAAAAACCCTAATACAGCGTTACTCTCGAGAATTTTCACTGTAGCATTAGACAGGTCCACCCGACCCAACCACTGGTCCATCCAGGCTTTTAAAAATTAAAAAAAATAAAAATAAAAAATTGGTGGACTGACCCACAGAAGGGGTGCCTGTAGTTGAAAGGAATTCAGGCCACAGGCAACACGTAATGGAGCACAACAAATTCAGGCCGCAGGAAACGCTGAACAGAACGGCAAATTTGGTCCACAGGCAATGCTAAACGGAACAGTGCAAGATCGGGTCAACCCAAACCAGGTGATGAAATCCTGGTGAAGGAAGGGGAGAGCGATCCCCAAAGCAGCTCGAGAGTAACAAGAAGCTAATTACCTTTAAAGCTTAATGGCAAAGCATTTCAACGATGTGGGACTAAAATCCAACCTTACTATCAAAGAAGTCAGAAGGACAAGCACAATCGGATGGCTGACATCATTCAGTGCAAAAAGACATGCAAGAGAATCGAACCCATGCTACGCAGATATGTGTTGGAATGCGTAACCATTGAGGTAAAGTGTTTTAATTTTAATTAAGTCTGGACATATTATATTAATACATGCAGGGCAGTCTGCGTGCAATCCAAATGCCCAGATCAAGCGTGCCAAGATCGAACGGATGAGATTAATCTCAAACGTTATATTCAAGATTCTATCTGTGTCGTCCGTGTTTGGGCCTGAATCGGACGGTAACTGCTTTCCGTCCATTACCCAAAAGGATAATTGATTTTAAGAGCCGTTGGGAGTGATTTTAGAGCTCAAATTTAAGCTCTATAAATAGAGAAGAATGAAGAACTTCTAGAGGTTACATTTTGCTAAGATCTCAAAGTTTTCAGATCACGACTTCAACAAAATCAAGTGAATACAGTGCTTCCAATTTCATAAAGAGAAAGTGGCAAGAAGGATTCTAAAATTAGATGTTATTGCTTCAACAATCTCTGAATCTCTATTCCTCTATTTTTCGGTTGTGTGTGCCTCTTATTTCAGTTAAAGTTATTTTAAGTTTTGCCAATTTTTGTATTCCTTTCTTTGGGGCAAGGGCATCCCGGCATTGTGCAAAAGCTTGGGGCTTGAGTTCAACCTAAAAAAATTCAAGTAGGTTCAGGATTAGCCGTAGGAAAAATCCCAAGTAGGTTTAAGGTAAACCATATGAAAAACCTCGATTGTAATTTTGTATTTTTAGTGTTGTTTTTTCCCAACATCGGTTGGGGGTGGATGTTGGCTAGATTTTGAGTCGAACCACCTTAAAAATATTTTGTGTTATATTTATTCTTATTCGCGCTTAAAAGATTTAATTTTTAATTAAAATCGAAAATCAAAAGAAAATTTTATTTATCACAATTCACTCCCTCTTGTGGGATTTCCTTATGCACAAAGAACTTCAATTGGTATTAGAGCGAGGAATCCCAATTTACTTGAATAACATCACGTGGGATATCCACTTGTGCTAAAAGAAGGTCCTCTCATAATTTTTGTGGTTTTGAGATTTTTTGTTTTATGGCTTCTTCTCTGGTTGAGATGAGTGCAACTTTGTGTGAAGGTTTTTCTTCAAATCGACCTCCCTTATTTAAAGGAGAATTTTACTTGTATTGGAAGATCAAATGGATGGGATTAATCTCAAATGTTAAATTCGAGATTCAATCAGTGTCGTCCGTGTTTGGGCCAGAATCAGACGGTAGCTACTTTTCGTCTATTACCCAAACGGCTTGTTGATTTTAAGAGCCGTTGAGAGTTATTTTAGAGCTCAAATTTAAGCTTTATAAATAGGGAAGAATGAAGAACTTCTAGAGGTTACATTTTGCTAAGATCTCAAAGCTTTCAGATCACGACTTCGAGTAAAATCAAGTGAATACAGTGCTTCCAATTTCATAAAGAGAAAGTGGCAAGAAGGATTACGAAATTAGAGGTTATTGCTTCAACAATCTCTCAATCTCTATTCCTCAATTTTTTGATCATGTGTGCCTCTTATTTCACTTAAAGTTATTTTTAGTTTTACCAATCTTTTTGTTCTTTTCTTTAGGGTAAGGGCATCTTGACATTGTGCAAAAGCCCGGGGTTTGAGTTGAGCCTGGAAAAACTCAAGTAGGTTCGGGATTAGCCGTAGGAAAAATCCTAAGTAGGTTTGAGCTGAACTGTACGAAAAACCTCCATTATAATTTTGTATTTTTGGTGTTGTTTTTCCCAACATCGATTGGGGGTGGATGTAGGCTCGATTTTGAGTCGAACCACCTTAAAAATCTTTTGTGTATATTTCTGCTTATTCGCACTTAAAAGATTTAATTTTTAATTGAAACTGAAAATCGAAAGAAAATTTTATTTACAACAATTCACCCCCCCCCCCTCTTGTGGGATTTTCTTAAGCACAAAGAACATCAATTGGCTTTAATGATCAAGGATATTACAATTGAGCACTTTAGCATTTAGTAATGCCATATAGTTTGCCATATTTCAATATATTCGATAAATTGATTTTGTCATATTATTGTCAAACGCTCATGTCCTCTAGAATGGTTTTTATATCGCTATGATTTGTTTTATTATAGTGCTTCAATCTAGCCGTAATTATACTTTAATATTTAATTACTTCATGTTAAATAACTCATATATTTTTATTTATTCATATTTATTTGGAAACTTCAAGAAACCTTTAATGTTTTTTGATGAAGACAACAAAAACTTCGTAGAACTTTTCTTAACGTGCTCTACCAAACGTGTTATTTTTTAGATGAAAAAATGTTGCTATACTCATTTTTATTAGTACTAAAAAATTAAATATTTGTTACTTTATTTTGTAAGTATTTTGTTCAGAGTTTTTTATGCTTTATTAGACATTTTGGTAATACCTAATTTGATGGCCATGGAAGTTACACTTAATCTCTATACTTCACTTTACTCCTTATAATTTATTGCTGTCATCGATTTATTTTAATATGTTTTTGAATATCTAATAACAGGTTATTTGTGCATTTCCTTCATTTTTTATGTTATATTACTTCATTTTAACTTCAATATATATTTAATTATTATTTTTAAAAAAATCTTTTTTTGCTAATTTGCATTATTCATTCAAAGTAAATCTAAATATGGTTTCAATATTATTAAACATATATCATTTGACTCATTTAGATGAGTTTTATTTAATCAAATATTTGTTTTTATAATTTTGGATATTTTTTATTTTAACCTTTGGGCAAGCTTTATAAGTCATTTTCATTTATAACTTATTTGTCAATAGATGATGGCACATTTCATCCACTTAATCTTTTGGTATTCAACTGTCCCATAAAACTTGCATCAGTTCTTTAAATATTTTACTTTAACTTCGTTAGAATATAATATAACTTAAAAACTCATTCCATGAGATTTTTACAAGACCTTGATTTAGCTATATTATATTATTCAAAATTATCTAATATCAACTTTGTTATATATATATAATTATGTAGTATGCAGTATAAAATAAATAATTTTTTCTTATTTATGCTTTTTTAATTTGGTCATTCTCAATAATTTAAAGAGATTTTTAAATGGGGAAAAGAAAGATCATTGGACTCTTTTAGATCTCTATCAATATAAATATTCATGTTTAAATTTGAAAATTTTTTAATTTTTTTTTTTGCTTGCTTCACATCAAATCTTTAATCATACCTTATTTGGAGAACAATAAGTTGATTCAAATTTCTTTATTAACATGGAATGCTATTTTTATACAATTTATCTCATTTTTTAAATTCTTTCATGTTTATTTGGTTATTTTGCTCTCTTACTCAAAATCTCTTATTATTCTTCCTTTAAATTATCTCCATTTGGTAAATCTTCTTTGTTTCAATTAATCACTTTTTAGCATTAATATATATTTGTTTAATTTTTTAAAATAATTTATTATGAGTTATGCATATATACTTTCATAATTTGTGATAGTTGTGATTGACAGTTGATTGAGATCAAACAAACATCATTAAACATCCCTTGATAATGTTTAAGTATTTTAGCATGTTTTATGAGATATTTCATAGATGTTACACTTAATAAATTTATTATCTCAAAAAGCATCTTTTACTTATAATGTGTTGCATTTGATTTGGTTATATTCCTTTTTAACTCTAAATACATCTCGTTCAAAGTTTGCATCAATTTTTTCATTGTAATAAATTCTTTAATTTTTATTTATTAAATTTTAAATACCAAAATAATATTTTATTATTACATATGCTAATTTGTTTAAAAATTATTAGTAATTCAAAATGAATTTTGATTTAGATGAAACCAATTTAGATGGTATAATCTCAATGGGCACTATCTAAGGAAGCATTGTTTTTTATTTTTAAAAATATTTTATTTTCAAAGGTTTTGGTATATTTTACAGATATTTTGATTTGGGTCAGATTTGATGATTGAAAATACTATATTTCCACTCTTTAGCATCTAGGAATGCAACAGTTTGTACAATTTGTCTTACTTCTTAAAATATCCATTTTATTTGGTTTATGAATAAGTTAATCTAAATCTCCTCTTGTGTGGTAATTACATTGCTTTAATTACATCTCATTTTAGCATTAATAATTATTTTCTAAATGTTAAGATAATATATCTTAATATTTATAATAATTTACTTTCTAATTCTTAAAAACTCCTAGAAATGTTTAATTTAGATGAAATAAGTGACTCATGTAAAAAAGCATTATAAAAAAATTAATTTCTTTTGTTTTTAAATATTTTATTTTTTATGGTTTTTAAGCAATTTTGAGACACCTTAATTGATTCTATTTTTATGATCTAGAAAATTGCAATGAATCTTTGTACTATGTTAGAATGTAATTTTCACGTACTATTTATCTTATTTCTTCAATGTTTTTATTCATAAATTTATATTACAATGGAACTCTAATTGTGTCATCCTATTATCTTTGCATCTCTTTGATTTAGTTATATTATTTTATTCAATTTTTTTTATTTTAGTTTTTTATTTGCTAACATAACATTAAAATAATATTTTATTTTTTATTATGCTCAATTTTTTTAGTAATGTTTAGAAATTCCAAGAGTGGTTTAAGAAACAATGCGAATGCCATCAAGCATAAATTGTTTAGTTTTACCCAATTAAATATTCATTTTCGTATTTTTAAATTTTTTTATTCTCTAGGGATTTGTGATGCCTTACGATATATTTTGATTTTTTACATATTGAACTATAAATTTCTTATGAGGTGTCCATTACATTACTTTTATTAGCTAATATAAGAGTGCATTAGTTTATTTATTTTGGAAGTCTTACATATTTATTTAAAAATTCAAATATTAAGTTGTTATTATTAATACTTATTTACTTTTGTAATTTACTAGTTTTCTAAGCATGGCCTAATGTAGACGAAACAAACCTTGTTGGACTTATCTCAATAAGCTGTATGATATTTTGTTTATATTTTCATTATTTAAATTTTTTATTTTCTATTTCTTTCTTATGACTTATGAGATGTTTCAATTCATATCATATTTATTGATCATGGTGACATAGTTGATCTACTTAGGATTTTATATTATATACTTAATGTACCATTTATCTTTGTTGTAGAAGGCTTTTGCTTTGACTTGGTTGTCGTACTATGTAAAATTAAATATTCTCTTATTTTATCTTTAATTTGTTATATTTTTGTAATATTACATTCCCCTAATTTATCAAACATTAACTTTATAATATATTTACATAATCTTAAAATATTAATTTATTTTTTAATTACACTTATTTTTTTAAAAAGTGATAGTAATTCAAAATGAGGTTCAATAGAGACAAAAAACAATACCGTTAGACTGTTCTCGACAAGCTGCACCAAATTAAAGAATCATTTTCATATTTTTAGGCATTTTATTTTCTATTATTTTAACAAATTTTATAATATATTTTAATTAACACGTGATTTCTGGATTAAAAAAATTATAATCAATCTCTTTAGCATTTGGAATGCAATTTGCAGGTATAATTTCTCCTATTTCTTCATTGTTTTTGCTTTAATCTTGTTATTTTACAATGAAACTCATAATCTATTATCATGTGACTAATGCAATGCTTTTATTTTTTATATTACATTACCATAATTTATCTTGCTGAATGTTTGATATAGATCTTGTTAATGATATAAAAGTCACTTATTATTATTTGTTATTATTTAATATTAAATTTATAGTAGTTTGGAACAAAGTCTGAGTGAGATGAAACAAATGTTATTAGATTCAACTCAATGAGCACTATTCAATTAGAAATTGAGCTCAAAATTATTTAAATATTTTTATTTTTTTAAAGATTTAAAGTAGTTTTGAGAATATTAATTGTTACAACATTTTATGATCTATATTATTACACTCAATTTATTTAGCACTTGGGACATGCAACTTTCTCAATGGTTGTAGACTTTGCCATGTTGTAAGAAGAGAATAGAAGCTGTGATGATTAGCCTTTTGTAAGGTTTTCACAAGCTCTCTAAGGAATAATAGAGTGGTAAGGTGTGGGTGTTTGACCCATGCAAGAGATGTTGTGACTAGTTTACCATTGGGTTTGTCAGGTTGGTGGGCATGGTTTCTAAAGCCATGCCTATAGTGATTGATGTAAAATAAATAGATAAATATACCTATTGAATGAGGCATATCCATTTGAAATCTTTCATTTAGTGTTGATGTGGACATGGTATGACATGTGAGGGGATAATATTTATAAGGAAAGTGGACCGAAATTACGAAAGAGATGAAAAAGACTAATGGAATTCAAAAATTGAGAATTTCTTATTATAAGTGCAAAAATGTGAAGTTAGAGCCAAGTAAGAAAAAAATTTAAATGGTAACTATTATTACTAATATTTTTTAGAAATTAATAATTATTAAATGTGTAAATACCTATGAGAAATAAGGAAAAATAGAAATTAATCTAGTTAGGATTGGAATTCGAAAATAATTAAATTATGAAATAACTTAAGCAAACCATCAAAAATATAATAAGATATGTTCTCATAATGTAGGATCACGATGGCAAGTCAATTTAAAAAGTGGTTCCCTAGCACACACTTTTGGTGGGTAAACCAATTAACTATGATGTCAGCATGTGTTTTTATTTGTATTCCTTGAGCTTGTTGTAATAAAATAAAGTTTCATTCTTATGATCATCACGTTCAACCTATCAATACATTTGAATTTCAATCATAAGACTTTTGTAACATTTGCATTTGGAATAAAAAATCCCAAATTTATGAATTTCGCCAATATAAGAGCCATTAACATAAATAATTGCACAAACTTTATATTGATCTTAAACTCTTGACTATGGCATGTAAACATGTAGCATAATAGTTCAAATAAATAGCTCATATGTATCTACACTATTATACAAGGCAAGAGGATTCACACTTCTTAAAGTTGGTAGAGGACACTACCTTTGATATTCTAAGCATCATAGTTTGGTGTGCAATAAAACTATCTAAGCTTAGCATGTCATTCCCTTATATTGCCAAATAATCCCAGCCATAAATCTTGCATGGTTTGTTAGTTGGTTAAAATCCCTTTCCCATTTTCAAGCTATTGTACCATATCTACTTCTCTTATACATTTATTGCATTATCTTACCAATGTTAAAACTTATCTACAAGGGGTTTCTTTGTATTTATCCATCTAAATATCATTCGCAAGATATTTAGCTTATACTTTATTTAAAAAAATTTAAAATGTACTCATTTAAATATAATCATACCTTTAGTGTGACAATGGCCCCATCTTTCTTCCTTTTTGTTGGCTATATTACAATTAAACTATAATTCTACTCTCCTTGACCTTTACACTATGTAGTTTTACTTATATTATGTTGCCTCAATTAATCTTATTTAAGCTTTATTATATATTTAAATAACATTAAAAAATTACTTTTATTTTCTCTTATTTATCATGGTAATTTGAAGTAATTCCATACGACTTCTCCTAAAACTAGAACAAACTTTATTACACTTGTCTCGAAGAGCTCTATCCCATTAGATATTTATTTTATTTCTTTAGAACATTAATTTCTTATGGTTTGGCATGCTTTACATGTCATTTAAATTTGTGACAGATTTAGTGCTCAAGGATGTAACACTTGATCTTCTTTGTATCTTCGAACGCCACATTCTCTTATAATTTATTCAATTTCTTAAAATTTTTCTTTGAATTTTATATTTTGAAAAAACTCTAAATCTTTTTTTAATGGCCTTTAAATCATTTTGATTTGCTTATATTACATTGTATCAATTTATATCATTTCAATTTTAAAATATATTTACATAATATTAAAATAAAATTTTAATTGTATTTATACTTACTAACTTTGGTTATTTATGATAATTGAAGGCTTTGTTTGCTCTAGATTAATTAGATGTAGTTGGAATCATGTTGATGAGTCTTATCCAATCAAAAATACTTTCTAGTATTTTTAAATATTTTCTTCTGTTTTTGTTTTGGTAGGATAGTTGGCGATACTACACTTGATCTCCTTTCTATCGTGAACATTAACTTTTCAATAAAATTTATCTTATTTCATCAATGTTTTCCATTATACTTGGTTATAACACTATATAAATCTAAATTTCATCTTATGTAACCAATATATCACTTTGATTCAATTATACAACATTACTTTAATTAAAAATTTTAAATTATTTTATTTTTTAATAACATTATAATTTTTTGTAAGAAATTTAAAATCATACTTAATTTTATGTCCAAGCATGTTACTCTAGATAATTTTAATATCTTATAATATTAATATTTCATATAATTTAACCTATTTAATGAAAATTTCACTTTAGTTTTTTTATAATGGAACTCAAATTTAGCTCTATTGTAACCTCCACATCATCTTTATTTGATTATATCACATAGCTTCAATTTATGTCATATATGATATATTACATATTCACATAATGTTTAAAATAATCATTTATTACTATTTATGTTGATCAGCCCTTGTAATTCAAAGTAATTCAAAACAAGGATCTGATGGAGATGAAATAATCATCATTTGAGTCACTTGGGAATCTCCATCAGAATAAATATTCAATTGTAATGTTTTAATTAATTTATTTTGTGTGTTTCTTATTTATTATTTGTTATTTTGATATGTATCTAATTTGACTATCAAAAAAGTTACTCAAGCTCTCTCTAGTATCTTTGAATGCACTATTCCCATACAATTTGTTTAATTGGATATTTTTTTTATTTTAAGTTTGGTATATTATTGTGTAATTAAATATCCTGTACTATGAGACATTTAAATTTTTTGAATTAGTTTTTTAATATTACTTTAATTAATCTCATTTTAGCACTAATATATATTTATATAAAATTAAAACAAAAGCATATTAGTATTTGTGTTTATTTATTTTAGTAATTCATAATAATTCCTTTTAACATAAAATCAAGATGAAACAAATATTATTGGACTCACCTCAACAAGCTATATTCATTTTTAAATTTTTGAACTTTTATTTTTTCTTTTTTTGGCTTGGGCACTCTTAATGAGTTACTTTGATTTATACCAGATTTAATGATAGAGGATTTTTCACTCAATGCCCTTGGTGTATTGGAATGCCTGTCACCAAAACTTTTTCTCATTTTTCATGTTCATTTGCCAAAATTTGGATATATTAAAATGAAACTCAATTTTTGCTCTTATATGGTATTTTCATCACTTTGTTTATGTTATATTACAATCACTTAATAATATCTCATTTTATCTTTATTATAAATTTATTTAATTTTTAAATAATAATTATTTTCATTATTTTTGGTTATTTAAATTTTTAGTTTGTAGTAACTCCAAAAAAGCTCCACTTCAAAAAAACAAAATTCTATGCACTTATTTAGATTGTGTTGACGTAATTGAATATTCATTTTTAAATTTTAAATATTTTTATTTTTCATAGCTTTGGAAGACTCTATGAGATGTTTTTATTTGTACCTATTTTTGTGGTCTAAGATGTTAGTTTGTACTATTTAGTATCTTGTAATAATATTTTTTTATACATATTATCTTATTTATTCTAATTTTTTTCTGAATTTGTTATATTTCTATTGAACTCTAGCTAACATCACGTGTGACTTCTCATAAAACCTTCTTGTCACATTGAATCTTTAATATATATTCACATAATGCTAAAAAAATTAGTAATTATTTTTTATAATTCTTTACCTTGGCATTTGATAATAATTAAAAACAAGGACTGATTGAGGTGAAAGGAACATCATTGGAACCTTCTTAAGAAACACTATCTAATTAAATATTCATTCTTAAAATTGCATGTAGTTTATTCTTATGATTTTGGCATACCTTACGAGTTATTTTCACTCATCAGATTCAACTATCAAGAACCTTACTCTAGTTTCCCTGGTTTCATGGAATGCCGCTTTCTTATGCCATTTATCTTATATCTTCAACTTTCGAACTTTGATTTGGTTTTATTATATTGTAAGTCATAAATACATGTCATGTAGAATATACATCACTTTGATTTGTATATATTACATTGCTTCAATTTATCTTTTTTAGGCTTACTTCTGTAATTTACGACAATTTCAAACAATGTGTGATAAATAAAACAATGGTTGTTAGTCTTATTTTGACGAGATCTATGCAATTAAAAATTAATTAAAGAATTTAATTTCTATTCTTTTGTTATAGTTTATGATTTTTTTGGGTTAAAGTTGGTATGATATCAATAATGTTAGAATCTGTCTCCATAGTATCATGGAATGTCACAACTCTAAAATTTTATCTAATTTCTTCAAAGTATTTACTTTGATTTCATTATATTACTAAGAAACTCTAACTTTTGTCTTATGTGACATTTATCTCACTTGTATTAGGTTAAATTATGTTACTTCAATTTATGACATCTTAATTTTAATATATTTTTTATAAGATATTAAAATAACATTTTTTATTATTTCCTTTTTAATTTGTTAATTCATAATAATTCTAAATGAGGCCCAATGGAGACAAATCAAATGTTATTTTACCAATCTTGATGAGCCATATCAAATCAAGTATTCATTTCTGTATTTTTCTAATTATTATTTTCTTGTGTATTTTGGCATGCCTTAAAGAAATTTTCGATTTGCATGTCATTTGAAGGTTGAGAATGTTGCATTTCAATTCCATATTATTAAGAAGTGTAGCTTTCTTAACCAATTTATCTCATATCTTCAAATTCCTTGCCTTGATTTTAGTATATTACTATGAAACATGAAATAAATTAGACTATGGCCTTTACATTACCCTAAATTTATTACATAGCATTCCTCCAATTTACAAATCTCAATTTTAAAATATATTTACATAACATTCAAATAATAATTTATTATTATTTATTCCTATTTAATATTATAATTCACAATAATTTAAAGTTAGGTTTGATTAGTAAAAAACAAATGTCATAGGACTAATCTCCACGACCTATATCTAACAAGAACTTCATTTCTCTTTTTTATGTTTTTTTTTCACACATTATGCACTATTTGTTTCATACTCTATTTAATGATTAATGATGTCAACTCGATCTCCTTAGTTTGCTAAATTGTAACTTTCTCATATAATGTTTCAAATTTTATCAGTAATCCTGTTCTGATTTGATTATATTACATTACTTCAATTTATATCATTTCAATTTTTGGATACATTTACTTATAATTAAAATAATTATTTTTTCTTATTTAAGCTTATTTAGCTTGAAAACTTGTTGTATTTCAATAGGAGGTTTAATTAAAACTAAAGAGCCATAATTAAACATGTGTTGATGGGTTCTATCAAATTAAATAATCATTTTTATATTTGTAAACATCTTATTTCCTAATATTTTGTCATGTTATTGGAGATATTTTGATTCATACCTTATTAATATCTTTAATGGCAATTACCTTATAAAATTTATCTAATTTTTTAAAATGTTCCACATTGATTTTGTTTTATTAACATGAAATTGTATATATACTCTCGTCTGAACTTTACATCAATTTTACATGGTTATATTACATTGCTTCAACTTATCTCATTTGAAATATAATAAATATTTATGTCTTGTTAACATATAAATTTGTTATTACTTATTTCTTATGGCAATACATAGTAATTCCTTAGGAAGATTGATCTAAACTAAATAAACATTATTGGACTCATTCATATGAGCCTTATCCAGCTAAATTTTATCTTTAGATTTTTGAATATTATATATTTTATGGATCTGGAATGCTTTACAAGTCATTTTGAGTCTTACTAAATTAACGATTGAGAAAGTTACACATGATCCTTTATGTTTTATTTGGTTTTATGACATTTCTTCCTTTATGACATTTTGATTATGTTGTATTAGGTTTTTTCAACAATTGGATTTGGCCTTTACAACATTTTCATGTTCTTCACGTGTCATTTTGTTTCTATCCTTATTTCATGATAAATGATGTTACACTTGATCCTCTTTATTTCAATTAATACAACATTTGAATTTAATTTATCTCACATCTTGAAACTTTTTTCATCACTTTTCTAATTTTACCATTTAACTCTACATATTCCCTTAGGTGCCATTTCGATCATCTCAATTTGGTTATATTATATGATATCAATTTCTCTATTTCTTACTTTAATATATGATAATTAAATAAAAAATAATAATTTATCATTATTTAAGCTTATTTACTCAATTCTTAAAAATTTTGAACAAGTTCTAATTGGGTTAAAACAAGTGTCATTAGTCTCATCTTGATGTGTTCATTGAGGTTAAGCTTTTATTTCTTCATGTTTAGATAATATATTTTCTAATGCATTTTGCTGCCGTTCATGAGACATTTCAAATCTTATTTGAATTAATGATTGAGTGTGTTATGATCAATTTGCTCTGAATCTTAGAATGTAACTTTCCTATAAAATTTTTCTTATTTCATAAAATTTTTTGCTTTCATTTTTTTATAATGATATGTAACTAAAAATCACATCTTTAATAATTATATTAATACAGTAATTTCTATTGTCTAATGTGATATAACTAATTTAGTTTTCCATATATATATATATAATAAGATAATATTATATTAAAATTTGTTCTTATTTACTTTGGTAAATCATTGTAGCTCTAAAGGTGGTTTGATATAGACAAAGCAAATGTTGTTTGAGTTGTGTCGACGAACCCTATCCTATTAAATATTTACTTCAACATTTTAAATTTTATTTTATAGAGGCTTTGGCTTGATTTATCAAATATTGTTATTTGTAAATCATTTGATTATCAACGATGTGGCACTCAATGTCCTCGATACAATGGAATGCAATCTTCACTTAGAATTTATCTAATTTTGTGAACTTTTTTGCATTGACTTTGTTATTTTAATATGCAACTCTACATCTATTCTCCAGTGACTTTTTCATCATCAAGATTTGGTTATATTAGGTTGCTTCAATTTATTTCTTTTCAACATTAACTTATATTTATTAAAAAATACAATAACTATTTATTATTTTCTACTTACATTTATTTTGCAATTTGCAAATGTTCAAAACATGGTCCAAACAAAACAAAGCAAATGTCGTCGGACTCATCTCTAGTAGATCTATCCAATTTCATTTTCATTCCTTTATAATGAAATATTTAATTTTCTAAGATTTCAATATTTTTGTGAGAAATTATGAACCATACCTAATTTGGTGATTTTGATTTCACCTAATCGCCATAGTATCATGCAATGCAACATTTGCCTATAGTTTATCTTATATATTCTTTTTTTTTTCTTTTATTTTATTGTGTAACTATGTTACTCTAAATCCCCTCCCTAATGACATTTACTTTACTTTGGCTTGGTTATATTGTATTACTTCAATTTACCTCATGTTAGATTTAATATATATTTACTTCAAATTTTAAAAAAAAATTAATAATTATTGTTATATACTATTATAATTCATAGTAATTACAAATGAGATTTGATCGAAAAAAAATAAACATAATTAAACCGATATAAACTTCCAAAATTAAATTAAATATTAATTGTTATGTGCTTTAAATGTCTTCTTCTACTACTATTATATCACCTTTGTTGGCTTATATTACATTGACTCAACTTATCTCATGCCATCTTTCATATATAGTTCTTAAATTTAATAAAATACTTTATTAATAGTTATGTTGATTCTTCATGCAATTCACATTAATTCAAATGAAATCTAATGAAGATGAAAAAGATTTCATTACATTTTCCATAACACTCCATTGAATCAAATATTCCATTGTATTTTTTAAAGTATTTTATTTTCCAAAGTTTTGATATGCTTTAGGATATATTTTGATTAACCAAAAATTTGATAAATGAGAATGTTACACTCAATCACTTTTTCATAGAATTTTTCTTTCAAAAAAGTCTTCTACAATTTCATCAAATATTTTTCTTTGATTGGCTATATAGTATGAAACTCTAAATCTTTTATAATGTGACTTCTATATTTTATTAATTTGGTTTTATTGTATAGCTTTAATTGATTTCATTCAAAATTTATTAATCATTTACTTAAAAATAAATTTATACTTTATTACTATTTATTTTAATATATTTTGGCAACTTATACTATTTGAAAATGAGGTTTATTGACATTAAACAATAATCATTAGAAATATCTCAGTGAACTCTATCTAACTAAATTTATTTTTTCTATTTTTAAATATTTTCTTCTCGAAAGCTTAGAACATTTTGTGAGCCATTTTTTGGCACCTCATTTGGTGGTTATGCATAATATGCTTGATCTCCTATGCATCTTCAATTGTAACATTTTCTTATAATTTACCTATTTTCTTGAAATTTTTCTTTTGATTTGTTTAAATTATAAAGTAACCCTCAATCTTCTCTCTTATCATATTTGCATTATATTTAATATGTTTTATTAGATTATAAAAAAAATTTCATTACACATTTGACATATATTTTCATTACACACACATGCACATGCATACCATGACACACACACACATGCACACATACATGCACACTCATGCACACAAGCATATACACACACACACACGCAAACACACTTACACATATACATAAATTAGCAAAAGCATGCACACAAGTACATACACACATATATGTACATGCACTTAGACTTGCACACAAGTGCATGCACATGTGGCTGCACATGCTTTCATAAACAAATGCACATGTGCACATACACACAAGCATGAACCAACATACACACAAGCATGTATGGACATACACACATGCACATGCACCAACACAAACAAACAAATATGCAAGTGCATTTACACACACATAAGCACACAGGAATGCACACACACATGCACACACATATGAACATAAACATGTGCACACATAAGCACTTGCACACACAAAAAGTATGCACTCTTAAATACACATACACACATGCACACACTTCTTAAGAATATGTAAAAAACTTTCACACACATACATGCACACACATGCACACACACACACTAACATGCACACACACATGCATGCACAAATACACATACACACATATATAGACACATGCACACTAATGTGCACACACATACATATGCATACATGGATACATACAAAGGTACACACATGTGCCAATGCACACACACACACATGACCACACACACACCCAACAATAACACACATCCACACACACAATCACATACTCATGCACACACACCCACACACATGCACACAAGCACACACACACAAACTCACATGAATGCTTATAAATAGATGCACACACACACATGCACAACTAAACACACATGCAAACACATCAATAAACACAATTCACATATGCACACACACAAAGAAACATTCACACATGTACATTAACACACATGCATACTCTCACACATGCACACGCGCAAACATATGCACACACATTGGATCACACAAATGGACAAACTCCTACATGCACACCCATCATATTGACACATAGGAATACACAAACAAACATGCACACAACCACACATGAACATATACACACACCCACACACAATTATACATATATGCACAAAAGTAAATGCATGCACTTACACACACAATTACACACCTATGCAGATACACTAATACATGCATGTAGAGACACATTCAAAAATGCACAAACATACACTTGCACATTAACACAAGCACATCAGCACTCAGAAAAACACACACACATGCATGCACAAGTGCATGCACACACACATACAAATTCACATTAACACATGCAAACACACACATTCACACACAAAAATTGGTACACATACGTGCACACACTCACATACACACATGCGCGCCCATACACACACAAACTAGCATACACATGCACACAAAAACACACACACACTTGCATCGCAAACACATTATAAATGCATGCATACTCACATGCATACATAAACACTCACACACACAAGTGCACACGCATATGCACACACATAGGAACATGTACATGCAAATTTATACACACATACATACAAATATTCACAAACACATAAATGCCCTTACCTACACGCACAAACATACATATATAAAGACATATACACATGCATGCATCCATAAACATATTCGCATGTGTGTGCACGTACACACACATGCACACATCCATACATTTATGCACACACAAATGTACACACACTCACACACATGAACATAAAGACACATGTACATGCCAAAACACTCAAATGTATACACATGCTTACACACACATGCAAACACCTAAACATATACACACATACACATAGACACATGAGCACACACCCACACTTACACACCCACATGCACATGCACACATAAACACACACACACACAAATGTACATAAACACAAACATATAAATTCATATGCATGCATACACACACACACAGACACATACACAAATACATGTGCATAGCTATACAAACACATTAGCACACACATGGAACCACACATGCAGCCACAAACACAAATGCATTCATGCACACACACACACCCATGAATTCACATGCACAAGCATGAAAGTATGCTCGCTCACACACATGCACAAAGACGTACAACCACACACATGAGCTCACACACACAAATGCGTGCACACCCACACACATACACTAACATGCATACACACTCATAGGCACACACATGCACACAAATAAGCATATGTACACACACATGCACACAAAATATATGGACATGCAAAGTCACACATAAAAAACACACATACAAGAACACACACCCAACAAGCACATGCACACACACAAGCACGTATGCATGCACAAAAGCACACACCCATACAAGCACACACATCCTTACACACACAAGTATAGACATGCCAATAAGCACACACATACACATGCATATGAACACATACCTAAGACTACACTTACACAAATAGATATTTACACACACAAAGATTCATGTACCAAAACACACAGACAAATATAGTAGGCACCCCTCCACATGCACACATGAACACACACATTCACATGTGTATGCATGCACACCAAAACATTGACACATGCACATGCATGCAAACACATGCACCACACACACATGTGCATAGGTACATGCACATGCACTCACATGCAATTGCACACAAGCACTCAAATATGCACACACACATGTACTCATAGTCACACACACATGTACTCATAGTCACACACACATACACACACATGCACACTCACACATGCACGCACACACATGCACATTCACATATGCGCACACACTAAAACATGCATGCACAGATGTACACATGAAAACATGCATAGGCATGCACACATGTACGTGCATGCTCATGTGTACACAAACACACACATTAGCTCTAAGAAACATCCCTTCAAACATGCACACATACACATAGATGCATGCATGTGCACACACACACATGAACCTACATTCATGCATATACACAAACACATAGACATGCAAAAACAAATGTTATTACATGTAAACACAAACACGCATACAAACAAGTAAGCATACAACTGCACATGCAAATGCACAAACACACACACACATATAAGTACTAACAAACATACACGCAAAAAAAAAGGCATATGGACACTGCAAATGAGATAAGCATACACACATGCACATCCACACATGCTCACATATGCATGCATAACACACACATATGTACACACATACACGTGCATATGTACACACTTGCATACTCACGTACACCTACTCACATGTGCATGCACACATATGTAGGTACACATACAGACATACACATGCACACACACACACACACACATGCACACATATGCCAACACATGCACATTTCTACACATGTAAAGCACACAAAGTTACATGCATACCCATGCAAAAATCACACATGCACAAATACATCAAAAACCATGAATGCATGACCACACAAACTTGCACACACGTGCGTGCCCATGCACAAATACAAACACATTCACACATGTATCTTCACTCGAACGCACACACAAGCACTCATGTGCATGTGCATAAGCACACACATGCACACAAAAAGCTACACAAACATGAGCACAAACATGCACACACACACACATGTAAATTCAAATGCATGGACATACGCACATACACAAGTACATGTACACACATGCACAAGCACACCTATGCACACACACACATACATATGCATAAGAATGCACAAATGCGCACACATCCAAATGTACATGTGCATGCACATGCACACACACAAAGGCACATGTACATGAACACATAGGCACATGCACATACACACACAATCACACATACAGACTCATTTATAAGCACATGGACCCACAAACATGATTATGCAAAAAATGCACATATGCATAAATGCATATGCTTGTATGCACACAAACACATGCAACTAACATACTAATGCACACAAACACACAGAGACAAGTGCACATGCATAAACACATGTGCATGCTTGCACACACATACAACACGTACAAAAATATGCACTCACATAACCACACCCACGTGCACATAGACACGTACTTTGACACAACCACATACCACACACACGCACAAGCACTTACACACACATAGGCACACATGACATGCATGCAAAGACATGCACACACATACAAACATGCACGTACTCTTACACTCACATGCACATATGTGAACACACATGCAAACACGCACACAAGCATACACACAAACACACATATGTACACATACACACACACACACGCATGCACACACACATAGACACACATGCATAAACACAAATGCACATGCACAAATGTATAAATAGACATGTGAATGAAGATAAATATACATACATGCATGCATGCACACACACATGGGTACAAATGCACACACTCGAATGTACAAAGACATATGCAGACACATATACACATAAAAAAGCACACATGTGTAATCACATGCACTACCAGGCACAAAAGCATAGACAGACACACACATGTAGGCATGCAAAAACATACCACATGTACGCACACAAACATGCTCACACACATACAAGCATAAACATGCACACGCATGCACACACCCACTTAGACATACATGATGATATGTACACATGTGCACTCACACATACAAACCAAAACATTTGCACACATGCTCACAAACTCAAAAATGCTTACACACAGAAACACATGCATGCAAGAAAGAGCATGCACACATAGACACACACATGACTACAATGCTAGACACACAAACACATGTCCAAACACAATTGCAAAGACATGCACAAAAACACACATGCATGCACACATTCACACACACATGTGTGTAAAAAAATAAATGTAAGCATATGCACATGCATGCACTTGCACAAGCACTCATAGACATGCAAATGCACACTTACACCCTCATACATGCTCATAGGAACACCAATATACTTACACACTCACACACACACATGCATGCCAATGTCCATACACATGAACACACACACACACACAGATGCACCAATACACATGCATTCACACATGGCGCAAGAGCTACACACACACATACACACATCCATGCACAAACACGCACATGCATACGCACACACACAATAAGTTGCACTCACATACACACATATACATACATATAGACAAATGCACATACAAATTCAAACAAACACACATGCACACAGACAAACATAAATGCACACACATGTCAACATACACATGCATGCACCACACATAGACACAAGCATAGAAATGTGCACATGCATGTGCACACATGCAAAAACACATGCACACAAACTTGTACACACAACCACACACACACACACATGCTTACGTGCACATATGTGCATAAACTCTCACACAACCATGCACACACAAACACATACACCCACACATACCCAAAAAAACCCACCTACACACAAGCGCACACACACACACACTTAGAATATGCACACACACCCACTTAGAACATGCACACACACACGCACGCATAAACAAAAACAAATGTGCACATCGACACACATGCAAGAAAACATACACATATGCTCAAACACCCATGCACACACACACACACAAACATATATTTATGAATACACAAATGCATTGACATACAACATGCACACATATAAGCACATGCATAAGTAGACACAAACAGGCCCACAACATCATAAAAGATCAAATGCAAACAAAAACATGTATTCATTTGCACACATAAACACCTACACACACACCTACAAACACATTGGTGTGCATGCACAGATGCACATGCGCACACATGCACATACACACACACACATGCATGCATTAGCACACGCATGCTCACACATGTGCATGCATTGATAGGAATACACATAGGCACACACAAGCACATAAATGCAAGCACACACATGGTCACACTAACATGCACACACGCACATGTCTATGTATGTATATGTAGACACATATGCACAATCACACACATGGACATGCTAACAAGCACACACACACTTGTATTCACACACACATGTGAACACTTCTACACACCTGCACACACACATACATATGCATAAATTCCATCACACACCAACACACACATGCACACATGTGCACATGCATATAAAGACACACACATGCATAGGCACACATGCATACACACACCTTACGCACAAGCATGCACACATATATGCCTGCATATTCACATGCACACACAAGCCTAAACACACAAACATTCATAGGCATGCAAACACAAACACACACGCACACTCATACACACATGCATGTGTACAACAACACACTTACATATACAAACACATGCTTGAGAACACACTTATACAAATGCATAAATATAAAACACATAAACAAGCACACACGAACACAAATGCACACATGTAGAAACATACATACACACACCTACACCCACAAACATACACATGCATAGTACATACACACATGCACACACATGCACATGCACATACACAAATAGCACACATGTGCACATAAACTCTCCCACTCACATGCTCACACTCACACACATGTACACTTATATACACCCACAAACATACACACACACACACACACAACACTCACTCACACACACACACACATTTATTAGCCTATGCTTACAAGTACACACATATACACCTACACATATAGGCATACATACATAGACACATCCACACACTCACATCAACACACATACACACACACACACACCCGCCATACACACATGCATGCTAGTGCTTAAACATGCTTACATCACAAACATACACGCACATAAACACTTTCATAAATGTACACACCCATGCATAAACACACTCACAAACACACACATAGAGACTCATAGTCACATGCGCATGCACATGTAAACGAGTAAGCACACATACACATGCGCATGCGTGCACACACACACATACAAGCACACTCATGCACAAATAATAACACAAATACATTTCCACACAAATGCTCAAACATAAATACATAGACAAACACACAAACATACTCAAGCACACACACATATGTACAAACTCATAAATTTGCAAAAGCGTACACATAGACACGTATATGCACATATGCATGCACACACACACACATGTAATCGTAAGCACACACAAATACACGTACACACTCACAAACGCATGCACATGTATGCTTAAGCCTAGGTAGAGATTCATATAGGAAAAAACATGCACACTTATAGAAACACATGCACAGGCAGACATGAAGATGCACACACACATACACTTGCATGCATGCACTCACACATGCAATCACGCACATGTAAATCCACACACACACACTTGCCAATATGAACACACATACATACACACACACACATTCACAAAATGCTCACACTCACCCACAAATGAACAAACACTCAAACATAGGCCCACACACACACATAAACCCACATGCACACATGTTCATACACATGCACATAGATGCACAGACACACACAACCACATATGCACATACACAGAAACACACTAAACATGTGCATGTGCACCCCCATGGACAAACACTTATATGCACACATGCACACTCATGCAAAAATGCATATGATCACATGTACACACACACACTTAAATACCCACACACACACACACACTTATGAGCACATATACACGTGAATTCACATGACAACACATGCATAAACACACACACATATGCACACATGCATCAGTCACACATGCATGCATATGCACATATGCACAAGCACACAAACACACATGCACATATAAAAACACACATACATAGGCTTGTACTCACACACAGACATACACACATACAATCACAATCACACACCTACACACGCAAACATGAACACTCACACATGCTCACACACATGACTATGCATGCACATACACATTCACATGCTAATACACACACAAACACATGTAAGGATGTGAACCAATGCATAGACATGCGCACAAATATATGAATGCAAGCAAACAAACATAAACATTCATGCACACACACACACCAAAACACACACACATGAGTACAAAAACACCAAAAGGCATGTAGATGCACATGCACAAATGTACCTATGCACACATGCAAGTAGCTATCCACTCGAATGCACAAGTCCACACATACATGCACAAAAATCACACATAGGAACCAGATGCATGCACAAGCATACACACATGTGCATATAGATATGAACATAAATGCACACACACAAGAATGCACATATGTACACATATACACACTGATATGAACATAAATACATGCACACATACATACATGCATGCATTTACGTATGCACACACATACACACAAAGACACAAACAAATGCATATACACACATGAACACCCATGCATACACAGGCATTCACATACACTCACATGCTCTCACACAAACATGCTCACACAAATTCATGCACACACACACATACATAGACACACAAATGACCACACACACAAATACACATGCACATGCACACACAAACATACTCACACATGAATGCATGAAACCACACAAATGCACACAGACACAAAGGCATATGTGTACACGCATGCATGTATACATGCCCAAAGGCACATACAGAAAAATATGCATGCATATGCATGCTCACACACACACATGCCCGCACACCCATGCACATGCATACACATACCAATGCATATATACTCACAAATGCACATGTACTCACACACACACACACACACACATGCATACCTATGCACCCATGCATATGCATATACACATACACTAATACACACTCACATAAGCACACACATGCACACATATAAACATTTGCACAAACACTTAAACACATGCACACACATGCACAAACACACATATTCACACATCCTTGTGTACCCATGCATACACATGTACACATACATGTGCACACTCACATGCATTTGGGTGTACAAAAACATTTGCTAGCACATACACTCAAATTCACTCACATGCACACATGCACACTCTTAAGCAAACACAAGCACATTCAAGCACACCCACACGCACACATGCATAAACATGAAAACACACACAAACCAACATGCAAGTACACACACATATACACACATAAATTCAGTCACACACATGCATGAGCTGACATACATGCACTCACACATGCATGAACACACCCACAAGTGTAGAGGTTTATATACTTACAAACACACAAATAAACATACACACAAAAAAACACACGTGCTCATAAATATGTATGCATACCTACTAAGATGCTTGCACACACACACATATAAATACACATAGGAATACAAGCATGAAGAAAAATGTATACACACACACACAAGAGCACACACACATAATGGCACAAACACACACACACATACACAAGTTTGCATGCATGCACACAGACAAATGTACACACACATGTACAAAAAAATCACATGCAAACCCACACAAACATACATACATTCACACACACATGCATAAACACACATGCAAGCACACACACAGATGCAAACACTGCATGTACACATGCACACACACAACAACACACACCAACACATACACAAATATGCAACCACACAAACTTACACAAACATGTAGATGAACATACACACATATGCTCAAACATACACACAAGTATAAACATACACACCCCTATGCACACACACACAAATGCACTCACACATAAGCACATGAACAAATACCCATGCACACATAGGTGCTCACACATATATGTATGCCTACTCATATAGACACATGCACACAAAACATGCACACACACACACACACATACACACATATCGACACACATGCATACATCCATGCACGAACATGCACCTATGCAACCACTAATACCCATAGACATGCATGCCATAAACACACACAAGACAAATGCCTGGCCACATACATACACACGCACATGCCCACACACATGCAAGCACAAAGAAACACAGTCACACATGCGTACACACACATGGACACTTGCACATATACACATGCACACACCCAAATGTAGGATCAAACACATTCACAGTTATGCATTTATATGCTCACACACAAATAGGTATATGTGAACATATGCAGACAAACATGCACCCACACGCTCATAAGCACACAAACTCGCATGTGCACACTTAGAAGTATATATGAACATATATGAGTGCACACACAAGCATAGATACTTGCACACATGCATAAGGAAACACATGCAAACATATGCACATGCATACAAATGTATAAACATGCATGCATGCACGCATGCACACCTACATTCAAACACATAGGCACACACTAACAAAAAAACAAGTGCATACATATACACACATATACACACACACTCACTCTCACATAGGTGTGCACACACATGCAATGTGCACCTAGAAATGCACACATACACAAATATACACACACTCGCACAAACATACACACACACAAAGCCCTACACACATTGGGGCACACACACAAACATATAAACAAAGGTGCAAACATTTATACATGCACACACACGTGCACACACTCATAGATGCACACATATAGGCATGAATGCTTATATACATGCTCTAATGCTTACTTGTCCACACACACTCACAAGCACACACACATGCACAAATATGAACTGACACTCACGTACACACACATATGCACACACATAGACATACACACACACATGCACACACATGCACATACATACGCACACATGTACATGTAAACACTAACATGCACATGTACATCCACACATGCATACGCATTAGCAAAAACATATGCATACACATGTACCCACACACACATGCATATAAACACACATGCACATGCACACAGACATGCAAACACAAGTACACACACCCTCACATGCATATAATCCTAAACACACATGCGTGCACACATGAATACACACACGCAAGTAGCTACACACACACTTGTGATCGCATGCACACACACACACATTCACTCATGCACAGCCACACACACTTGCATACATAGAAATACCCAATCACACAACTATACACACGAACACATACACACAAGCACACTCACACACACACATGGGCACACATGCAAATCCATAAACACATACATACATATACATACATATGCATGCACACACACACACACTTACACATAAGCATGCACATGCACAACAACACACACACAAACTCATGTCTACAAACTTTCACACACATGAACACATTGACACATGGATGCACTCACACTTAGAAAAACAAATGCACCCACAAACACACGCATGTAGCCATATGCATAAACATGTGCATGTCCACTATTACACTTATAGATGCACACATGCACGCACACTCACATGCACATGCACATATAAGCACGTAGTCATGCAAACACATGCACACACAACCACATTTTCACATGCACACACACACACACAAACAAACATATACATGCACACATGCTTAGACACATGTACACCACACACATGAATGCACAAAAATACACTCATGTAAAGTCACACACACATGCACACATAGTTATACACACTAACATACACACACATGCACACACATGCAAATGATTAGATACACACATGCATATAAAAATATTCCTAAATCCACATACACACATAATTGCACGTTAACACACACAAACATAGATAAGAAAACACATACACACACAACCATACATGCACATGCACTTATACACATGCACATACACAAACAAGCACCCACACATCGACACATGCATGCACAAAAACACATACATACATGTGCACACCCATGAACTCACATGAACATGCATGCACACACATACAAACACACACACACATGTAGGCACATGATCACACACACGTCCACACATGTATACATACACTCACACCCATGCAAGCACAAGCCCAAACACACGTACACATATAAACATAAACACATACACGTATACTCATAAGCACACTTTAATGATAGGACACACACATGTGCACACAAAAACATGCACAAATGCACACGTAGTAAGTATACAAGTACACATGCACAAAAGCAATCACTCACACACATACAGACATGAAGATAGACAAACACATTGACACGTAGACATGTACACACATATATCCACACAAACATATGCATAGATATAAACAAACATACATATGCATACACATGCATGAATGCAAGAATGCAAACACACATATATAAAAGCAAGCATGCAAAGGCATGCACATGCACACAAACACACTCATGTTTGCACACACATGCACATGCACACATCCACAGGCTAAGGCAAACAAACACACATGCATCGATACACGAACACACACGTGTAATCATGCATGGACACACATGTACCCAAGCACATGCATAGGCATGCATATACAAATGTACACCCTCACATGCATACATGTACAAAAACACATAAATAAAATACATCTACATGAGCACACATATGCATGCCCACATAGACATGCACTCTCAAACACACAAATCCCTACCCCTACATAGATTCTTAGATGCAAAAGCAAAAGCAAAAGCAAAAGCACACACACTTGCACATGCACATGTACACACACGCACGCACATACACACCCAAGTATGCACACACACCCAAGTATGTAGACACACACAAGCATGAACACACCAACATGTGCACACATTCGTACACTCATGCAAACAAACAAGCACACAAACACATATGCACACACATGCACACATACACCAGCATACAAATAAATATGCTTACAAACATACATGAATACACAAATAGACACACATACACGGACAAACACATTTTTGCACACACAAATGCATGCATGCAAGAATGCAAACACACATACACACATGCATGCTTAGACACACACACACACACACATATACGAATGCACATATCCACATCGACAAATGCACACACATACATGCATACCCATGCACACATGCACATGCACACACATGTTGATGCACATGCACAGAAGTGTAGAAACACACACATAGATGCATGTACATGAGCATGCACATGCACACATATGCACTCACACATACACAGATGCACACAACCATGCAAACACACAATCAAATGCACAAGCAAAGATTCACACATAAGCACACCAACATGCATATGGACACACACATATGCACACCCAAGTACCCATGCACACACATATGCATGCACGAAAGCACACAAACATCCTCTAATACACTCACATGTGCGCACAATCACACACTCACACAATCGTGCACACAAATGCACACACACATACACATACACATGCACTACACACATGCAGACTCACACTTGCCCTCCATACACCACACACATGCATATAGAAATATAGATATGCATATGCACTCACATGTACACATACACACCCATATACATATACATGTACAGACACACACACCACCTACACACATACAAATGTTTGCACAGACATACACATATACAAGCATGTGTAGACAAAGAAATAAATGCAAACATGCTCACACACCCACCCAAAACCAACCCACACACACAACAAACTCATGCAAAGCATGTACACACACATGCACATGTACGCATAAATGTAGGCAAACAACATAAAAAGCATGCTCATGCATTCACACAACTAAACACACACTCCAATGCACAAATAGATGCATACATGCACACACTCACCAAAACACATGCACAAGCTAACACACATGCACTCTCACACACACACACACATGCACTTGTGTGCACTCTCACACACACATGCATGTGTGTGTAGTCCCACACACATACACATTCAAACATGCACATGCACACCCACGCACACACATGCAAATGCACACAAGCACATACACACACATACGCACATGCACAAGTTGAAACATGCGCACATGCACATACACATACACATAAGTGTGCATGCACACACATGTGTACAAACACACCCAAACACATGTAGACCCACAAATGCATATGCACACACACACACACACAAATGCACAAACACTTGCAAAGGCACACATGCATAAATACATATGTGTAGACACATGCACCCAAATATGTACATTGACATGCACTCTCAACTAGACACATATGTAAGCATGCATGCCCACACACATGTACATGCACATGCACACAAACCTACCCACACAAACAAGAACACACTCACACATACACACACATCAACATACTACAAATATACACAAACACATGCACACACACACACCCACCCACACACAATCATGTGCACACATATGTATGTGAACTAAGGCATAGAAGCACATTTGTAAGCACCCACACACACACCAGCACATAGTGACACACACATGCACACATATCTTGACCCACACACATGCCTGCAAACACAAGCACTTACAATCACTATAGTTGAGCAAGCACACACACCCACACACTTATAAGCACATGCACACACACACACACAAACATGAAAATGTGCACTCACATGCACTATAACTTATGCATGCACACATGCACATGTACACACACTCACATATCCATGCACACACACACACACAAACACGATCACAGACACGTACACACACAAATGGAAGCATGAGAACACACACACGTATGCACATGCAAATGGACACACACAAGTAGACAAGCACACTCACACACATACATCTATACACAAACACATACATACTCACACAAAGACATGACACATATGGGCATGTGCATGAAAAATAACATACACACACATACTCACATGCACATGCACATGCAAAAGCATATGCATAGAAACACATGCAAGGACATGCATACATAGATAAATAACTATACACACACACAAACACACACAAATGCACATAGAAATGTGCATGTATGCACCCAAATGCACACATGCTCTCACTTGTCCACACGCATAGGCACACATAGACACAGACACATGTACTGACACATGCATATACACATGCACACATACATACACATACGTGAATAAACACAAACACACAGGAACACACAAGCACACACATATACATGCACGCACACCACACCCATGCAGATGCACATGCAGCAACATGCACATGCATTCATGCATGCACACATGCCCGCACTTATATCCACACACATACATGCACATATATGCATGCACACACACAAATACACAAGTAGACACACACTCAAACACACCAACATGCACACACACTCACACATGAATGAACATAAGTGTGCACACACATAGATGTGCATACATATATACCCATATGTGCACCCACAAATGCACTCACACACATACAAAGACTCACACACCTACCCCATGCACGATGATGCAAACATATGCATATGCACAAGAACACACATATACATGTACATAAACACAAACAGACATCTAAGACCACAAGCATAGACAGATAGACATGCATGCATATGCACATGCATATACACATGCATAGCCATGCACACACATGTGCATGCACACACACATGTATATGCACTCACAAATGAACTTACATGCACACAAATACACTCACTCATACACATGCACATAAAAACATACACACATTCACCTGAATAAACACCAACTTACTCACACAAACACAAATGCACATACACAAACTCCACACATAATAACACAAATAGGCATACACACTCGCACACACACACACACACTTGCAAACCCACAAGCACCAAAACACACACAAACACATGCACAAGAACACACATAAATACCCACAAACACACAAGCAAGCATGAACACATACACACACATACACGCATGTATGCACATGGATGCACACATATCTACTTATCGATACATCCACATGCACACACACACAAATACGCATAAGCACATGCTCACAAATGCATAAACACATGTGCATAGACTCGCATAGGCTAACAGAAACATACATAGGCACAAACATATAAACATAGATGTACACACACACGCATACACATTGTCACAGCCACGCACCCATGTACACACAAACACGTACACACATGTATGGTTGTACACTCACTCACAAGCACACATATTCCTATTGACACACGTGAACAAAAACATGCAAACATAATGTACATGCAACAACACATGAGCACAAACATGCACATGTACATATACACACAAACCCATACATGCACACATATGCAAGCACGTACAAGCACACACACTCACTAACACACTCGCACAAGCACACATGCACACACATTGTACACTCACGTGCACAAAAAGTTACACACTTATACACAAATACGTGTGCATGAACATACATACACACACATGTGTATGCACATAGACATAAAGAAACACTAGAAAACACATGCACACATGCATACAAACACACGAACACACACGTGTGTGCACCTACACATACACATCACATGGATTATCATGCACCTGCATGCACATAGATGCATACACACAAGAACACACATAGACACAACCACGTACATACACATGTATTGCCACATGCATGTGTAAACACACACGCATAAGTGCACACTAGTGCACGCACATGTACACGCACACACACACAAATGAATACATGCACACACACATGCACATGCACACATAAGTAAGCACACAAGCACAATCACAAAGATGTACACTCGCACACACATCTACATACACATGCACATGAACATACACACACACACATATGCATAAACATGTACACACACATCCATCATAGCATTCACAAATGCACACACACTCACACAAAGATGAACACACATGCATGTACCCATGCATGCACATGCTGCAGCACTTGCACACAAATGCACAAGCATTTATTCACACACAAGCACACACACGCACACACACATGCAGAAGAATACATACATGTGCACATATATGCACATACACACATCTACACACACGTGCATATACATACAACTAAATGCACACAAAAGCACATACACATGCACAAACCAACATACTCATACAAGCACACACGAACACATATTTGTATGCACAAGCACACACACAAATACATGCAAATAGAGCCTCATGCACACACTAACACTCGCACATATGTGCATACACATACATTTATATAGACATGCACACATACATATATGCACATGAAGACATCCAAATATGCTCAAATGCTCAACTAAAAACACACAAAGCACAAACACACTTACACATGCACACATATACCCATGCACCCACAAACACTGATGCACACACTTACATACACACATGTACATACACTCACACATGCACACATACACAGAGAAGAATGCACACACAGGTTCACAAAAACACATAGACATGCTCACATGTACACTTGCACACATATGCACACTGACACACACAGACACACACACGAGCACATGCATGCATGCACATGCAAAAATGCACACACATGAACACAAACACAAACACACACCTCTGTACACTCACACCCATACACACATGCACACATACACATATAAACATGCACACACATGTACACATGCACAAATACACATGCACACATGTCTACACACACACATACTCTCATGCACACACTCAAACATGGACATAGACACATAGAAACACCATATTCATGCACATGCTCTTGCACACATATAGATAAAGACATGAACAACCATAGACATGCACACACCCATAGACACATGGGAAAACCATATGCATCCCCACACACACATGTAGACACTCACACATAGGGATAAATCATGTGCACACATGTGCATAAACACACACATGCACATGCACGCACGTATGCACACATGCGTACCTATGCACACACGTACACACACATACGAACAAGTAAGCACTCACAAGCATAGGCATAAGAGCACAAATATAGGCACGCACACAAGCACATGTATGCTCAACCACATGCACACACAGACACACATGCATAAGGAGTCATAGACATGTATAAGAATGCTCACATGCAAAACACACGCACACATGCACACATTCATAATCACTAACACACCTGCACCCATATAAATGCACACACACACACTTGAACACACCAACACGTGTACATACTCACAAACATGTAGAAAGATAGCAACACATATACACAAATAAACAAACAAATACATAGACAAGCACACAAAAGAACACACACTAAGTTGGATTTACAAACACACATACACACATGCAAATGCAGACACACTCGTAAAAAGGAAAATATGCACACACACACATTCACATGTACAACTACTATCGCATACATATGCATATAAAGATGCAGACAAACACAAACACTAATATACCCATGTGTACAGACATGCCCACATGCACAAACACACTCATACAGACTAGAACATGACACACATGCACAAATACATGCACACATGCGTACAAAGACACATGAGTAGATTCACACATAGACACATGTGCATATGCATGCAACCACTTATGTATATACATGCACCAACAAATATAAGCATGCATGCACACTTGCATATGCACACACACACATGAACATGTGCACACATGCAAAAGAGCACACACACATAGACGCACACATGAGCAAATGCAAAGATGCAAACACACACAAATGCAAATGTACTGTCGCATGCAAACATGTAAGCACACAAGCATAAACACATGCAAGCACAACTCACACACAACACAAATAGGCCCACGGAATAAGTCACATAACCATACATGCATTCATACACATAAACATGCTCACACATATACATGAAATGATGTACACACAAACACACCCACACATTTGCACACATAAACACATACACATACAGACACACACACACACACACAGATGCAAATACACAAACACACTTGTGCATGAACACTTACACATATACACATGCACCACCCATACACACTCATGCCCACATGCACACACATGCATGCATATGCACAACCGCACACATGTGCACATTCTCAAGCTCACACATGCACACATAAAATGACATGCACACGTACACTTGCATACACAAACACGTAAGCATGCAAATGCTTATATACATGCAAACACACCACACACACCCATTGGGACACACACAAATACACAAAAACACATGTATAGCACATGCAAACACTCACACAAGTACACACACACACACATAAACATATACACATGTGCAGACATGCACACACAAACATCCACAAAAGCACACACATATGCATGTGCACACACACAAACACATATACAAGCACACTCAAACATGCATGCATGCACACGATACATGCACATCCACACACAAAGAAGATCATGTATATGGATGAACATGCATACACACACAAGTACACGGATAAGCTAACACACACATGTACATGCATACCATCTCACCCACACACACGCACATACATGCACACTCATGCACACAAGCATACACACACACACACACTTACACATACACATAAATATGTAAAAGCATGCACACATGTACATACACACATATATGCACACACACTTAGACTACACACAAGTGCATGCACATGTGCCTACACATGCTTTCATATACAAATGCATAAAAATAATCACAAGCATGTACACACATATACACACTTCTAAGCATGCATGCATGTACTTTTAGAGAATGCACATAAACACTTGCACCCACATGCACAGAAGTGTGCACATGTGCACATACACACAAGCATGAATGGAAATACACACATACACACACACATGCACAAGCACTAACACATGCATACAAAAATGCAAGTGCATGTACACACACATAAGCAAACATGAATGCACACACACATGCACTCACACACATGCACGCATACACACACATATGAACATAGGCATGTGCACACATATGCACAGGCAAACACAAAAATATGCACACACACACACATGCACACACATCTATAGGAACACATAGACAATTCTCACACACACATGCATACACAAACATGCACATACACACACTCACATGTACACACAGATGCACACATTCACACACAAATACACATACACACACACATGCACACACACAAACATATGCACACAAATGTGTACACAGATGCATACAAAGGTACACACATGTACTGATGCACACAATCCCACAAGAACACATGCATAAACCCAACAATTACACACACACACACAAAATCACATACGAATGCACACACAACCACACAAATACACACAAGCGCACACACATGAATGCACATAAATGCCTATAGATAAATGCATGCACACATGCACAACTAAACGCACATGAAAACACACACATATAAACACAATGCATATATGCACACACAAAAAGAAACTTTCACACATGTACACTTACACATGTATATACACACATGGACACTACCACGCACCTACACAAACATATACACACACATTGGATCAAACAAATGCACAAACTCCCACATGCACACCCATGTTAACAAATAGGCATGCACACGCTAATATAGACACACACACAACCACATATGAACACATAAACACAAAAAAAATTTTACCTACATGCACATAAGTAGATGCATGCCCTCAAACAAACAAATGCACAACTACACACACATGCAGACACATTAACAAATACATGTAGAGACACATTCAAACAGGCACAAACACACACTTGCACATTAATACAAGCACATGAGTACTAACACAAACATACAAGCATGCATTCACAAGTGCATGCACACACTCATACAAACTAACATTAACACATGCACACAAACACATTCACACACAAACATTGGCACACACACACACACACATTCACATACACACACACACACCCATACACTGACAAACTAGCATACACATGCACACATAAACACACACTTACAAAAACATGAATATGACACACTTGCATCGCAAACACATACATATGTATGCACACTCACATGCATACATAAACACTCACACACACATGTGCACAAGCACATGCACACACACAGGAAAATGCACATGCAGATGTATATAAACATACATACAAATATTCATGAACACACAAATACCCTGGCATACACAGACAAACATACACATGTGAAGATGTATACACGTACATGCATTCACAAACACACTCATATGTGTGTGCATGTACATAGACTTGTATGCACCCACAGACATACACTCACATGCATACACACTCATAGGCACACATATGCACATGCTCTCGTACATGCACATAAATAAGCATATGTACACACATAGATGCATACATGCACACATATGCAAGTAAAATATCTACACATGAAAAATCACACATAAAAAAAGATAGAAAAGCACGCACACCAATGCAACCACATGCCCACACACACAAGCATGCATGCATACAAAAAAGCATGCACCTGTACAAGCACACACATCTTTACATACACAAGTATAGACATCCCAATGCACACACATACATGCACATATAAACACATACCCACAACTACACTTGCACACACACACACATGCACAAATAGATATTTACATGCACAAAGATGTATGCACAAAAACACACATACACACATACACAAATTTAGATGGGCACCTCTCCACACGCATTTACAAACATGCATACATTCACATTTGTAAGCAAGCACACATAGACACTAACACGTGCACATGCATGCGAACACATGCACACAAACACACAAACACATGCACACACACATGTGCATAGTTACATGCACATCCAATCACATGTAATTGCACATAAACACACAAACAACCACACACATGAACACTCACACATGCACAAACATACACATACACATTCACATATGCACACACACTTAAACATGCATGCACACATGTACACACGTGAACACGCATAGGCACGCACACATGTGTGTGCATCCACATGTGTACACACAAATTAGTTCTAAGAAACACCCCTCCACACTATAAAACATGCATACACATAGATGTATTCATGTGCACACACACACACATGAAGCTACATACATATATGCACACTTACATACAGACATGCAAGAACAAATATAACTACACATAAACACACAATTCTACAAACACGTAAGCTAATAGTCAGACATCTAAATGCACAAAAACACATGCACACATAGGTACTAACACACATACTCATACACAAAAAATAAGTGCATATGGACACATGCAAATGAACATAAGCGTACACACATGCACATGCACATATGCTCACATATGCATGCATAATACACACATATGCATGCACACACACACACGTGCACATGAATGCACTTGCATACTCACATACACACACACACATATGTAAGTACAATCATATAGACATACACATGCACACATATGCTTACATACGTGCACATTGCTAGACATGCACAACCACACACAGACACATGCATACGCATGCAAACACTCACACATGCACACATACATCAAAAACCATGAATGCATGCCTACACAAACTTGCACACATGTTCATGTCTATGCGCAAATATGCAAACATTCACACATGTATCTTCACTCATACACACACAAATAAGCACTCATATGCATGTGCATAAGCATACACATGCACACAAAAAGCTACACACACATGAGCACAAACATGCATACACACTCGTATGTAAATGCACATGCATGGACATGCACACACACAAATATATGTACACAGATGCACACACACACATACACATACACAAGCATCCCCAAATGCACACATGCTTACATGCACATGCACACACATATGCACATGCACATACACACTCACAATAACATATACACACCCATTCATAGGCACGTGCACCCTCAGACATGATCATGCATAAATCCACATATGCACAAATCCATAGGCTTGCATGCACACAAACACATGCAACTAAGCACACTAATACACACAGACATAGAGATAAGTGCACATGCACACACACATGTTTGCACACACATACAACACGCACAAATATGCTCTCACGCAGTCACAACCATTTGCACATTGACACACACATGCACACAATCACATATCACACACACATGCACAAGTACTCACACACACAAATGCACAAATGGCATGCATGCACACACATGCACACATATACACACATGTACATACCCTCACTCTCACATGCACATATGTGCACACAGACACACACATGCTTGCACACGAACATACATACGTACACATGTGCACACACATAAACACACATGCATAAACATAGATGCACATGCACACATACATAAGTAGATATGTGAACATAAAAAAATATGTAGACATGCATGCATGTAGACACACATGCTAACTTATGCACAAAGACATGTGCACACACACATACGTACAAAAAGGCGCACATGTGCAAACACATGCACAGCCACACACACAAGCATAGACACACACACACATGTGGCATGCAAACACATACCACATGCACACACACAAAACACGCTCACACACATACAAGCATAAACATGCACACACACACACACACACATAGACACCATGATGATATGCACACACGTGCACTCATACATAGAAACCAAAAAATATGCACACATGCTCACAAACTAAAAAATGCACACACACACACACACACATTCATGCATGAAAGTACATGCACACATGAACACACACATGCCTATAAAGCTACACAAACAAACACATGTGCATACACAATTGCACACACACACACATGCCCATGCACACAAACACACATGCATGTACACATTCACAAACACATGTGTGTAGAAAAAGGAATGTTATCATATGCACATATGCACACTTGTACATGCACTCATAGAAATGTACATTCACATTCACACACTCATACATGTGCATAGGCATGCCAATATACATACACACTCACACATGCATCCATACACACGTCCCCACACATGAACATGCACACACACTCAAATAAACACACATACAGATGCAGCCATATACATGCATGCGCCCACACATGCACATGCTCACACAAACACACCAACATACACAAGAGCTACACAAACACATACACACAAGCATACACAAATATGCACATGCATACAAACACACATAATACATTGCATTCGCGTACATACACATACAGACATATAAACAAATGCACATATCAATACACACAAACACACATGAACATAGCAATGCACACACATGCATATACACATGCATGCACCACACACAGACACAAGCACACACATGTGCACACATATGCACACACATGCAAACACACATGCACACAAACTTGTACACACAAACACACATCCACACACACTTACGTACACATATGTGCATACACACACACACCCAAGCTCACACAAACACATACACCCACGCACACATACACACACACACACACTTAGAACATGCACACATACACATAAACAAAAACAAATTTGCACATAAACATACATGTGAACACTTGTACACACAAGCACACATGCACACACACATGCACATGCATAAACTCCATCACACACCAACACACACATGCTCACATGTGTGTGTGCGCATTTGCTTATGCACATGTGCATGTCAGTGTGAGCATGTGAGTGCATGTTTTTGCATACCTATATGCTTTTGTGTGCCTATGTGTATGCATATTAATGCATGCACATGTGTGCTAATGAATTTGTGTCTGTGTGTATGCATATGTGTGTGTACATGTGCTTATGTGTGTGCAGGTGTGTACACATGTGTACGTGGGTATGTGTGCAAGTGTATGTGCATGTGCGTATGTGTGTGACTAGGAGTGTGCATGCATGTGAGTGTATATGTGTTGGTGTGAATGCATTTGTTTATGTGACCTCATGTGTGTGGCTATACATGTTTATGCATGTGTGTGGGTGAGCACACTTTTGTGTCTGCATGTGTGAGTTCGTGGATGTGTGTGCATGAATGCATGTGTTTGTGGTTGCATGTGTGATTGCATGTCTGTTTGGATATGTTTGTATGGCTGTCCACTTGTATGTGTGCATAAATTTTTGTGTGTGCATTAATATGTCTGTGTTCATGCACATCTATTTTTGTGTGTTTAATTGTGCATGTGGATGTAGGTTTGCGTGTGTATGTGTGCTCATGTGTGCATGTGTGCGTGTGTACATGTAAATGTGTCTGCACATGTGTGAGTGTATGCATGTGTATACATTTGTGTGTTTTGGCATGTGCATATGTCTATGTGTTCATGTGGGTGTGTGTGCATATGTGTGTGCATACATGTTTCAGTGTGTGCACATGTGTGTACATGCACAAATATGTGAGTGCATTTATGGGTGTTTTCATGTGTGTACGTCTTCATATGTGTATGTTTGCATGTGTGTGTATAAGTGTTTGTGCGTTTGTAAATATTTGTATGCATGTGTGTGTTTCTGTGTGCATACATGTGTGTGTGTGCCTGTGTGTGTGTATGTGCATGTGCACTTGTGTGTGTGTGTTTGTGTGTGCATGCCTATGTGTCTACATGCATGGGTGTGTATATGAGAGTTTATGCATTTCTGTGATCCAATGTGTGTGAATAAGTGTGTGCTGGTGTGTAGAAGTGTGTATGTGTGTTTGTACATGTGTATGCGTAAATGTGTGAATATTTACCTATATGTGTGCATATGTGTGTTGTGTTTATGTACGTGTGTTTGCATGTATGTTTATGTGTGCATGTATACACATGAATCTATCTATGTATGTTTATATGTGTGTGCATATGTGCATTGTGTTTATGTGTGTGTGTGTTCGTGTGCATATCAGGACATGCACGCACTTGTCTTCTTCTGAGTGTGAGTGTCTGTTTTTATGTGCATATGTATGTTTGTGCATATATGCACGTGTGTGTACGTACGTGTGCACATGAGTGAGCTTCTATGTGCGTGTGTGTGCATGTGTGTATGCCTTTGAGTTTTTGTTTGCTTGCTTATGCAAGTGAGTGTGCATGTTAATGTGAGTATGTGCACATTTTTGTGTACATGTACATGCCTTTGTGTTGGTGTATTTCTTGGGTGCACATGTGTGTGTGTATGTGTTGTTGCAAGAGTGTATTCATTTGTGCATTCTCTTGTGCATGTTTTCTTGTATGTGTTTGTGCATGTGTATGCATGTGTGCATATGCACATGTTTATGCATGCATGAGTGTGAGAGTGTATATGCATGATTGCATTTGTATGTGTAGATGTCTGTGCCCACATTTCTTTTTTGTCTGTGTACATGTGTGTGCATTTATGCATTTGTCAGCACATGTGCAAGCATGTGTATGCAGCACCTATTTGCATGCGCAAGTGTTTGACTATGCATGTGTGTACTTGTGCATTTTTGTGGGTGTGTATGTGTATACATATGTGCATGTTCATGTGAGTGTTTGTGCATGTGTGGTGGGTGCACATATGAGCATATGTATGTGTTTGTGAGTGTGTGTGGGTGTGTTTGTGGGTTTGGGAGCATGCACATGCATGTAGTGATTTGTGTATGCATGTGTGTGTGTTTGTGTGTGTGTGCTCATGACTAAGTGTCTATGTGCATATGTGTGTGTGTGCATGTTTGTGTGTGCACATTTTTGTATATGCGTATGCCTATGTGTGAGTGTGCGCTAGTGTGTGTTTGTAGAGATTTATACATATATGTGTGCTTTTATGTATGTGTGTGCATGCATATACATGTGTTTGTTTGTGTGCATGCTAATGTGCGTATGTATGCCTGTGTATGTGTACATGTATGAGTTCGTGTCCTTGTGAGTGTGTATGTGTGGTATGCATTTATGCAAGTGTGCATGTGTGTGTGCATGTTTTCGTATGCATGTGTGTGTGTGTGTGCATATCTACTTGTGTGAGTATGTAGGTGCATGTGTGTATATGTGTGTGCATGTGTTTGTATTTGTGACCATACGTAGATGTGTAAATGATTGTGCATGCATGCATGTGTTGATTTACATGCTCGTGCATTTGTTTGTGTGTGCATGCACATGTGTGCATGTGTGGTCACGTGCATACTCTTGTGTGTGCATGTATATGCATATGCATGCTGTTGTGTGTGCATATGTGTATGTGTGTGTGTGTACATGTGCTTGTGCATGTTATGTGTCTTTGTACATCTGAGTGTGCATGTGTGTGTGTAAATGAGTGTACTTATTTGATCATGCATGCATGTGTGATTGCCTATGCTTGTGTGTGTATGCATTTGTGTGTGCACATGTGAGTGCACATGTATGTGTTCCTCTATGTATATGTGTGCATGTGCTTGTCCATATGTTTATCCATGTATGTGTGAGTATGGTTTAGTCTGTGCATGTGTGTTTATGGATACACATAGGTTTATAAGTTGTGAGTGAATGCATGTTTATGTGCATGTGTGTGCATGTTTGAGTGTGTGTATTTTTTAGTATGTGTGTTGGTATGCGTATGCATGTGTATGTATTTGTATGTGTGCTTGTGTGTGTGGGTGCATGTGTGTGCTTATAGGCATGCAATCATGTGTTTGCTTGGGTGCATGTGCATGTGTGCTAAAGTAAGGTAATGAATATGTGTTTATCGGTGTGTGTTTATGCACTAGTACATGTGCATGAGAGTGTCTGTGTGTTTGTGTGTCACGTATGTGTACGTTGGTTGTGCAAGTGTATGAATGTGCTTATGTGTGTGTTCATGCATTCATGTGTGTTTATGTCTATCTTTGCACATGCATGCTTGTGCATGTTTGTATGCTATTTTTCACATGGATTTGTATACCTTTATATGTTTGTGTTTGGATGTATGTGCATATTTGAGTGCATGTGAATATGTGCATATGTGTGCATGTGTGGCTTATGTGTTCTCATATGCATGTTTGTGCAAGTTTGTTTGTGTGTGTGTGTAAGGTAAGGGTGTTTGCATGTGTCTATATGCTTGCATACTTGTGTGTGTGTGTGCATGTGCACATGCATGCTTATATGAGTGACAATGTGTGCATGTGAGTGCATGTGTGTGCTTGAGCATATATATCTACATATGTTCATGTGTGTGCATCTGTACATGGGTGTGTAGGTGTGTGGTTACATGCATATGTGTGTGTATGTGTGAGTCTATGTGTGTACATGCATGTGTGTGTGTTAATCGATGTTCGTGTGGGTGTGTGTGTCTGTGTGCATGTTTTTATGTGCATTTGCAAATTTCTATGTCTATGTGCGTGTGTGTGCATATGATTTTGTGTGCATGTCAATGTGTGTGTGTGTGTGTGTGTGTGTTTACTTGTGTGAATGTGTGGGTATGTGTGTGTGCATCTATTTGTGTTCTTATGCACATGTTTGTGTGCATACATGTGTGTGTGTGTATGTGCACATGTGTGTGTTAGTTTTTGTGCATGCATGTGCTTGCGTGTCTATGTGCGCATTATGTGTGTGCATGTGGTGATGTGTCTATGTGTGCTTGTGTGCACATGTTTGTGTGCATGCTTGTGTGTGGATGTATGTCAATGAATATGCATGGGAATGTGCATAACTATGTGTGGAATGAGTGTGCATGACAATATGTGTGAGTGTGTGTATGCATTTGTGAGTGTGCAAGTGTGTGTGTGACTCTATGTAGATGTGTTTGCTTTTGTCTATGTGTGTGTTTTCATGCAAGCATATACATGTATATGTGTGTGTATATATGTGTGTGTGTATGTGTGTATATGTGTATGTTTTTGTGTCTATGTCTGTAGGCATGTCTGTGTGTTCATGTTATGCATGAGCGTGTGTGCATCTACATTCTTACATGCATATGTGTGTGTGTGTGCATATGTATGTTTGTGCACATGTAACATTTGTGCATGTGTCTATATTTACAAGTGTATGTGCATGCATGTGTGTGTGTTTTTGTGCTTACATGCATGTGTGTGTGTGTGCCTACATGTCTGTGTGTAGTTGTCTATGTGTGTGAATGTGTGCATGAGCATCTCTATGTGTTTGTGTGTACATGTGTTTGTGTCGTACATTTGGGCATGTGTTTGTGTACATAAGTTCATGGGTGTGTGTGCATGTGTTTTTATGTGTGAGTGCATAAGGGTGCTTATGTATGTGCATGCATGGGTGTATGGGTGCATTTGTGTGCTATGTGCATCTGTGTGCATTTGTGTATGCATGCTTAATCTGTGTGCATGTGTTTATGTACCCCTACATGAATGTGTAAGTGTGTGCATGTATCTATGTTTTTTGGTTTGTGTGCAAGTACGTGCATGCATTTATGTGTGCATATGTGCATGGTGATGTGTTTATTGGTGTGTGTGTGGGTAAGGGTGAGCATGCACGTTTGCGTTTGCATGTGTTTGTGCAAATAAGCACATGTTTGTGTTAATACATGCCTATGTTTAAGTGTGTGTGCATGTGTTCATATGTATATATGTGTAGCTATGTGTGCAAGTGTGTCAACTTGGTAGAAGAAAAAGTTATAAAGATGTGATTAGGTTTGATCAACTTGAAGCTAATGGAATAGAGTGCCTTGTTACACATTCAAATAAGAACAATTTATGACAGAAGACTAGGTCATGTAGGATATTCGATCTTAAAGAATATAAGTTGATTATAGTTAGAGGTCTTTCTAAACAAAAAAACTAGTTTGAAACTATGTGAATCATGCAAAAAAGGAAAGAAAGTTAAATCTTCTTTTAAACAAAAAAATGACTTAACCACTAGTAAACCTTTAGAGATAGTTTATTTAGACCTTTTGGACCCAGACAACGCTTGCATTTAGGTGAAACGAAATACATATTTGTGATTATTGGTGATTTTTCTAAATATACCTGAGTTATATTTCTTAAGAGTAAAAGTCGATCATTTGAAAATTTTTTAAATTTGATAAAAGAGATAAAAGAGAAACAAATCTCAAATTAATTTAAATTCAAAGTGATAATGGTAGTTAATTTAAGAATAGGGATTTCTATGATTATTGCAAGGGCAAAGGAATAAGGCATCCATTTATCTGTCCTTATACACTTCAACAAAATGGGATTATAGAAAGAAAGAGCAGAGCCTTGGTACAGATAGGTAAAACAATATTAGTTGAGTACAATATGCCAAAGTACTTTTGGTCAGAGACAATTAATATGACTTGTTATATAATAAATCGAGTTAACTTAAGGCTAATACTTAAGAAAACTCCTTATGAATTATTTAAAAAAAAAGAGACCAAATGTTAGCAACTTTCATATTTTTAGGTATAAGTGTCCCATTCTTAATAAAAAAATATCCAACTTAAATAGTTTGATGAAAAAGCAAGTGTAAGAATTTTCTTAGAATACTCTTCTCTCACAAGAAAAATATAGAGTTTAAAACATAAATACACAAAACTAAATGTATCAATGCACATAGTTTGTGGTCTGTCTATTCAAGACAAATAATAAAAATTTAGATGAAGAGATAATGTCTTTAGAAAACTTAGATTTGAAAGAGGATGAAGAAAAAACATAAAATAAAAAAGAGAAAAGATTAGTCATCAATTACCTAAAGATTGGAGATATCATGATTCAAATCCAAAGAAATTAATAATAGGAGATGTCAATCAAGGAGTTAGGATTAGAACTTCTATGAAAAAAGTGATCATAATGCATTTATACCTTTCATAGAACCAATATCAATAAAAGTTGTACTTAAAGATGATTATTTGGTTCGAGCAATGAATGAAGAATTAGATTAATTTGAGAAAAACAAGGAATGGGATATATTTTTTAGTCCTAGTGCTCAAAACGTAATTAGAGCCAAATGGGTATTCAAAAATAAATTAGATGAAAATGGAGTGGTCATTAGAGACAAATCTAGACTTGTAAATAAGGGTTATAACAAAGCTGCACATATAGATTTTGAGGAGTCATTTGCATCGATAGCAAGGTTAGAGACTATTAAACCTCCTTTAGCATATTCTTTTCATGATAATTTTAAAGTATTTCAAATGGATGTAAAAAGTGCATTCTTAATTGAGATAATAGAAGAAGATGTGTATGTAGAACAACCCATGGTTTTGAGACTCGTGCACATGGTGATTATGTATATAAGCTTAAGAAGGCACTTCATGACCTTAAGTAAGCTCCCCATGCATGGTAACATAGATTGACTAATTATCTAGTTGAAAGTGGTTTTAGGAAAGGAAAAGTAGATACAATATTATTCTTAAAGACTTGAAATGATCATTTGTTGCTTGTAAAAGCTTATGTTGATGATACAATTTTTGGAAGCACTAATGAAAATATGTGTATAAAATTTAGTGACTTAATGACAAGAGAGTTTGAGATGAGTATGATGGATGAGATGAACTTTTTTTAGGATGACAAATTAAGTAATTAAAAGATAGGGTTTTTGTTAGTCAAACTCAATAGTTAGAAGAATTATTCAAGATATTTTGTTATGAAAATACGAAAGATGGAACGATTCCAATGAATAAATCAATCCATTTAGACTTAAATGAAATTGGGAAACCCATTGATCAAAAAGTTTATAAAGGTCTTATCAAATAATTACTATATCTCGTAGTAAGTAGGTATGACATTATTTAGTGTTGGCTTATATGCAAGATTCCAATCAAATCCTAATGAAAGCAATTTAGAAGTGATTAAATCAATCTTTAAATATTTAAAAGGTCCAACGAACTTAAGTTTATGCTACTCTAGGTACACTCTTTCATATGAGCTTATAGGTTACACAGATTCAGACTTTACAAGTTTTATAGTAGATAGGAAAAGTACCTTTAAAACATGTCAATTTCTAAGAAATTATTTAATTTCATGGTCAAGAAAGAGGCAAAATTGCATAACCCTATCAAACATGGAACCAAAGTATGTAGTGGCCAGAAATTGTGTTCCCTAAGTATTATGGATAAGACAACAACTTCATGATTGTGGTTTAGATCTCTAATATATTTCCATCTGAATTGATAATATTGTGCCTTAATCTTAATAGAGAATCAAGTTCATCATTCTAAGACTAAACAAATTAATGCATAATACTATTTTATTAGAGATCAAGTAGCTAAAAGCACAGTAGAATTTGAATATGTTCCTACCAAATAAGAATTGGTTGACATATTTCTTAAGTCTCTTCCAACCAAACAATTTCAAATCAAACAACAATTAGGTGTAATATAAATTATATAAATTGTCTTTTTTTATGGTGTCAAATGAGGAGAATAATTATTATTTAGCTAAGTGAAGAGAAGCATATATATATGATTTTTATTATATTTTATTATTAATTTCATATTTTTTAAAAATTTATATTTTTTCTAAATATTTATGCCTTGCTATTGTCAAAAGGGAGAGATCTTTAGGTTACCTTGTGTTTGATGAGTCAAGCATTAAACATTTATCATGTTATTCTAATGGATTTGAGTGTGAATTTGGTATAGTTTCTAATGAACAACCCATGCACCTTAAAAGATAGTGAATTAGTGGTCTTTAAAGTACTTTGGAGTGTTTAGTAAGTTTCAAGAATAAAGGACATGCACACTAAGTTTTGATAAGTTTTTTCTTAATAAAATATTAACTTATAAATTTTAAAGACACTCTCATTTCATATCAATCTCAAATCATATTTAGTCATCTCCTTGATTTAGCAAACAAATTGAATTCTATTTTTGAATCCATAATCTTTTTCTTGGTTAAATTCTATCTTTACGAAAATTCTATGTTTGTTTGTTTTCCTAACCATAATTAAATAAAAAAAATAATTCTATTAAATCTTTAATAATTAAAATAAAACATTTTCTATCACATCCCATCTTGCAAAGCCCTCATGTTTGACAAGCCTGATCGGGCATGCACTCGCAAGTCTCGAGTAAGGAAAATCAGGCTGAGCCTGTTCAGTCTAGCAATGAATCTTGAATCAAATTTGGGTAAGGCATTGGACCGAGTTAGGCAGCACTCAAAATTATACATATAGGTCAACCTATATAAACTTATATGTTATGAGTACAACCATGGCATGAATTCTAGAATGCACAAGGGGGGAGACAGCATCATTTTTAGCTCTGCATGATACCTCCATGCATATTATATAAAGTTCAAATTCTTATCTTTTCTTATAATGTGGGACAAAAGCCTTGTGCCTCTCCACATCCAAAACTGGTAGCGCTCAATGCTGTCCAGTCATGCATTTTGGTGATTGCATGGCAGAGATCGCATCCGCCTATAAATAGTGATCCTAATAGACCGAACCATCCATTTGATGAGCCAATCGAACGATTACTACATTATATATTGTAACCAATTGATCCATCCAATGGTCGTGATCTTGTCCAACTTCAATCCTGATCTAAACTTTCTTTTTCTATTGATTAATAAAATAATCTAGATCTCATCTGACATAATGGAGTGACTAAGTTCTAATCAAGCTTGATCCAACCTTCTAGAACACATCCACCATTATAGCATTCACTTGGACGATAATGATCTCCATTGTGCTTATCCAATGGCTCTAGTTAATATCATTTAATGGCTCTAATCTAATAGGCATAATAGCTAATTAACTAGTTGTTATTATGTAATTGAAGTAGTAATTTTGGAAGAATATTTTAAGATCTTTTTACATAGTTTGGAAGCAACTTTTGAAGTTGCTTTTCACTCACTTTTGATTGTTTATGACAAAACATTTTTCAATAAATATCAATAAATACCTAACCATTGTAAATGAAATAACTAATGAACATGAATCAATATTTGAGATCTCAACAAAGTTTGCTCTAATTCCATCAACATAAATTCTATTGGTAATAATTACATCTCAAACTATCAAAGTTTTGGCTAAGTCTTACACATTTAATCTTTAAATTCTCATTTCTCTTCTTAAATTTAAGCTCATTATGCCTTGTTTCATTTGTCAACAAGTACAAAAAGTTACATCTATTAATCAGAAGTTTTCCATCTTATTATATTTTTTCTTTTTGTTTTGAGTTTGGTCTAACATTTATGAAAGCCTAAATTTTGTTTGATCTAATAAAAGAGCCAAGTTGGGACTAAGCTCACAAAACCCTAGGTTTTAGTTGAATCAATAAAAGTGAATAGGTTGGAGGTGAACTATAAGGAAAACCTCAAGTTGTAAACTTCTATTAATGGTGTTTTTCGTGACCTCAATTAAGGGAAGACAAAAGTTCTAATTTGAATAGAACCACATAAAAATTATGGTGTCTCATTTTAATTTTAACCTTTCTTTTATTTTTATCATATTAAAAATAATATATACATATAATTAAGGTTTTCTACAAACATAAAACTATTTTTAAGAAATAAATACATTCAAAAACAACAAAAAAAACTTTTAAGACCATAATTCACCTCCCTCTTATGAGTTTTGGATACTAATTTTTACTTCATTATTAATTCTGAAGGTCAACATGAAGTGCTAAAAATAAATGATACATAAAAAGATAAATAGAGAAATGAAGTTAAAGAAAAAATGAAATTTATAAAGATAAACAGGGAGAAATAGATAATGAAGAGAAAAAAATAAAGTGAAAGTTGATAATGGACGAATGATAAAGTAAGAGATAAAATGTGAGAAGAGCAAGTTAGAGAGTGAAGAGAGAAAATAGAAAGAATGATAAAGTAGGACAAAGAAAGTGTCATAGAGAGAAGAGAGGAAAAGAGAGTAAGGGAGCAACAAATTGAAAGACACAAATATAAAAAAGTAGCTATATTACAGAAGAGAGAAGTTGGTGAGAGATAGAAGAAATTGTAGGATGGAGAAGAAGGACAAGCAAATGAGGCAAAGAGAATGGGGATAGAATATGGGGGAAGTAAGAGAAAAAGAAAGAGATAGAGGAAGACAAGGTAGTGTTAGAATACATTAACATAACTATGGTGGTAAATAAGAGAGTGAATAATAAAATAGTGAAAAAAGAAGAGTAAGAGTAATAAGAGACGTACTAGAGAGAGTGTTAAAGATGGTAGAGAGATAATGGGACAATGTTGGAAAGGTAGAGAAAGAGTAACAAAGATGTCATAATGTGATAGAGATGGAAACAAATAAAAAGAGAAAGAAAGATAAAGGTAAGTGAGCGCATGCTTATGGTATCAAAGGAAAGTTACAAATGAGAGAAAGCGATGAGAGAGATGGGAGAGAGAATCATGGGAGAAAGAAAAATAGAAAAAAGAGATTATGAAAGAGAGAATAAAACATTTAGGACCTAAGAAAAATTTTTAAAGAAAAAATACAATGTCGATAAGAAAAGAAACTCCATGAAAAATAGTAAGGGATGGTGATAATGAGAGATAAAAAAGATATGAGAAGAGCGAGAGAAAAGTGATAAAGAAGAGAATGTGTTATAAAGGTGAAAGAGATTAGCAAATGATATGTAGCTTGTTAGGAGATAGAAAGAGATAAGGAGGAGAGAGAGAGATTGATGAGTCATAATGAGAAAGTGAGATTTTGATCATGATTCTTATTTAAGGAGTGAAGGACAAATAAGTTATATGGGAGACAAAAAACAAAGAAAGACAAAAAAGAAGAGAGAGAGAGAGACCAAAAGTGATTTGTTTTAAAAAGCAACATGCACATCAAACAAGAGAGAACCAAAGAAAAGAGAGAAGAATAGAAAAAGAAAAAAATAAGCAAAAGAAGGAGAAAAGTAAGAATGAAAGAATTATGAGAAAAAGAAGATAAGGTATAACAATGTGTGTGATAAAGAGAGGCATAAATATTTTGTGAGAGATAAAGGGTAGCATTGAGAGAAAAGGTGATGGATAAAGGGACATAGATGGAGAGAGAATGAGAGAAATTTGGAGAGAGAAAAGAGAGGAAGAATAAGAAGATTTAATTAATAATAATATTAGGTGATATTTCTATCAGATGAAATATAAAATATATATATTTTTAATGATAAGTATTAAAAATTATTTGAAATTATTTATTTTTCTTACAGCATAAATAATCTATTTTACTAAGAATAACAATTATATCAATGTTTCTTAATACTTGTTATAATTATTAATTAGCATTATAGTTCTTTATATATCATTTTTTATAAATTATGAAAACTTTAATTTTAATTCTTATAATTGTTATTATTTTCTTATAAATTTGCACTAAAAGATATAATTAATTATTTTAAAAATATTTCTAATTAAGTCTTCTTAATATTTAATAATAATTTAATTAAATTACTATTAATTATTTAATAGTAATGTAATATTTATTAGCATAATTAAAATATAAATTTAAAACTTTATTGGTCCATAAATAATTACTTTTCTTATATCTCTAATTCTTAACATTTTATAATTATTATCAATAATAATTAATTATTATCAATAGTAGTTTAAGAATTTGAGATAAATAGTTATTATTAATACTATTGATCACATGTAAGTACAAAGAACTTTTTTTTATGTCAATTATGACTACAATATTCTTACATAAACAACTAATAGGTTTTAACATCAATATTTACTATTATTATTATTATTATTATTATTATTATTATTATGCTTTTAAAGGTTTTTCAAGAAGAAAAATTGTTAATTTCTAACGATATAATAATAATCACTCTTTTTCTAATAAATCTTTTTGGTCCTATAAATGCCAAATTTAATTTAATAGAATAGAAATAAAAACATTAAAAATATTAACTTTTATCAATTATGAAATTAGAATATGAAATATAACGAATTTGTTATAAAACTAATTAAAAAAATAATTAATACAATTTTTTATTCACTACAAATAAAAGACTAAGAAGAAAAGAAATACTTTAATATCTTATTGTTATCTTATTATTAAGACTTACTAATTGAGAATAATATTTTATAAATTAATCTCATCAATTATTAAATAATAATAATTTATATCGTTTTTAAGAAAGTATTATTGAAATAACCAATAATAAGTTTCTTTTCAACTTTTTTTCAACATATTCTTTTAATGAATAATATGATTAAGAAAAAAGAACTATAAAGGAGTAATTTTAAAAAGTTAATTAGCGTAAGGAAGAATAAACAAAAGTAGAACACTAAAATGAACTATTAGGGAATAATAATAAAAACATAGTACAAAAATATCAAAATAAGATAAAAAACAAAATGAAATAAGTTAAACTTCAAAAATAAGTACACAAATAAAGGGAACCTAAACAAACAGATGAAGTTGAACAAAAAGACAAATAATATAAGAAAAAGGAATAAGATTATTATTAAATATTATAAATTATTATAAAATCTTCTTTAAACTTAATAATAATAATAATAATTATTATTATTATTATTATAAAGCAATAAGTATTTAGAAATAAAAGACTTGTAAAGATAATGAAGACATATGAAAGAGAAGGAACAAGATAGGTGAGAGAACAAAAAAATTATTGAGCAAGAATGAGAGGAGAGATTTGATAAGTTGATGGTGATGTTAAATTATGAGGTATGGGGAGAGAGAGATGCAACAAAGAGAAAAAAAGAGAAATAAGAGAAAGGATTATGGGAAGAAAGAGTGGGAAGATAAAATAGATAAGCATGACAATTGGAGAAATATAAAAAAGAGGAAGAAAGAATAGATTTATAAAGTGTTGATAGAAATTATGAGAGTGATAGAAGAAATGATAGATAAAAATATAAAAAGTATGGACAGAAATATATAGTACCAATGAGATAGATGAAAAAAAGAGAATAAAAAAGAGAGGATAAACTAATAGAGAAAAAAGGAAGATATCACAAATTCAGAAAGAATGAATGAAAAGAGGTGGTTGAGATGACTGAGAAAAAGATAAGGAGGTGTAGGAGAGTTAGGAGTCATCAAGAGAAAGGAAGACAAATATAAAAAATTAGATTAATATAAGGAGAAAAAGGTGGTAAATAGGAAAATAAATACATAGGGAGAGGCAATGTGTAAGATTAGCATAATAGGCTAAGATAGAGATTGGAGGAGACATGTGAACATAAATAATGTTATAGGTATAAAAGAGTAAAAGAAGATATGGAAGGATATAGAAGTTGAAGAGATGAGAGAGAGAGAGAAGCAAGAAAAAAGATAGCTATTAGAGAGAGGGAGAAGATAAAGAGTGTGATAATGAATGTAACAAATAGAGTCCACATGGATTGAGTCATAAAAATATAGTGAGATAAATTAAGAAAGGGATGAAGTGATACAAAGTGAAAGGGACATAGACAAAGAAAGAAAGAGTGTGAAAATGGAGAGAAAGGAAATTGAGAGAAGAGAGAAATAAGAGATAGAATGAATGAGATAGAGTTGTGAGGAAAAAAATGATTGAGTGAAGATAGAAAATAAAGATAAAAGAAAATGATCAATAAAGAGACAATACGAAAGATAGATACAAGAGAAAGAGAATAAAGAGCAAGAGAGAAGAGAGAAAAAAGAGAGAGAAAGTAAATAAAGAGTTAAAGAATAAATAAAAAATATATGGATAAGGAGATAGATTAAAAAAGATTAATAGATGAAAATAAAAAAAGATAAAAATGACAAAACCCTTGAGGGAGAATGATAGATATAGGGAGAAACTGAAGGAACATGAAAGAAGGAAGTGTGGAAGAGAGGAAGTTTAATAGAAGGAAATGAAATATAAAATACATGACTGTGGTGACAGAGAACTAAGAAAGGAAGAGAGAATTAGATTGAGAAAGAGCTTTAAGAGCTTAAGAAGAAAGGTGGGAAAAAAGGAGATAATCAAGGGAATTGATGGAGATGGAGAGGGCAAAAAGATACTGATGTGAGAGAGAAAATGGAAGGGAGGGACATTAAGAGGTTAAGTTGGTGAGAAATAGATAACATTACGGGAAATAATAATTTATATGAAAAAGATCTTGTTATAAATATAATAAACAATATTATATCAAAACATGATGACTATTAACCATTATTTTAGTAAATAACAAATATTGATAATTATATAAGAAAGAAAGAGATAGGTTGTGTAATAAATTTGAGGGAGAAGAGAGAGGGGTAGAAAAAGAAATTATAGATAAAGAGACTAAGATGAAAATGAGTGAAGAAAGAAAGTGGAATTTATAGAAATAAAACTAGAGAAATAGATAATAAAGATAAAAGAATATGCAGTGAATGTAGAGAATTGAAGAGTGAGAAAGAAAGAGAGTGTACTAAAGAGTGAAGAGAAAAAGAAAGATAAGTGGTGATGAGAAAAGAGTTGGAAGTTGAAATAAAAAGGGATGTAAAATGAGAGATAGCGTGGGTGATAGAGAGAGGAGGGTGATAAAGTGAGTGAAAAACTAAAAGACAAATGAAGAGAAAGAAATATAGAGATTCCAAAGGAGAGAGAAGGTGGAAAGAGAAAGAAAGTTGTAGGTATGGAGAAGAGAGAGGGAGATGTGGCGAAGAGAAGGAGAGAATAAGGAGAAAGTGAGAGAAAACAAAAGACATAAAGCAAGAAAGAAAAAGAGTAAGAGAAAGGCATAGGTGTAATATATTAACAAGAGAGGAGAATGATATAGTAAAAACAAGAAGAGGGGTTTGAGTAAAAAGGAGATAGACTAGAGAGAGCAGAGGGTTAATAAGACAATGATAAAGAGATAGACAAAGAGGGACAAGAAAGTTAGTATGATAGATTAGGAAAGAAATATAAAGAGAAAAAAGGATAGAGAGCCAAGTGGAAGCAAGCATATATTAACAAAGGAAAGTGATGGAAGCAAGAAAGTGAGAAGAGATATGGAAATGAAAATATGGAATTAAAAGAGAGTGAGAGTTATTAGAAAAAGAAGATAAAGGTTATCATTCAGAATGTGGCAGTGAGAGGAGCAAATGTTTTATGAGAGATGAAGGATAGGAATAATAAAAAAAGTGATGGATAAATTGACATAGATTAAGAGCGAGAGAGAGAGAGAAAGAATAAAGAAAGTTGAAGAGAGAAAACTACAAATAAAATAAGAAGAATGAATTAATAATGCTATAAGATAACATTATTGTGAGAAGAAAATTATAGATTTTTTAGTAATAGTTATTCATAATTTTTTGAAATTATTAATCATTGTTAAAAAAGAACTTTAAAAAAGAATGATTATGTCAATTTTTTTAATAATTATAATATTTATCAATTACCATTATAGTTCTTTAGTATATTTTTATTAATCGCGAATAATTATCATTTTAACTCTTATAATTCTTATTTTTTCCTTCTTCATTTCCTTTTTGTATTTAATAATAAAGTAAACAAAATACTATTAATTTTAATTTACAATATAATAATTATTAGAATACTTAATATAATATTTAATAATTTATTGGTTTTTAAAATATTATTATTTTTATATAATTATTTCTTAATTATTATATTTATAATAAAAAATAATTTTTATTAAAAATAATTTTAGTAATTAGAGACAAAACAAATGTTGCTACTAATACAACAATAATTACTAAATTTTACTCAAACCATCATTTTATGTATCAACATTTATTTTTATGTCAATTATAACTCAATTCTATTTATACTTATAATTAATTATTAATATCAATAATTACTACAATTATTATTATTATATAAAAAACTTGTATTCAAACACACAAATATGTATGTACCAACACACACACATGCATCCACATGCGCACTTACATGCAAAAACACTAACACATACAAACACAGGCACGAATGCATGCACTCACAAACAATCATATGCTCACACACATAAGCACATATACAGACATGTACACACCCATGCACACACTCGAATACACAAACACGCACATGCAAGGATGCTCATAAGAATACATGTGCACGCATGCACACACATGCATAGATGTACACACATATGCACACATACACAAACGCACACACATGCACGCACAGGCACACACAAGCAACCACACATGTGCATATGCACACACATGTAGGCACATGCACTTACACATACAAATACATACCCACACCCACACATGTGCACATGTACTTGCATAGTTCACACACATAAACACATTGATGTGAACACATAGACACACAAGAACACACACATACACATAATAAGACACTCACATGCATACACCTACACATAATACACACACACACACAAATTCATGTGCACAATCACACATCTATATGCATAAACACCTATAAAAGTGCACACCTACATATATATGTAGTCACAAACATAAATATATATATATATATATATATATGCATGCACACAACTCACACACCAACATACATGCACATGCACATGCACACAAATGTATACACACTAATACACAATCACACAAAAATATACATATAAACATGCCCAAGTACACACATGCATATGCAAACACAAAAAAATGCACATGCACACACATTGGCATGCACTTTCACATAGCTATAGAAAAACATGCATAGACACCCATGAGCAGCACACACATGACCACACATATGCATGCGCACACAAGCACAAAAAAAATGACACATACACAAAATACATAGGCATATGTGCATGCAAACACACGCACTTGCATGCAAGCATGCAAACACCTCCACCCGTGCACACACAAATGCGCATATACATGCATATACATACATACACACACAAGCATGCAAACATGTACACGTGTATGCATGATTGCACACACACACATATATGCATGGATATACACACAGGCATACAAAAACACATGCAGATGCACATGCATCTATATGCACTTACACAAATATGCACACACATAAGCATACATATAATAAAAAAATAGGGGCATGTACGTATGTGCACCTGCATGCACATACACACATGCACATGCACATGCACACACACATACACATGCAAAAACTCACAAACATAAATGCACACGCACGTGTACACACTCAAACACATTCTTATGCACACAAGTGCTACACATACACACATATGCACATGCACACACATGCAAATATATATACACAATCACACAAAAGAATGCACACCTATGCAAGTAGACACGTATACTCACAAACAAATGCACACAGACATGTGTACCCACATATGCATAATCATACACATTGCACACACATGTACTTACACATGCACTCGCATATGCATACACATTCATGCATGCACACAATCCTATATGCTCAAATTTGCATGCATGCGAACACAAAAAGCACACTCATGAACTACCAAACACATGCATACATATGTACACATTCACACACTCCCACACACATTCAAGCCCATGCACACACATGCATAATCCACACACACACATAACCACATATAGATGCACGCACACATGCGTACAAGCATAAACTCAAACACAAATGAACACACACACACACAAATGCACACACACGTGCATGTGTGTGCACACACACACACACTTGCATAAATACAAGCAATCAATAACAGAAACATGCATGCACATGCACACAAACATATGTATGTGCACACACACACACCCACAAACATATACATATACACAAGATCACACATGCAACATGCACACACACACACACACATACATGCATAGATGTATGTGTACCTCCACACACACATGTAGACATGAACACACACACATGCATACAAAGTTACAAGTGCCCACAAATACATGCATAGCCACACACATATGTTGATATCACACACTCCCATAAGAGAACACATAAAAATGGGCACACACATACATGCACAATCATATAAGCACACATGCACACATGGACACACACACACACGTACACATGACCATTCACACACAGGCACACACACGTACATAGAAATATGCATTTTCACATGCATACACACACAAAACACACATACAAACACACGTGTATGCTTACACACATGCAAAAATTCATACAAATACACACGTCTACACCCCCATACAAAGAAATGCAGACTTGTCCAAAGGCACATACACATGAAAACCTATAAATATAGATACACACACACTCGCACATTTGCACATGTATTCATGAACACACACACATGCACTCTAAATACACACATGTGTCAACATATACACATACACATCCATAAAAACATAAAAGCACAAAAACATAAACGCACAAATGCACTCACCCACACCCATATGTGCTTGCATACACACATAAACACATTAATGCATGCACCCTCCCACATGCACACGCATGCATGGATCCACGTGCACACACATACGTACACTATACAAACACATTCACATGTGTGCAAACATGACACACACAAACATGACATACACAAACACTCCTACACATGTACATGTACACAAACATATGCACACACACAAATGCATACACATGCATGCAAGCACATATGCACACGTGTTGACACACACTCATGTACAATCTCACAAGCATATCCACACATGTATACACACATACACATACACACATAGACACTCACACATGGTTGTATGAACACAAGAAAACACTTACATAGGCACACAAAAATAGATGAACATAGACCCATGCACATACATGCATATACACAAACACACAACATATGCATGCACACACACATCCAAAAGAAAACACACAAATACAATCACAAACATGCATGTAATTTTACAAACTCACACATGCTATGCTCATGCACATACACAAAATCAAGCACATAAACGTCCCATGCACATACATGCGCACACACACACAAACATGCACATATACATCATGCATAGACACACACGCACACACATGCATAAACACACAGACATGCATGCATTTATGTACGAAAACACACATGCACAAACACTCAAGCACACACACTCATGCATACACACATGCATGCATGAACAAACACACATAAGAATAAACACATGATCAGAAGCACTCATATATACAGACAAGCATGCACACGCACACTTGCACATGCACATGCACCCACACATACATGCACATGCACACGTACATGTACACGCACGTACTTACACATGAACACACACAAACTCACATGTGTACGCATAGGCGCATACATACCCACACACATGCATAAACACACACAAGCACATATGCATGCAGATGCACATATAGGAACAATCATAAAACCAAATGCACACACATATTCAAACAAGCGAGCAAACACACGCACATGTATCCAAGCACACACACGTATACATGCATAGACACATAAGCACATGCATACATACATGTATACACATGCACATGCACACACACACACACACGATCACATGCACACAAATAGAAACACATGCACATGCTGAAAAAACACACATGCACCTACATACATGTACACACATGCACGAATACACGGACATGCACATGCATGCCCACATGCCCAGATGTACAAACACACATGCATTCATAAGCATAAAATACATGTATAAACTCATGCACTCACATGCATGCTGATATAAACATGTACCCACATGTACAAACAAACAAAGACACATGCACATACATTCACAAACACACACAAATGCAAACACACAAAGACACACACTCATACGCACATGCAAATGCACGTAGACTTGAAAACACACAAATATGCACATGCATACACACAAACACTAACATGCATATAGATCGATGCACACTTGACTTATACTCATACACATGCTTGCACACAAAACATACACACACACACATAGATGTGCATACACATGCAAACACTCATGCAAACCTATGCCCACAGACATGCACACATGACCACACTAACACACACACACCCCCCACACACATGCATGCACACTCACACATGCACACACACACCCACACAAATGCATGCACAAATATGATCACACTTGCATAAACCATGCATCGATGCAACCCACATTAATGAACACACACAAACATGCACACACATGTCCACGCACATAAGTACACGAGCACACATGTCCACATGTACACATGCATATTCAACCCCACACGTGCACATAAATATGCATGCACACATACACATATGCATAGACACACACATACACATTCACAAATGCATGCATGCAAATACACACTCACACATGCACATGCACACAAAAGCATGCTTACATACACATGCACACATAAGCATGTGCATGTACCCTCACATATAACTCAATACACATATACACACACACATACTCCAACTAACACAAACTCACACATTCACTTGCACACACACACAGAGACATGTGAATTTACTCAAAAGCACACACACACATGCACCCACATATTCGCACATATGCAAACCCTCACACATGGATGCACATACACACGCGCACTCACATACACATACAAAAGCATAACACAGCCACATGTCACGCGCATGAACGGGCATACATACATGCACACGCATGTGCACATATATGCACAATCACATACATGTACACACATATATACAAACACACATGTCTCTAATGCATGCACCTATGCTCACATATGCACTCATGTGCACACACACAAACACCACACCCATGAACATGCACACACACTCGCACCCCCACAAAAACTTATTCCCACAAACACACATGCATACCAGCACATATATTTGCACACGCACACACACACACAAACCCCATACACATGTGCACAAGCATACATGTACACATGCTTGCACAGATGCACTTGCATGTAGACAAACACACACGTACACACATACACATGCACAACTAGATACAGACCCAAACATGCACACATGTGCACAAATCTAGCAATACACACTCACACAAACACATGCATAAGCACAAATAAATGCATACATGAATAGACTCACGCACACACTCAATAATGTGCACATACATACATGCACACACATATGCACAATCACACACACATACACACAAGTGTATACATCACACATAAGCATGAACACACACACATACATACAAGCACTTGCACATGCACACATGTATACATGCATGCCCACACACACCCACACATGCACACACGTGCAATCAAGCACATGCACATGAATAGATTGGCATGCACACATGAACTCATGCAAGACCTATACAAAAATAAGCACACATACTCACATATACATATGCACGCATGCATACATAAGTGTGCATGCACACACAACCATGCATATACACACATGCACATGCACACACATACATGTACATAAGAACACATGCACACACACATACATAGACACACATAAAATGCAACAATAGTTACAGAAAAATGTGCACACATACGTACATGCACATTTAAACATGCATGTGCCCACACATACTAACATATATGCATAGGCACACACATGAATGCACAAACACATTCATATACACATGCACATACATGCACACACACACATACACTTGGACACACAAATATGCATAGGCACACAAGCACTCACATGCACACACACACACACACACTAACTTGCATGCATAAATGTGTGCACAAAAGTGCACGCATTTGTACACATCTTGAGATGCACAGATGCTCACACAAACATATACACAAATGCATGCACACATATACACATGCATACACACACACGTACTTGCATGCACATATGCACACACACACATACATAGATGCACAACCACTCCAATAAGCATGCATACATGTAGACACACACACACACAACACATATAATACACACAACATGCACATGCAGGCCTGCACACGAATACACATACAAACAAACATACACACATATACATGCACATGCACATGCATACTTGATCATACATACCACATGCATTCTTGCAAACACCCACCCACACACACACACAAAGGAAAACACCTACAAATATGCATACATACACACATTCACAGACATGCACACACTAACACACATACACACACACATTCATGCACTAGTTTATGCACATGCTCACACGCATGCACGAGCACACACATATGGACATGTGCACACACATAGCCACACATGCACATATACATTTATGTACACATACATGCACATGCATACTTGCATGCACAGACACGCACTTGCATGCACCAGAACACACGCACCCATGCAAATGCATGCATGCGCACAAAATCATACATGCACACACACAAGCACCTATGAACATGCACACATGCAAACCCAAAAAGCACACATTCAAACATGCAAACACACATAATCATACAAACATGCACACACATAGACATGTAACTACACACACAAGCACACTCATTCTCATGCAAATACACATTCATGCGTGCATACAGTATGAAAACACATGGATGCACATGACCACATTCTTGCAGACTTAAATAGACACACTCATATGCATGCACACAAACACACATGAACAAAAACACACTCACACATGCATATATCCACAAAGACACACACATGCACACACATACAAAAATAAACTCACACAAATTTGCACTATGACATGCACCCACATAGATACAAAGGTGCGCACACATGAACATACGTACACCTACACACACCTACACCAACACACACGTGTGTGTGCATGCACATACACACACATGCATGCACACAAACAAAAACACACATGCTCATACATGCATATGCATATGTAAACACATGCTCACACAAACGCACTCATACTCACACTTAAACACATGCACATACATGCATGTGCACACACATCTAAACACACATGGACAAATATTCACACATGCACACCCACACATACATGCACATGCATGCATGCAAGCACACATATACACACACATGTGCATGTACATGCTCACAAAGATGCCCACACATACATATATAGACACTCAAATAGCACACACACTTGGACACACCCACAAACATGCATATTAAAACATAGACATATACATGCACACACAGATACACACACACACACCCATACAGACATATGTGTGCACACACATGCAAGCCTGTACACATGAAAGCATGTACTTGCACATGCTTGAATGCATGTACACACTTAAAAGAATGTACGATCACACACACCCACACATACACATGAAAAAGATCTTAAATGCACACACACACCCCCATGCACACACACACACCCATGCACACACAAACGCAAACACATGCACACAAATGCTCAGGCTCATGCATGCATACAAAAACACACCCGTATACACATTAACACATACGCACACTCACACACATGCACACCCACACACATGTTAATGCACAAAACAACCAAAATAAATGCACATATATGCACATGCATAGAAATGCATGCATAGACAAACATGCACACACATGCAAATATGCATATTCATATACACATGCACTAACACATGTATAGACACACACAAACACACACATGCATCCACAAGCACTTACAAATAGGCACTCACATATACAAAGAAATCCACACTCATGCATACCCACATGCACGCCTATGTGCACGCACATGCACACTTATGCACAAACCTATATGCACATACATGCACACATACACATACACAAGCACAAACATGCACACTCACACATGCATGTAAAAGTACAAAGACACATGCAAACATAATCACACATACACACACTCAAACACATAGACACACACACATGCAAGAACACAAATGCATGCACATGAATGCACACAAGCATGCACTCACACATATACATATATGCTTGATTTACACACAAAAGTGCACATGCTCAAACACACAAAGCACACACACAAATAGTTGCACACACATGCAAATATACATATAAATACACCCACAAATACATACATATGCACAAACATATGCATACAATTGAACACGCACAAGCACAAACAAGAATACTCTCATATAATTACAAACACTCACGTGCACACCCTCACATAGACATGCACATGTATGCTAGAGCACAAGCATACACACATGCACACAAACCCCTACACATAAACTTACAATCACACATGCACACATGCATACGATCACACATACACACATACACAAGCAAATTCTTGCAAGCACGAACATATGCACACACACATCCTCATTCATAGATGCATATGTTGATACACATGATAGGCCCACACAAGCACATGCCCAACCAAGCACTCATGCAGATGCACACACTCACTTACATACACATATACATATACTTTTACAAGCACATAAAGAAATGTACTCACACACATGTATTCATCCACATGCACACATGCATGCTCACATACGCACATAAAAACTCACAAACACATGCATAAACATGTGGACACTCGAGCATGTACATATAGATGCGTACATATATGCTCGCATGCACAATTAAAACCACACATATAATTGCATGCACACACACACATACACAGACACATAGGAATGCACACATGCACATCCACACACATGCACATGCATACACATGCATAGCCACACACACATGCACATGCATACACACATGTATGAGCATAGATGCACACATAGACACAAAATCTACATGTATACACACATGTACACACACTCACATAGGAACATACATGCACATGTGTATGCAATCACCTTCACAAATAAGTTTCTATACAAATGCACACAAGTGCACATGCACATGCAGATAATGTGCACACATTTGCCCACACAAATACATATGCTCATGCACACAAACGCACAATTACACTTATATACACACAAGTAGACATGCACCAACATGCAAAGGTAGATGCAGACACATGCACACACACAAATGCATGCACACATAAGTACTCTTATGCACATATATCCACACACATACACACCACATGCACACGATCACACAAAGGTACACTCACACATGGCTTTTCACACATGCACACAAACACATGCATGTGCATGCACCTACACATGTAGAACTACCACACGCACACATACACACACACACACACACACACACATATACACATAGATACACACATGCACATACACACATGAACATACACACATGCACATACACACATGTACACATACAAGCACACATGTGCATGCTTGCACATACACACACACACATGCACATACATATTTTGACAAATGTTTACATGCACATGCTCACACACACATGGATAGGCACACAAACGCACGCTCGAGCACACACACATACATATAGACATGTGACTACAAATACAGCTACACATGGACACACACATATGCATGATTATATCTATGCTCACACAAGTGCAAACAAATGAATAGGCACACAGTCACACACAAACACATGCACCAAACATAAACATGCACACACATAGGAACTCAAAAACACACACACATGAAAACACACAAGCATTCATAAGGACATGTACACATTCTCAAGCATGGAGACACACATGCACACATATGCACACATATGCAAAAACACGCCAATACACACATGCACAAACAAACACAAGTGAATGTCCACAAGCACACACACTCAAAGGCACACATATGGTGCGCACCTACACACAAACACATATATGCATGCATGCACATACATTTACACACAACACACCCATGTGCATATGCATTCACACAATGTCCCATACACACATGTGCACAAAAACACATATGCAAAGGAATACACACACAAAGTTACACACGTGCATGCCTATGCACATGCTCATACACATGCAAAGACAAATAGACACACAAACATTCATGTGCATAGCCAAAAACATATAGCCACACATACATACACATGTAACGACACACATGCACATACATGTACCCATAAGACAACACACACATGGATTCACACACACATGAACACGTACAATCACACACAAGTAAGCATGCACACACCCTCACAACAAACATGCACATAAATATGTGCTCACACATAGGCACAAGCACACTTATGCACATGTATAAACATTCACACATGTACACAAATGCATGAAAAACACACACACACATGCCCACAAGTATATAGAATGACATACACACACATACTTACACACAAATACACACACATATATGTAGGAATGCACATACACCCATATACACACACAAACAACATACGTGTAAACAAGCACACACACAAACACACTCATGCTCACATGCACACACATGTGCATACACATATGCTCATATGCACGCACACATGCACATACATGAACACACACGCAAATGCACATGTAGGTACAAACTTGTATACACACCCACACACACTAGCATTAAAGCACACAAAAACACATACATGTCTACATTGAAACAAACAAACATAATGATAAATGCACATACACACATAAGCATGAACACATACACACACATGAAAAGGCACATGTACACGCACATTACCATGCACAAACAAGCACACGAGTACACCCACATGTACATACATGCAGACACCAATGCACATACACGCACATTATTGTATGCGCTCGCATGCACTTGCACACACACACACACACAAATGCATGCACACATGCCCACATGCACCCACACACACAAACAAAATGCTTGCAAACATATATGTATGCATACACATATACACCCATGCACACATGCACACACACACATGACCATGCACATATCCATGCACGCACACATGCATGCATATGCACTTGTACTCACACACATGCATACTCGCTTGCACATGCATATGCACACCGACACGGACACACAAGCATAGACACACAGATGCACACACACTTGAATACAAATACATGCACACACACACAATTTTAGATCTACATGACCCACTCATGTACACACACACATGTACATGCACACACAAATACACATGCACTAGTATGCACAAAACACACACACATATAAAAGCCCACACACACACCAACACACATATGCACACAAACACACTCACATATATATGAAAACACAAACAGATGCTCTCTTACACAAATGTATAAACACACACAAACACACACACACACACACACACATATATATATATATATGCACATGCACACACATGCACCCACATACACGCACACACATGCACAACCCCATTGGCATGTGCCTGCTCATATACAAGCACAAATACAAAAGTACATATGCACATACACACACTTGCATGCACAAAAACACATTCACACGCACATTAACAAGCACAAAGTTGCACACACACATATACACATGCACATGCATGTGCAAATGCATGCACATTCATATATATAGGCATACATAAATGCACACATACACACTTGCACAAACAAAAGTTTGTACATGCATGCACATTCACATGCACACACACAAAAGACAACAAATTCACAAACATTTGCACACTAGCATGTGCACTTTCTTACACATATAAGCATACATGCTTAAACACTTGCACACACACATACATGCACATCCATGCACACACACATGCAGGACATATGCACACACGTACATAAACACACAAAAGTAGACATACACAAGCACACAAGAATGCAAGCAATACACATATGCACCCCTTTGCACACCCTTACACACATATATACCAAGACACACCTACATATATCCATGCACACACACATACATACATAGACACATATCAATACCTCTAATAGATGCATGCAGATATAGATGGATGCAAATGCTCACACCCACAAACTTACACACATCCACATGCATACACAAATAAACACATGGACATGCACATCCATGAATGCATGTGCACAACCATACATACACATGCACACACATGCACCCACACATATACACACATGCACGCATGTGCATTCATACACTCAGAAACACATATATATACACACACACACACACTAAAAAGCACACACTCATGCACATAAACACAAGCACACGCACACGCACACATGCAAACAAACACAAGCATACACATACGTGCATGTGCACAAACATGTCCACACATCCACATGCACACCCATGCTCATGCACACATGCATGCGTGCACATGAATAGCACAAACACACATGGACCTACATGAGCACAAAAATGCATACTTACATACACACACTAATAGACACACACATGCGCACAGCTACAAATGCACAAAAGAATGCACACACTAACACACATTGAATGCATAGACATATGCAAGCATGCATGCATCTAGGCGCATAATAGTGTACACACACACATGCACACACTAACACACACCCACTCCAACACACATATCCTCACCCACACACACATATGCTTAGGAAAACACACACACCAATTTGCATCTACACACACACATACACAAAGAAATATAAGCATCACAGACACACAATAGGCACACATATGCATATATGCACATATACGCACAAACATGCAAGCACACATATGCACATAAGTGTATCAACATGCTCACAAAGATACCCACTCCCATATACATGCACATAATCCAATGCATACACACTAACTTAGTGCATATGCACAATGAACACACATATACACACATAGATGCATATATGCACACACAGATACACAAATACCTACCCACACACACATATGCATGCATGCATGCACATGCATGCAAGTGTACATGCATGAATGGCTGTACACATGCTTGAAAGTATGTTCACACAACCACACACATATACATATACACACCATTGCACTCATGTACACAAACACAGGCACATGCACACACACAAACATACATATAAATACATAAACGCATAGACGCACGCATATGCTCATACACATACACCAACACACATGCAAATGCACACACATATGCAAATGCATAATCAAACAAAAGTAAAAACACATACACGCACACACAAACATACACACAAACACATGTACACACACATGCATAGTCACATAAATATGCTTATGCATACACATACATGCATGCATGCAAGCACACACTGACATACACACACACATTCTTCTACACATGAACACACACACCTTAACAAATACTCACACACACTTGCACAAACACACTCACACACATATACATATACTTTCAAATATGTAGCCAAGTAGACACATTCACATGCATGCACATTCATGCACATATACAGCACACACATACAAGCACACACATATGTACAAACATAGGAACATACACATGAAGAAACACATGCATGCACATGAGCTCACATGCACATGCATACATACTGACAAACACACACACACAAACACAAACATGCATGCATATGTGAATACACACACACTCAAGAACTCACACATGCATAGTATTATGCATACACACACAAACACATACTCATCCACAAACATATATGCCCATAAGCACACACACACAAATACCCATGTATAAGAACATGCATATGTCACACATTGAAAAGTATAAATACACATATGGACACACATTGACACACAGAAAACCATGCACATATATATGCACCCACCCAAATGCATAGACATTCACATGTAACAAACACAAGCACAAACACCCATATATACACATGTATAGGACACAAACAAGCATGCATATACTCACACACATACACACATGCACACATAAATGCACACATGCTCACACACATGTGCGTGCATAAACACACATGAAAACACTTGCACATATATACACATATAATTGGAAATGCATCTACACACACATGCACAGACAAACTATAAAACACATGTACATAAATGAGCACACACACACATGTATACACACATATGAACACACAAAAGAATCAATATAATTGCACACACACACACATACACAAAAATGTAGATACAAACATACAAGCACACACACAAACACATACACACACACACACATATATATACACATGCTCATTGATGCACCCAAATGCACACGCAATTGCACACACATGCACACATGCACCCACAAATATAGGCCGGCACACATACACACAAACATAATCACATATGTACACAAAAGCATGCACATACACACATATACACACATACTGATGCACACACGCATATGCTGACATACACTCACACACACAAAAACACACAAATCGAGATGCACATACACAAGAAAGTATATGTATACACATGGACACACACTAAAATGGACACGCATGCATGCTTGCAGACATGCATAGGCACACATGCAAGCTCAAGCATACATGTATGAGCACATAAACACACACATACACACACTAAAGCATGTACTCACACATGCACAGATATATGCATACATGAACACATGCACCCATATAGATAGGTGCACACACATGCATACCTATATGCACACACATGTGCACATAAGAACACATATGCACACAAACACAATCCACATGCATGCACACGCACTCACACTTACACACATGCGTATGCACATATGTCCACCCATGAACAAATACTTGCACACATGCACAAAGGCACACGTAGACAAGGTGCATAAACATGCCCACACAAACACATACACACACACATGCACACACATGCATGCACATGCACAAACCTACACTCACACATGAACACACACATACACTAATGTGTCAACACAAATGTAAACACATACAAACAAGTACACACATAGAAATGCACACATACATGCATGCACACATAAAAATACCAACACACACACATACATATGTACACACAAGCACATCCACACATGCACACACATGGACATGAACACCAAAAGGATCCTACACACACATTCACATACACACACTAATGATAAGCACACACACTTACTCAACTACGCACACATACACACACACATGCACATACATATATACACACATGGAGGCACATATACATACATAAACATGCATTCATACATATATTTACACATGCACACAAATAGAGGCATATGCATAGAAATACAAGCACAAATGCAACATGTACACACTAATGCACATGCACACACACACACTTACATACATACTTACCCATATAGACACACACATATACACAAGAGTGCCTGCATGCTCACACAAGTTCAAATATACAAAAAGACACACACATGTACACATGCACGCACATTGGCACTCAAAAACACACACATAGATATGCACACACTTGCCCTAAAAGCATGTGAACACACATAAGTGCACATAGAGGCACACACATGCACAAGCACACTCACACATAGACTCATATATACAAACATACCCATTCACACATGCACAAACAAATACATGTGAGTGCTCACATGCACAGATACACAAAGTGACAATGGCACACATGTGGCATACACTTATATACACACACATATATGGACATCTGCATACACATACATGTGCACACACACACACACATTAACACACATATGCATGCATATGCACCAACACAGACAGACACTCATATGCATCCACATAATCTCATGCACACATATAGACACATGCACACATACCTACACAAGCACACACAATCATGTCCAAACTCACAAATACTCACATGCATGTAAGCATGCACACACACCCACAGGCACAACACAAATAACATAAATGTAAACAAAAGAACACACTCATACACACACAAATTTACATACTATGATGCACATACATAGACATACACATGCACATGTATATATATAACACACATGCTCACACATACATACACACAAATTTTCATAGACCCACACCCATTGATGCAAATGCACATACACAACAAAGTGCAAAAACACAAACTCAATTACTCACACAAAAACACACACTCACTCAAACATGCACACTTTTGCATGCACACACACAAGCATGCATGTACACATGTACTCAAATGCACATGCACATGTACACACACATGACCATTTACACACAAGCTCATAAATACATGCACATGCACACAGGAACATGTTCACACACACATATGCTTGTTTGCACTCACAAGCACCCGCATAGGTGCATACCCACAACACCCACATGCTTTCATAAACATATGAACAAGTAGGTTCACACACATGTAGACATGCACAAATGCACCCATGCACACACATATAGATGTGCACATAATGATGCACACATATGCAAATGCTCAAACACATGCACATGCACACACATGCATATGCACACACAAGCACAAAAATAAACACATTTACTTGCAAGTGCACAATCACACATGCATACATACTTTTACATGCATGTGCACTCTTACATCAGTAGGACACACACACACATGCACATTTGCATATGCACACACACATACGCACACAAACATACATGTAAACACACACACCCACACACATGCACATGCACAAAAAAGCACACATGTGCATGCTTGTACACAAGTGCAAATGCAAAACATATACACATGCACATGTATACACTTGGACCCACAAACATGCATAAATAATAAGACATGCAAACACTCACATACACACACAAATGCAAAACCACACACATACATAAAAATACATGTGTGCACACACACAAAAGCACAAACACAAAGATGCATACAAACATAAACATACACAAACATGAATGTGAATGCACACATGCATATGCACACACGCAAGAACACATGCACACACATAGGCACATGCATATAAAAAAGAACACACACACATGCACATACACATGCATACACAACATGTGCACACATGCACACAGGCATGCACACATCACTACACATGCAAGCATGAATGTCCACACACATGCACATACACATGCATACATACATGCACACACACATGTGCTCATCACATGTACACCCACATGCACACACGTCTATGCATACGTAACAAATAACTTCCATAGACATGCATACACATAAAAATGCACACATACACATGCCTACAACAATAAACATAGATGCATAAGCTCACACATGCATACCCGCACAAATGCACACATGCAAAACCACACATGGACACACACATACATGCTTGCATACACTCATGCACAAACACACATGCACACACAAACATGCATATACACATATATGCATGTTCACATGTCAAACATAGATAGGCATTCACACATCTGTGCATGGAAACACACACACAAATGCACACCAGCACAAATGCATACACGTGCACACACACACACACACACACTTAGAAACACTCACAAGTACAACACACACACAGGCACTCCTAAGTAGAAACTCATGAACACGTGCACATATCAAAACACACGGACACACACATGCACAAGCTTGCATACATGCTCAATTTAATGCACATAAAAACACATGTGGACATACATGCACACACACATACACACATGCACATAGATGCATAGATGCACACTCACATGCACTAACACTCATAAATGCACACACGCACAAGTGTGGAGCAAATGCACATGCAAGCAAACACATGCACACACTTGAGCACAATGACACACACACATGAACATATACACAATCAAACACATGCACAAACATAAATGAGCAAGCACACCCATGTGCTCATTCACATATATGTGCAGTTATGCATGCACAAACACACACACACACTATGCATTTGCGTGCACACTTACAAACACACTCTCTCTCTCTCAAGCACACTCACACAAATCGACACTTGCACACATGACATAAACACACATACATACTCACATGCACATGCACCAAAACACAAGCACCAACACACATACACACATAGATACACACTTGCACATACATAAGCACAAACACCTAAACACACACAAGCACTTTGAAAAATGCATACAAACATGTGTGAGTGCACACACACACATGCACATAAAAGCACTCACACACTCATACCCACACCTACTCACATTCATAGATTTGCATGCAAAGGACACACAAACATGACCACATATGTGCATGCACAAGCACATGTGGGCATGCTAAGATACACATGCTCACAAACATGAAAGGACACACACACGCACACATGCACATATACACAAATACTCACAGGAACACATAAACATAAACACACGCACAAACACATGCATAAGCACACACATATGCACACATGCACACACACGCATTCATAAACACATCCAAAAAAACAAATGCTTACATGCACACACATTGTCCCAAAAATAGACAAACTACACACACACAAACACACTCACATTAACACATACCCAATAACACATAACCACACACATACACACATGCACATACACACACACACATGTCTAAATACAAGGCATGCACACGCATGCTCACACACATAAACACACACACACATGCATAAACACAAGTAGATATGCACATAAACACATATATAGACATGTACATAGATATGCACATGCACACACACACATACACTCATGCACATACACAATCACGTACACAAACACATTCACCTAAAAGCATAAACTTGCAAGCAGACACACATGATCTCACATGAAAGCACTCACACATGAATACAAATCCAAACATATATAAACACACACACTCTAATACGCACACATGCATGGACATGCACACCCACACACTTATTGATGCACACACATGTACACACTGGCATGTGCACACACACTTAAACACATATAAGAATAATAGTTAAAGGGTGACACAACTAATTAATGATGTAGAAGTAATCATGATGATGAGAAATAATTATAGAAAAAAGTAGAATAAATATCAATTGAAAGAACTCATAGCTCTAATAAACAAGTTGAAATTCAATGCTGCTAGTTTTGTACTTCTTTGAAGCACTTAAGAACTTTTTATGTTGATCCAAATAAAAACTCCCCAAAATAATTCCACCAATGGCTAAAATTGGCTTTTTCAAAAGCTAGTCATTGTAGGAGATGAAAGAGGAAGATAAAACACAATAGTCATCCAATTCTACTAGATGGAGTAAGAATCATCTGATCAGAATAATAGTTAAAGGTTCCAAATCTAATCATAGTGATATGATTTAGATAATTAAATTGAAAAGTTGGAAGGATGGTGGCGATGATTAGGATACTATTCATGAAGGTGGAGGGGCTCTCAATCGTTCGATTAAGTATTCTAAATGAATGACTAGATGAAAAAAATTGTTCTTAAATGCAGAAGAAATGTGACCATTCAATCACAAAAATGCACGATTGATCAGTACAAATGTGCTAAAGTTTGGAATAAAAAAATTCAATTTTTTAGTTTTGCATTACAATGTAATGCATATTATTTGTCCTTATATTACTTCCTTTACATGTAGTATATAGCCTATTGGGGTTCACTTTCACATGGTACCCTTAGGATGTCATTACTTAAGGCAATTATGTAAAATGTTAAAATGGATTCAACTTATCATTAATGAGTCCTACTTTACTTATTATACCTAATGCATTTCAGGAGTCAAGTCGTAACTTGATTAACCCACCTCATTGTGGATTCATACCATGACTAATACTTGGGCTTAACCACGACTCAGTTTAGTCGTGCATCTAACTTGCTGCTCCTCAAGACCCAAAGCCCAGCATTATAGGACACTTGCAAACCTTTGGGCTTAGATTTGATTGGGTGCATAGGCAAAATTATTTTTTAAAATTATGAAATTTTAGTACTAAAAAAGACTTAATTTTAAAAACCAAATGTAACCTAATGCATCACTAAGAAATATAACTCAAATATTCGTGAATATTGACAACTGTATGTGACATAATTATAAAGAAAATAAATGTTTACCATGTTAACCATATAGATATTTAGAAATATAATTCTTTATAGATTAGCCACTCCATAAAGGGAATGATTCTTAGCTCAAAAATTAGTAAGTTAAGCATTAAATCGTCATTAACTATATATGTTATAATCTTTACTCCAATAATAAAAAATTATTATAATGCACATTAAGATTTTATTGAAACAACGCTAAGCTCAATATGATGCTAGTAATACTTAGTTTTATTTTGTGATCATCATATTAGAGGTTAGAATAATCTCCCCCTTGAGGATTATAAAACCAATGCCAAAATTAAACATATACTAATAAAGATAATGTGATATAACGAACAAACCAAGTAATATAATACTCAACATTTTAGCTTACCCTATTTGATAGCCTATACTCTCCTTAAATTATGGGATTAAGTTTTTTCCCCTTTTTTATAATCGTTCAAAGGGGATAATTACACCTAAGATCAATCTAAGTCTATGAAAGACTTAAGTAGCTAATGGCATAATAAAAATGTCAACTAATTGGATAAAAGCTAGAATAAATAACAATTGAATTACTTTCTCTTACACACGCTCTTTAACAAAGTGATGTTATAACTCTATATGTTTTATTCTTGAGAGTTGAATAGAATCTATAGTTAAATAAATTACACTTAAATTATCATAAAATATTAGACTTTATATAAATTCAAAGCCATAATCTAAAAGTTCTTATTTAATCCATTGAACAAGAGCAACACAACTACCTACAGTAATGTACTCGACCACTATTATAGATAGTTTCACATAATTTTATTTCCTACTAGCCTAAGAAATTTGTGAACATTGAATTAGCACATATTAGAGGTACTCTTTCTATCAATCTTACTACCAACAAAGTTAGCATATATGTAGGATATCAAATCCAAACTAGCATTTATGGTATCATAAGCCTAGAGCTTTAGTACTTATAATATATTTAAAATATGTTTGACTATTTATAAGTGTGATTTCTTAGGACTAGCCTAAAATCTCAAATACAAACTTACACTAAATATAATGCTAGGCATACTTACAATAAGATATAATAATGATCTAATCATTCTTCTAAATAATTTTGTGTCAACAAGCTTTTGAACTTGAAGTAATGGGATTCTTCCTTTACTTCAAGTTTTCATAACCAAATTTGTTTAGAAACTTCATCAAATAATTTGAGAAATAAAAATTCCTTCACTTTTTTGCTTAACTTAAATTCCTAAGCAGAAGGTTAAGTCCTTTATCATACTCTTTTAAAATTATTTTTTATTAAATTAGTCAACTTTACACACATCTCTTTATTAGAAGCTCTAAAGATTTATCATCCACATAAACTTGACATATTAATTTACTTTCAACTAAATTTTAAATAAATAAAATATTGCCTTGCTTACCTCTATGAAAATAATTTGTTGTATGGAAAATGCATAATCTTTATTGCTATGCTTTTGCAGCTTGCTTCAAATCATAAAGTGCCTTCTTAAGTTTGTACATATGAATTAAAGTATCAGGTATCATACGTCCTAGGGGTAGTTCAACATACCCTTCTTCATTTATATATCTATCTAAAAATATATTTTTAATATCTATTAGGTATAATCTAAATCTTTTAAGGTACACATAAGTATGTAAAATCTTATTTCCCTTAAGTCTAACTATAAAAGCAAAAGTATCAACTATATATGCTCTTTTAACTTGATAATAACCTTTAGTTATTAATTTAGCTTTATTCTTAATAACTTTGTCATCTCTATGTGGCTTATTATTGAACATCCATTTTGTACCAATGATTATTTTATCATTTGGCTTAGGTATAAGGTCCATAAATTTATTTCTATAAAATTACATCAACTCTTTATTCATTACAATATTCTAGGTCTCATCTTCAAAAGTAGTTTCGATAAAATTTGGTTCAAATCACAATAATGATCCCTAGAATTCCTTAATTTCTTCTCAAATTGATCTCCTCTTTTTTCCATTTCATTAACTTCAACTACATTCTCTAAGTTTTCATCTTTAAGACTTAAATCTTATAATTTATCAAGTTGTTCATCTTGATGATGATTACTAGAAGCTTTAAAAAGAGATTTATCATTTTTAACATGGATTATTTCTTCCACAACTAATATTCTCTTATTATATTTGCTAATGTGCAAGTGAGTATCTTAAAAAGTTCTCTTAATTAGACTTAGCATTAAGCTAATTTAAATCCATTTTTCTATTATTTAAAATGAAATATTTGCACCCAAACACATGAAATAGGATATATTAGGTTTCTTATTATAAAGTAATTCAAAAAAAAATTCTAACAAGGTCTACATATTATTCAATTAAAATCATAATAGACAATATTAACTACCTCAGCTTAAAAATACTCTAAAACACTATACTCATTAAGCATATATCTTATCACATTTAGTAAGGTTCTAAACTCTCTCTTAATTACACCATTTTGTTGAGGGGTCATGGGTAAAGAAAATGCATGCAACTCTATTTTTTTTATAAATATCATCAAACAATTTATTCTTGAGTTCTTTGTCATTATCACTTTTAACAAAGACTAACTTAAGATAATGCTCTTTTTTAGTCATAGAAATCAATCTGATAAATATTTGAAAAAGTTTATTTTTATTTTTAACAAAAAGAACCCATATAAACCTAATGAAGTCATCTACAATTATAAACCCATATTTGCTTTTACCTAACCTCTCAAAAAGAATAGGATCAAATAGATCTAAATGAAAAAATTCTAATACTTTCTCAGTAGTAAGTTTTTTAGGTGGTTTAAAACTCACTTTGGTTTGTTTTCCTAATTAACATAAAAGATATAATTTATCACTTGGCCAACTAAGGTTTTGCAAACCACTAATTAGGTTAAACTTTAAAAGATCTTTAGAAAAAGACTTTCTTAAGTGATAAAATCTTCTATACCATAAAGTAGAATTATTATCATGTGAAGTAAGATATTCTAGACTACTATCTTTAATGATGTATAAAAATAAAATGCATATTTTATCTTTTCTATATCCAATGATAAGTGGAAGATAATATTTACTAATAATGCATTTCTTTTTATAAAATAAAATTTTAAAATTTTAATCACATAATAAATTAATATTAAGAATAATATATATTAAATCTTGTATAAAGAGGACCTTTCTTATAGAAGTGTGTGAATTGCTCATAGCTCTAATTCTCATCACTTTATTCTTGGAGTTGTCACCTAGAGAAAATCAAACATTTGTTTTAACTTGAAGGAACATGCCTATAAAAAAAATCAAACATTTATTTTTGAGACCCAAACCTTCTTGGATCCATATGTCTTAACTTGATCATTAATTAAATTATTATTTCTAATCCACTAGAAGATTTATTATCAACTACATTTCTAAATTTCTAATAAGATGAAATATGTGAAATTGTCGTGTAATAGTTATAAATTACATTTAGAACAAAATAATATGTAACATTTCTTACATAACCAACCTTATGAAAAAAAGTCCTACAATGAACATGTAAATTTTTTAAATTAGTTAATTCTCTAACTAAGCATGTTTTTTAATAATAATAATAGAGGATTTTTCATCTCTTTTAATCTTAATCTCCTACAAATAATTAGTATTCAACTTATTCAAATGTTCATGCAAGCTTAAATAGTTTTTATGTTCTTCTTTTAATTTAAAATATTTAGAAGCAAATTTTTTTATTTCATGAAAACTTTAATATGCTATTCTTCATAATAAACTATAGAATAAGATGAAAAAAAGGAGGAGGAATACTTCATCATCTAATGATATGATAGGAACACTATCCATTGTTATATGACTAATCAAACTCTCCATATCTTCATCACTAGAAGAAGAACTATCTGAATCCTCCCATGATATCATCATAGCTTTCTTCCTTTTTGCTTTTTGAAACTTCACAACTCTCTCATTATAGTGAGGACAATTAGGTCTTATATACTTATGTAATTTACATTCATAACGAATTATTTAGGTACTATCTTTCCCTTTTATTTCTTTTTGTTATCAACTCGTTTATCTATAGTTTTTTATTATATAATCTAGATAAAGCATTTCAAATTGAAGTGACCTCACTTGAGATGGAAAAATCTAAGTTTGTAGAATAATTGACTATAAAGGCTATCAATGTTTTCCTTCTTTTTCCTTTCTTTTTTGACCACAAGTACTTCATCCCTTCTCTTTTACACTCAACTTCATTTGTTAAAAGCTCACCCAATAACTTATCTAAAGTCATAATCAAAATATTTTATGTTGTTTTCAACATCATCACTAATGGATCATGTAATTAAGGTAGAACACAAAGAATCTTCCCCACTTGTTCACCAATAAAAAAACTCCTTGCCAAGGTTAGACAACATATTGATAATATTTGTAAATCTTATAAAAATAGTTTTAATACTTTCATTCATATTTCATCTAAAAGAATTCATTCTCTTGAACAAGCATGTTCATTTGACTCTACTTAACTTGTGAACTACCTTTATAAGCAACTTCTAGTTTAGACCGAATCTCATTTGCCACTTTCAAGTTCATGATTTGATTACATTTGGGTACTTAAATCAGAACACAAAATATTTAGCCCAAGAATTTTTTAAAGTTCTGTGTTTTTTCTTAGGAGTGAGTTCTCTTAATAGTTTTCTCACTTTTCTCTACCAATAGTCTTAGTAAAAAAAACTCAAATGTATTTTCAATAGTATCCCAAATTTTCAAATCAATGAATTCTAAAAATAAATGCATAAGTTTTTTCTAATAAAGTTAAAACTCATCTTTCTTCAAAAGTGGTCAAAGTGAAGAAGGTCATACAAGTGCACACACATATGCACACACACGCACACACGTACACACATTCAGACAAATGCACACAAGCATACAAATGCAAAAGCACACATGCCAACAAACACATGCACATAGACACACACATACATGCAAATGCACCACATGAACACACACATACATTCACTCTCACCCACAGACACATGCAGATGCACAAACACATAAATACGCACAACCACACACATACACAGTCATAAAAGTACTCACACACAAACATGTAGGCATGCAAACAGAGGCACATGCACATGCTCATGCACACAGACACATTCATGCATACACACATCCATAACCAAGTATGCACACACACTAATGCAAACAAATACGTATAAGCACACATATGCATGTAAAAACTCAAACACATGCATAAAAGCATACATCCATATATGCACAAACACACAAGCACACGTGCATGAGCACACACGCACACACACACTTTCACACTAATGAATTAATACACACACACTTTCACACTAATGCATTAATACACACACACTTGCACTTGCACACATGCATAGACAAACACACTCATATGGATGCACATGCACACATACTCAAACCTATTCACATGCACAGGCACACACATACACAAACTTGTGCATGCACATATGTGCAAACTCATATACATCAACATGCACATGCCCATACATAAACATGTTAACATACAAACACATATGTGTCTAAAAGCACATGCACATGCACATACACATGTATACACACAAGCACACATGCACACACACACCCACATGCATAAGAAAATATAGAAACATGGATGCACGTATGCATGAATACATGCATGCACACATGTATATGCACATATGTAGACATATCCATGCATGTGCACATGCACACACACACATACTTGTGCACACGCACATGCACAAGCACCCACAAACACATGAACACACTCTTACATTCACATATGTGTGTTCTTCAACATGCCCACATGCACACACACACATAAGCATGTCTGCATGCACACACACATGTACATGCACACACCCGCACACATAAACAAATACATGCACCTATGCACACACTAATACACAGATATATAAGAGAGCACACACACACACACATGCTTTCATTAACTCACACGCACACAAACACCAACACACTCATGCCTCCACACATGCATGCACACTTGCACACACAAAAACAAATATAAATGCATGCACAAATGATAAGCACATAAACACCCACACACACACATGTACAATCTTGCAAGAGCATAACCACATACGCCCATGCACACACATACGCACATCAGCACCACACACATACAAGAATTCACATGCACATACAAGCACACATACAAACAAATGCAAGCATATAGATATGCATACGAGCACACATACACATACACATGCACATGAACTTCTATGTGCACACATGTATACACACACGTCTATGCACATGCAAAAGTACACACACAAGAATGCTTACACAAAAACAAACTCACATAAGCACCCATGAATACACTTACATACACAAGTATACACACATACATGCATACACCCACATGTACATGCATACACACACACATATGCATGGACATGCACACAAACACATGTACACACATATGCACACAAACATGCACCCACATATGCACACATGAACACATGCACACACACACGTGCACTCATGAGCATGGAAACTCACATTTATGCACACATACATGGAGATGCATAGACATACACACACACATATACACACAAACTTGCGAACACACACACATGCACACAGACTCGCAAGCACATGCACATGCAAACGTACACTTCTATACATGCACTAACACACTCAAAGGTGTATACATAAGCACACAATAATATGCACACACATGCACACACACACACACACAAGCACACACGTATAAACACAAATGTGCACACATGCTCAAGCACAATCACATACATGCATATGCACACATGAACACACACATGTGCATGAACCCATAAACATACGCACAAACACGTATACACAAATGCATATTCATAGCAACACACACACTCACAAAACCACACACACATGCATCAACACACTCTCACACATAAAGGAGCACACACAAACTCACACATGCACACAAATGCAAAAATATGTACAAACATAGTCACACACATGTGCACACACATGAATGTGCAAACACAAAAAGGCACATGCTTGCAAACACACAAACATATGCACACACGTGCAAACACATAAGTACACACACATGCACATGCACATACACACACGTACACTCACATACACAAACATAGAAGCACACACACTAGCATGCTGGCATGCACACACATATGCATAATCAAATACATGCACATGCACACATGCACACAAGCATACACACACTCACACATACACGGATGTACTCACACATACATACCCTCATGCATGCATACACACAGACAAACACTCACAAAAATGAACACATGCAAACACACATACACACACACATGTCTACAAACACACACAAATGCATGCAATCATATGCACACATGAACACACACACACATAAAAACCCATACACATACCATGGACACAGGCATGTGCACATGAACACACACACATGCACATACACGCACACAAAAACCCACACATGCATACATGCAAATTTACGTAGACACACGTATACATGTGCAGACATGCACATGCATAACCACACACTTATGCACACACATACACACAAGCACTCCCACACAACAACACACACACACATACACAGCAACATGTAGGAACACAGATGCACTCACGCATGCATACGTGCAAGAGAACGTGCACACTCAAACATGCATACATACATGAATGTGCACTCACATATACATACACATAGCCACATAACTATCCAAATGCAGACACATACACACATAACACACAAACATGCACACACACGTGCACACATGCACATAAACTCATACATGCATGCACGTATGCACAAACACACGCATGCACATGCACACCTAAACCTACACACCTACATGCACACATGCATCATGATACGCAAAAAATAAGCACACATAGTACACACATACAAACACATGCCCCATGCATGCACACATACATATATACACACAAACAAATGCACACATGTATACACACACATGAGGAAACACACATAATCATACATGCATATGTTCACACACGAGGAAATACACACAATCGTACACACATGCCTATGCACATGGACACACACACACACACACACTACCTAGGCAAAAAGATATGTATACAAATTCATGCTTGCACACACAAATGTATCGATCCACATAGATGCACACTTAACAACACATGTGCACACACACACACACACACTCACATAAACATATACACTCATACACCCACATATACACATGCACACACATGCACACACATGCACATGCACAAACAAGCACACTCATGCACATGCATAGGCATAGGCACACACAAAAACATAGGTTCATAAATATGCACATACACAAACTGAAATGCACATAAATGTATGCACAAAAAATAAATGCACACTCACACATGAATACATGCAAACACACACACACACAAGTGCATACACATGCACAAGCATGTACAAACACACATGCATGCATATACACACCCACACATACACATGTACATAGATACATATGCACATGCACATACACATACACACATGCACACATTCACACAAAGACACATGCATAAACACACACATATGCACATGCACAAGTGCATGTATACGTACAAAAAATGCACAAGAGTACATGTGCATGCTTACACTCAAATAAAAACACATTCACACACACACATACACAAACATACACACACATAAATGCATCCACACACACACATACACAAACACGCCTGCATTCATATGCAAACAAGCACACATGCACGCACACACACACACACACACACATACATACACATAGCTACGCATACACAAAAATCAAAACACATTCATGCTTACATACATACACGCACCCACATATGCACAGATGCACTCAGACATGTGCACACATGCAGATACAAATGCACACACATACGTGTACACACATGGATACGCACATGTGTGCACACCTACACAAATGTTTTTAGGAAAATAGATGCACATACATGCATGTCTGCACACGTGCACACACACAAACATGTACACACATGCACATCCACAAATACATATACATGCATATAAGCATGCACACATATACACACACACATGCATGCATATGGTCACAAAGATGGCCCCACATACAGATGCAAAAATGCTCACATAGCACACACACGCACATGCACATACTTGCAAATCCACATATTCACACATAGACACATACATGCATAAACAGATACATAAACACCCACTCACACTCACACGTGTGTGTATACACATGCATGCATGCATGTACACATGGAAGCATGTACTCAAACACGCTCAAAAGAATGTATAATAACACATGCCCACATAGACCCACACAAACAAATGAACATGCACTCACACACATACACCAATGCACACACACACACACACATGCACATGCATGTTAATGCACAAAACAATAAAAATAAATTCACAAACATGTACACACACATATGCTTGCAAATACATACATTATACAAATATGCATACTCATACACCAATGCACTTTCACATGCATAGACACATACAAACACACACATGTATGCACAAGTGCATACACACATGTATGTATATGCAGTCACATATGCACACACATGCACATTCACATAAACCCAAACACACACACAGATACACACATGCATACTCATGCACAAACACATATGCACATATGTGTACACCTGTGCACACACACACATTTATAAAGTACAAACATGCACAAAAGCACATGCATGCAAAAGTACAAACACATGCACACACATACACTAACACAATTGCACATACACACACACATGCACACAAGAACACAAATGCACACATGCACTACACGCAAATACACACTCACACATATGCTTGCATGCAGACACACACACAAGCACACACACACACAAGTACGAATGTGAACACACACAAAAGTGTGCTCAAACACATACATGCACAAACAAATAGATATACTTACAAATACACTTACATAAAAAACATATGCACAAACATATGCATACAAATCCATGCACACACAAAAGCACTCATATACATAACCACATGTATACTTGAATGCACACACACACACACATAGGCACGTTAAAATGCACACACCCATGCACACACACTCAAGCCTATTCATACACACACACAATGTTGCACACACACATAACCACAAAGATGCATGCACACGGGCAAATGCACACATAGACACAAATGCACACACCCATGCATGCACACACATGTTCAAACATACATGCACACACACACACAAACATACATGCATAGATGCATGTACATGTCCACACACACATATAAGCTTGAACATGCACACAAGCACATAGACACGCAAGTGTACCAAAACACATGCACAGCCACAAACATGTGCACACATGCTAGCAGCACACATTCCCACAAGAAAACACATAAACATGGTCAGACACATGCACACATAGTCACAGAAGCACATGCACACACAAACACTCGCACACACGTGCAACTATGCACATATAGGCACACACATACATAGAAATATGTGTACACACATGCACAAAATACACACAAACACATGTGCATGCACTCACACACGCACACACTTGCACACATATGTACAAATTGATACAAATGCACACACGAATGCATACACACATACATAAAATGCACACTTTCCTAAAGGAACACACACATTAAAATATACACATACAGATACACACACACTTGCACATATACTCACACACACATGCATTATCAATATACATATGTGCTAAGTTGTACACAGATATGCACAAACACACAAAAACACACAAACACATGCACACACACAAGCACAAACACACACATACACCTAAACATACACACACGCGCATACACATATACACATGAGTATAGACATGACATGCACACAAATGTAAACACACACAAATCCATACACATGCATGTGCACATAAATACATGCGTGCACACACACACACACATGCAAGGACATGCACAAACTCATAGGCACATTCACACATATATGCACACATCTATGTACACACATAGACACTCACACATGGATGTATGCACACAAATACAAATACATGCACATACACACTCAACATAAGCATGCACACACACACCCAAAAGAAAATGCACAAATACAATCACAAACATGCATGCAAATTCACACACGCATGTGCCCATGCACATACACAAAACTGAGCCATAGACTTACCATTCACACACATAGGAATGAACCAAGACCAAAGAGACACACATATGTTAACCAGTATGCACATGTGCATGTACCCATGCACAAACATGCACATATATACACACATGGACATGCACATCTACCTACACGGAGTGGCACATGCACACACACACACACTCACATGAACATGCACAAGGACACACACAAGCATAAGCATACACACATGCATGCATGCATGCACAAACACACATAGTAATAACCACAAAATCAAAGACACACATATGCAAACAAGCACATACACACACACACATACACAAGCACACACACAGGAGCATTGATGGACACACATGCTCAAATGTACACACACACACATGCACAAGCACACTCTCACACTCACACACACACACATGCATGCATGCACACACACATACACAAAAAAGCACATGCACTCACATATTTGCACACATATATGCATGGATACACATACTTGAACATGTTGACATACATCCCCAAATGCACAAAAACACATGCATGCACAAGTACAAATACACGCACATGCATGCATACACACATGCACTGATACAAACATGTAATCACATGCACACACAAACAAAGGAACATACGTAGATTCTCAGACATACACCCAAATGCAATCACATAAATACGTGCACTCACGTATGTTTGTGCATGCATGCGAATGCTTGTAGACTTACACACACAAATATGCATAGGCATGCACACACACACACACACACTCACATGCAAAAACATGAACACACATATAGACACATACAAATAGATTCACACTGATACAGTTGTATGCACACATGATGCACACGCACATGCAAACACTCTTGCAAACACATGCCCACACTAATACACATGCATGCATGCACACTCACACATGCACACAAACACACAAGCAAGCACAAACCTTATCACACATGCACACATGATCACATATGCATAGAACATGCATACATACACCTATGCAACCCACACACATGAATGCACACAAACATGCACACACATGCCCATGCATACATGTGTGCTCACACAAACTCACACTGAACCCTACATGTGCACATAGACATCATGCACACACATACACATATGCACAGACACACACATGCACATTAACAAACACATGCATGCACACACACACACACTAACACATGCAAATGCACACAAACACATGCAAATACACACAAACACATGCATACACACATGTACAAGCACGTAAGCACACACATGTGCCCTCACACATAGATAAGTACATAAGCACAAATGCATACACACACACACAAATACTCCAACCCACAAAAACTTACGCATGCACATGCTCACACACACACGCATGCACATGTGCATACAAGTACACACACATAGACACACCCATAAGCACACACATGAAAACCCTCCTGCATGGATTCATATACACATGAAAAAACACATGTGCACATATGAACATTAATACACTTGTGTTGACACACAAGTACACATAGATGCACTGTCACATACATACACAAACATATCTATACCCACACATATGCTTGATGCATACACTTATCCACACATAAGGAATTATGCACATATACAAACACACACAAATACTCACACAGTTGAACACAAACACGTATCCACACGCAAACTTATGCATGCATTTACACACACACACACAAATGCACACACAATGCATACACACACACATAGACATGCATGCATAGATGTACTTACACTTAGACACACACACACACATGTACACACATGCACATGCATAACCACATACACACCCAGACATGTACATGAATCCAACAACACACATTGTCACAAACACAGACACACAAGCACAAACACACAAGTGTGCATACGTGCACGTATGTACTCACACACACACTCAGCATGTGCACATACATGGATGCACATAGACACACAAAATCACACACATGCACACACGTGCATGTAATTCACACATTAACATGTACACACATGCTTAGGCATACACACATGCACACAAGTAGACACACATATTCATGCATGCATGAACATGCACACACATACACACACATGCACACACCCACCCCACCCACACATACACACACAAGCAATCACACAAACATATGCATGAATAGACTCACCTTAAGACACACACAAACCAATGCAAGCAACCATGCACATAGAAGCACAAAAACTCACATGTGCACATTCAAACTTGCATGCATAAGCATGCATGCACATATAATCATACACATGCAAAAACACCTACACAATGACACAAATACATATGTGCATACAAACATACACACACACATAAAACACACCAACACACATTGATAAACACACACACATATATTTATATGCACATGTAAATACGTGCATGTCCACACATACTAACATGTACTTACATGCACAAAATAAGCCCACATACACGTATATCCACACACATGCATGGACACACACTCACGCATAGGCACACAAGCATTAACATGCAGACACACACACTAGCATGGATGCATGAACGCATGTACTCGTGTGTAGGAATCTATAAACATGCACAGATGCATACATGCTCACACAAACATGTACACAAATGCTTGCACAGTCACAAAAATGTATACACATGCATATGAATACAAACACACACAAACACTCACATACATACATGCATGAACACCACCCATGCATGCTCTTGCATACACATGCAAACAAAGATGCATAACCACATCCATAAGCATGTTTACATATAGACACACTCACACACAAAACACATAATACACACAACATGCTCATGCACAAACGCACCCTCACACACACACAATCACACACAACATACACATGCAAACAAACATGCACACACACACACATGCACATGCATGCTTGCACACATGTATCTCATGCACACTTGCATGTACCCTCGCACATGCACAAAAGAAAACACCCAAACATATACAGACATACACACATTCACACACACACTAACACACACATGCATGCATATATACACACAGTCACACATACATACATGCATACACACACATCCACACACATGCTCATGCAGATGCAAACACACACCCTCACATGCACACATGCATGCACACACCCATACTCACAACTATGTACATACACAAACACAAACATATATGCACACACATTCATGCAAGAATAGACAAATGCACACAAACATGCAAGCACACATGCACACACATAGACTTTCATAGACCTATTCATGAATACACACAAAATATGCACAAGCACATAGACAAATGCACATACACATACTCATGCACATACTTAGAAATATAGATGTGCTCATTCACACATATTCACACATAAAGACATGCACACACATATACATACACATGCCCACGCACACACAAACACACACACACATGCTAAAATACACTAACACAAACATATATATGCACACATGCACACTCATAAATCTATGTAGAACAACATATAGATGCACACGCACATAGATTTATACACATACATACATGCACGTGTGCACATGAATGCACACATACAAACACATGCATATGCACATACATATACACACACACACGAGCACACACATGCACACACACATATACACACATTTGCATGCATGCACACACAAACAAACATAAATCCACACACATGAACACTAAGATACACCCACACACACAAACATGCATGCACGTTCAGACACATATAGATACATGCACATATGCACGTACACACACATACACACATACAAACATACTCACATATACACCCTCACACACGTGTAGGCACTCACACATGAATGCACATGCTCACACATACATGCAAAAACACAAACTTTCTCGTGCATGTAAACACAAAGATAGACACATACACATACATGCTTGCATAGAACAACCATATGCACACACACACCCCCGCACATATACACACACACACACACACGTAGACACTTGTACCCACACACACACACATAGAAACATGCATTAACACACACACACATGCACTTAAGGACATGTACACACACATGCACATACACAAACAAGAAAGCACATATGTACACATATAAACACACATAAGCATACACAAATGCACATGTATAAACACACACATGCACACCCATACTCATGCACACATTCATATATGAGTGCACATAGTACAAACACACAAAGACACACATGAGTACACTCGTACACATGTACAAGAACACATTAACATGTAAACACCCATACACACACACAAAAAATGCACACAAATATGCACCGACATACACACCCATATTGGCAGAAAGACACACACGTGAACACATACACACACATGAACACACCCACACAAACCCACATACATGCATGTGCATACACACACACAAACAAAAGCATATGCACAAGCGCATGCACATGCATACACAAACACATGCTCGTGCACACCCACTCACACTCAATCACATTCACATGCATGTAATTGCACACACATCTACACACTTGTGAACACACACAAACCCACACACAAGAACACACATGCACACATGCACAACATACGCATGCATTCATGAATGCACACCTATACACTAACATGTGTTTGTATATGCTCACAACGATGGCCACACACACACGTGCATAGATGCTTACACAATAGACACAAATGCATAGACCCAGGAATAGGCATATTCACACATAGATATATACATTCATACACAGATACACACACACACACACATGCATGCATGTACACATGCAAACATGTTCTCATACATGTTTGAAAGAATTTACAATGACACGCCCACACAAACAAATGCACATGCACATGCACACACACCCATGCACGCACAAATGCAAACACATGCATACACACAAGTTCTCATGCTCATGCACATACACGAAAGCACATGCACACACACATACTAGCATACAAAATAGTAGAAGTAAATGCTCCCACATGTACACACACACACATGCACACACATACAAATATGCAAACTCATAAACACATGCACTTGTACTTGCATAAACACACACAAGTATGCACAAGTGCATACATGCACATCCACATGCAATCATATATGCACACACATGCACACACACAAACACCCACACAAACACCCTTGTGCACACACATGCATACTCATGCACAGACGCATATGCATACACATATATACATAAAGACAAACATGTACCAATGTACCTACTCACAAAAGTATAAACTTATACATATGCAAAAACATAATCACATATATGCACATGCACAAACACACACAAGAACACAAATGCATGCATACAATTGCACACATGGACTACACATAAATACACATGCACACACTCACATACATACACAAATGCTTGCATGTAGATATACAAACACATGCACATACATGCAAGTGTGATTACAAACACACACAAAAGTGCACACACTCAATTGCATATGTGCACAAACATACAAACACATGCACATATACATGTAAATACAGCCACAGCCACACACACACATATGCATAAAATGTGCATACAAATGCACATATACAAAAATACTCACACATGCACAGTTATACACATATGTGCACACCCATGCATAGACATGCACATGTGCACACACACACACACGTGTAACAAACCCCTACACATAGGTTTGTACACACACATTCACACTTATATGCACACAAACACAAGCACACATGCATATTTATACACATATGCACATGCTCACACATACATGGTCCCACACAAACACATGCCCAACCAAGCACAGATGTAGATGCACACATCTGTACAAATTTTTATAAGCACACAAACAAATGTATACACACACATATGTATGTACATATATATACAGATGCACATGCACATAAAAACACGTAAACACAGACACTTGAGCAAGTACACATAGTTGTATACACATAATTTAACATGCACACACACAACCACATGTACAATTGCACGTGCACACACACACAAATATGACCAAATGCACACATGCATAAGCACACACACACATGCACTACATACACATATATGTGAATATAGACACACACTTTCTCAGATAATCCACATGCATACACACATGTACACACATTCACACATGAGCATACATATGCACATGCACAATTAAGTATCTACAAAGATGCGCAAAGTTTCACATGCACATGGAACATTATGCACTCGCATGCCCACACATACACATGCATATACATGCACATAAACACATACACTTATATACACTTGTATACAAAGAAGCACACACACACCAACATACAAACAACGATGTACACACACGTACACACACATATGCACACACCAAAACATGCACATGATCATACAAAGACACACTCAGACATGCCCTTTCACATGCACACACACACACACATGTACAAATGCACCTGTGCACACACACACACAATAACATGAACACATACTCACACAATCATGCACGCACACACCCACATGCAAACAAACACGCACACTTGCACACACACATTTGCACATACACACATGTTCACATGCAAGCACACATGTCCATGCATACACACACTCATGCATTCATCTAGACACGAACACACACACACACATATGCACACAAACATATTTTGAAACACAGTTGCATGCACATACAAATGCACACATGGACAAATACAAGAACACATGCACCTACACACACATACATACGTATGCGCATACATACACATACACAACTACAAGCACACTTAGACATGGACACACACACATGTGCGATCTTGCATATGCTCACACAAGTGCAAAGACATGAATATGTACACACGTGTATGCACATACACAAAACATAGACATGAACACACATAGGCACTCAAAAACACGTACAAGCACATGCACAAATAGATAGAGACACATGCATAGGTACACACATATGTGCACACATGCTCAAACACACCCATAAACACATGTACAAACAAACACAAGCGAATATTCAAAAGCACACACACTTAAAGGTGCACATTTGATTCACACCCACACATACACACACTTGAACACACACACGTGCATGCAAACCCATAGACACATCACCCTAGACACACATATGCACACAAACACGTATGCAAAGGTATGCACACACAAACACGCATACTTGCACAAACCATGCACATGCTCGCACACATACAAAGACAAGCAGACACACAAATACATGTGCACAACCAAACCAATAGAACAACACACACACGTAAGAACACACATACACATACAAGCACCCATAAAACAACACAATACATGCACACAAATATGAACATATGCACACACACACACACATAAGCACACATGCACATATCCTCACACACATGCAAGAGACATGTGTGCATACAAAGGCAAATGCACACAAACATGCATACACAAGCACAAACTTTCATACATGCACACAATTGCATGAAAAACATACACACACTTACAAGCATATGCATAGGTGCACACACATGTGCACAAGCACATAGAAGGACATGAATAGATATGCACAAATATACACACATGTATGCAAGCATGCACACACACCCATATGCAGACACAAAAACAACACGTAAGCAATCATGCACACACATATGCTCACATGCATACACACATGTATACACACATGCTTACATAGACACACATGTGCACACACACACTCACATATATGAACATAGAAGCACATGCACATGTACAAACAAATAAGCACACACACTTATACACACTGATGCCCATGCACACACAAACACACACATCTACATGCATACAAACAAACACAATGACATATGAACAAACATGCACATATGCACACATACACACATGCTCTGGCACACACACACACAAGCACATGCACATACACACACACACATGACCATGCATAAATAAGCACACAAACATGCACACACACATGGATGTGCATACAAATACAAGTGCGTATACACACATGCTTGTGCACACTTGTCACTTGCACACACACTAATGCATATACCCACACACAAGCACACACACATGCACACCCACATGGAAGCACACATGCCCACATACACCCCAATACATGCACAAACATGCTCACACATAGATATCTATGCATACACATATGCATCCACAGACATTCATACATATACCCATGCACATACCCCCCCCACACACACACATATACACTAATACTCACTCTCTCTTTCACATACACATGAACACTCACATGCAAACATAAGTACAGACACACACATTCACACACACTTGCATACACATATGCATGAACACATGGACATGGTTGTAGGAGCACATGTTGTACTGATGCACACACACAAGCACACATTCACATGCACACACAAATACACATGCATAGGTATGCACAAACACACACGCCGACATGCACACCCACACACACACCGACACATATATGAACACAAATGCACATACATGCATTGACATGCACACACACACACACACAAGCAATAACATATACACATACACATGCTCACTTGCATGTACAAATTCTTAAACACACACACAAATACTTGCACGTACATGCACATGCATAGACACACAGCCAACACCCACATCCATGAACAAACATGACAAACAAGAACATGGTCAGATAAAAGCACAAAAATAAATATAAAAACACACACACAAACATGCACAAAAACATGTGCACACATACATGCACAAACACAAAGTTACATGTATACCCACATGCATACACACATGTGCATGCACATGGACACATGCACGTACACACACATTAGTGCATACAGATGCACACATACACACTCACACAAAAAAATTTGTACACACACACACATGCACATTCCCATGCATAGATATAAGCACACACATGCACACATACAAATACATGTGAACATATGCACATCCTTACATATAGAAGCACCCACACCTAGACACATGCAGACACACACGTGCACATTTGCATACACACATGCACATGCACACACATACTTGCACTGCAACGTGCACCCCCATGCACAAATACACCCAACATACCTACATAAACACACACATGCACACATGCACACATGCACACATGCATGTACGTACACATACATAAATGGACACACATCAAAAACCCCTATATAAGCATGCTTGCACACACAGATGCACGTGCTCACACCCATAAACCTACACACATGCACATATACACACACGCACACATGTACATAAATGCACGTGCATAACCATATGCACACACACACATACATGCATGCATACACACACTAAAAAACATTCATGTACACAAATACACACCCACACATTCATATACACATAAACAAACACACATGCAAACACACACAGTCTTACACATAGGTGCATATGCATAAGCATGAATGCACATCCACACACACACCTATGCTTATGCACACATACATAAATTTTCATATCACAAACATAAATGTACCTACATGAGCACACACCCAAATGCTTACATGCAAAACTCACATGCACACACATGCAAAAACACACCAATGCACATGCACACAAACACAAACACACACACATGCATGCTTGGACACACAGTCACAAATGCACACACATATGCACACATGCATGCACCCACACACACAACACACACACACACATGCACATACATGCACATGCACAAAGAAACAAACACCCACAATAACACCCAAATATTCAACCACACGTGCATATGCATTTGCACACACACACACACATGTCCATTTGTACGTGCACACATGCATAGTGAACACACACACATACATATGCACATGATGTGCACACACATGCACATACATGATGTGCACACACATGCACATAAATGCTTATGCACACACATCTACACACATGTACACACACACCCACACACTCATACACACATGCACACACATGTACACATGCATATATGCACACAAATATGCATGCACACACATACATGCATATGCTCAGAAAGATGCCTACACCAACACACATGTATATTCGCACATACAAAAACACATACATGCTCATATAGCACACATATGCTACCAACAAATAGACTTACACAAACATAGATACATATATGCACATAGAGACACAAACACTAATCCATAGTCACACTTGCATATACGCATGCACACGCATGCAAGTGCACATGCATGCAGGTACTTACACATGCTCACAAGCACATAAAGAATCGAATGCATGTACAACAATGCACACCCACACACACACACATGCACAGGTATATAAACATTGCCACATGCAGACAAACAAGTAGATAGACAAACACATGCATTAACACATGAACATGCTCATATATATACACAAACACACATGCATACACACATGCATACACATGTAAATGTATAATCAAACAAAAAAAATTCTTATACGTGTGCACACACAAACACATGCATGCACATGCACATGAATGCACACACACATGCACAATCATGCAAATATACATACACATAAACACATACAATTGCACAAGCACACACATAAATACATGATGCACACACGTATAGATTCACAAGCACACACGCACATGCATACACATGAACACAATCATTTGCACATACATACACGCACCTTCACAAACACTTGCATTCACACAGAAATGCACAAATACAATCACACACATAAACATATACTTGCACATGCATAGCCATGTAGACAAGTTCAGACATATGCACATGCACACACATGTAAAACACCAACACATATGTACAAATAAATGCACACACATGCACGAACACACACATGTAAACACATAAGTTCATATGCACTTGCACACACTAAGGAACACACGCATACGAACAAATACAGGCACATACAAATGTATAGACGAACACAAACATGCATGCACTTCTAAGCACATGCACAAGCATAAGCACTCATAGATGCACATGCTTGCACACTCAAGCACTCAGAAATGCACCCTAGCATGCACACACATACATACAGACATACATACACACATACTCAAATACAATGACATATGCACACATACACATGTACAAACACGTACACATGCACACGTATACAAAAGCCCAAACATAAACATGCACGCAGAATGACACACGTAAAACCATGCAGACACAGATGCACCCACCCACATGCACACACACACACATGAACACAAGCATAGACACAAATGCACACATGCACAATGTGTTAACATGAATGCATGTGCTCACACACATACACTACTATGTGTATGTAATTCCACACAGAGAATCATACACACACATGCAAATGCACACGAATGAACACATGCTCACACGCACACATAAGCATATACACATAGGCATGCAAACACATACACATATACATACAAAAGCACTCACACACACATGCACACAAATACACACACACATAAGCACACACATCCATCAATATAATTGCACACACACATACAAGAACATGCACACACATGCTCAATAATGGCACAAACGCACATGCACACAAGCACACATGTACATGCACCTGTGCACATCAGCTTACACGCATGCTTATGTATACACACACACAAGCACACCCACTCACCAACACACACACATGTTGGCACACACTCACAAACATAAGCACACACACAACCATGGACACATGCAGATGCATACACACATGTGCATACACACATGCAAATACATGTGCATACACACATTAAAATGGACACACACACATATGCACACATGCGTATGCACATATGCATGCCCATGAAAACATGTCTGAACACAAAAACACACATATATATGTACACACACTAGAGCACGTACTAACACATGTGCATATATATGCACACACGCACCCATATTGATAAGTGCACACACATACACACACACACACACTCATACACGCATGCTCAAATGCACACAAAAATGCATAAGAAAGCACACATGGACATGCATACAGCCATATGTGATTGCACACACACACACACACTCACAATCCATATGCACACACATGCACTAACACACACAGACATGCACACATGAACACAAATGAAGAAATGCTTACACACATGCACAAAGGAATGCACACATATGTTGGCAAGGTGAATAAAGATGCCCACACAAACACATAGACACACAGACACACACACACGCATAGGCATGCACACATACACACATGTACATACACATGCACATGCACATGCACACACATCAATATGCAAACATAAATATACACACGAGCACACACATTTATACACATATAAGAATACCTATATACATACATATGCACACACAAGCATAGCCACACATACACACACACACACATAGACACAAGCACAAAGGTACCTACACACATGGCTGTTGACAAGTACACGCTTGCACATACACATGCATGTGCACACACACTCGCACAACCACACATGCAAAAATGCACACACACACCCGTATACACACAAGCATATACTTATAGGGGTACACACACACAGGCATGCACACATGCATAAACATACACTTAATACATATTCACACAAGCATACACCTAGATCCACAAATACAGATGCACACACATAGAAACAATTACACACATGCAATATATACACACAAATACACATACACGCATGCACCTACAGATATATTTACCAATGTAAATATGCACACACACACACATGAGTGCTTGCACACTCACACAAGCACAAATACATGGATAGGAACACACACATAGGCACTCAAAAATAGGTGCGTAGATGCTCACACACTTGCACTAAAAAGCATGTGAAGACACACATACATGCTCATAAAAGTACACACACATGTGAATACACACATATACACACACAAATGAACAAACAAATAGATATTTAAATAATCATATATGATCATAAATATAAAAATACAGACACAAACATGCATACAAACAAAAATATTTGCACACATGCACACATGCATAAACACAATGATGTGTACAAACAAACATACACACATATGCATGTAAATGCACACATGCACATGCACACACACACACACATACACACATACTTATACACAAGGACAAACACACACACACATGCACATACATATGTGCACACTACATGCATAAACATGCATGCATACATATACATGAAAGCGCACACATCCACACATATACACAGACACACACGTGCACATGCATGCACATGCACACACACCCATGTGCACATGCAAATACACACATGCATGCACACACATGTACACATATATGCATACACTTCTGTGCACACATATACCAAAGCACTCCCATACACATGCACAAACATAAACACAGACACACATAAAATAATAAAAATAAATTCCTAGGCTCACATATGCATGCACACACGAATATACACATACATACACAACCACACATGCACACACACGTGCAAAGATACACATATGCACAAACACATGCACACACAAACATGCATGTACACATAGATGCATATAGACATGTCGCACATAGATAGACATCCATGCAATGGTGCATGCAAATGCACACACAAATGCACATGCACATAAACACATGTGCACACACACACACACTTGCAAACACACACAAGCACACAGATGTAGTCACATGCACATGCACAAACACACATACACACACATGCATGTGCTTACACACATGCTCAACCTAATGCATACACATGAACACATGTACACACAATGAGACACATGCATAGATACACATATGCATACACTAGTACCCACATGTGCACACATACAACCAAATGAATACATGCAAATACATGGAGTCACACATATGCATGCAATCAAACACATGCACATACTCGAGCACATAGACACACACACACATGAACATATACAAAATCACAAACATGCACATGCACTCACACATGAACATACATAACCACATGCTTACACATGTTCTTACATGCACACACACTTGCATGCATACACATGCACTCATCCATGCACACAAACAGGTACACACTCGCACGCACCTATAAACACACGTTCTCTTACTTGAACACATAAGCACACACACTCTCACACAAACTTACACATAGACAAACACACACACACACATGCACATGCATGCATACAAAGATGCACATTCACAAATACAATCACATACACATGCACATGCACTAACACACACATACACACATAGATACACACTTGCACTTACATATGCACAAAATAGTAAACACACATAAATCCATACATGCATGTTTTGGTGCACAAATGCATGCAAATGAATTCACCCACATACTCATATTCCATGCACCTATGTACACGTGCAAGTAAAGTCTCACAAACATGAACACATGTGTGTGCACAAACACATGTGTGCAAGCACAGACACATGCTCACGAACACACAAGGATGCATACACAGCTATCGACATGTACATTTGTGTACATACACATGCACACTCATGGAGATGATCATATGTACACAAACACATAACAAATGCATGCACAAGCACACACAAACATACACACACACACACACATGCACAAACACATCCATACAAACACATGCTAACATGCACTAACCTAGACATACATAAACCGCACACACATGCATGGACACACACACGCACAATCTCATGCACACATACTAAAAAACACACAACTACACACATACACAGACAAATATGCACACACACACGTGCAAATGCATGTTGACACACACACAAATGTATACACAAATAAACTCACATGCATGCCTAAACAAAAGTAGACACATACATGAATATATACACACATTCACTCAAAATAACCATTAATGGATCTACATCTAATCATAGATAGATATAATCTAGATCACTAGATCCAAAAATTGGATAGGCTGTAGTGATGATCAAGATACTATTCACAATGGTAGAACGGCACTCAGTCGTTTGATACAGACTTAATTTTAAAAACCAAATGTAACTTAAAGCATCACTAAAAAACTAAATCAAATATTCATAAATCATGATTATCCTACATGTGATAATTACAAAAAAAAGGTTTAACATGTTAATCATATAAATATTTAGAAATATAGTTCTTTGTAAATTGGTCAATCTGCAAAAAATATGATCTTTGGCTAAAAAATTAGTAAGTTGAGCATTGAAGTATTGTACATGCATGCACAAACAAACACACATACACATGCACACACACACACACACAAGTGCACATGCACACGTACACACACAACATACATGCACATGTATACAAAAACAATCACCTATGCACATAAGCAAAAACACCAACACACACACACATTCATACACACACAAACAAAGATGTGCACCCACACACACTGGAGCACACACACAGATATGCATATGTACATATGCTCACACAAGCACACATATGTGCTCATGCACACAATCACAAGCACACACATAGGCACTCACACAAACATGCACACACACAAGCAAGCACATACACACATAATAATACACACGCACACACACACAAGTGTGCATGCAGATGCATGCACACATACACACACATATAAATGCATTCACATGCACATGCACACAAACACACGCATGTAGATGCACATACATAAGCAAACACACATCTACATGCACATGAACACACATGTACATACTTATGCACACATGCATGCATACGTCTACATATACAAAAATATCCAAAGATTCTCATATACACACAAATGAGCTCTCATACATGCAGTTGCATGCATATATACACAGACTTGAACACACATAGAAACACACACATGCACACACTTGCATGCATGCACCCACATACACACTCCCACACATATCACACAAGCCTACACATGGACTCAAACGCACAAATATGTGCACATGCACATGAAATACATGCACACACAGTAGGCACACACTTATATGCATATAGACACACACACGAAGGCACATACACAGACACCCATATCAACACAAATAAATACTCTAATGCACATACATGCACAGAGACAAATATATCCACACACACACATGCACACTCACATAACCATGCACACAAATGTGTGAAGACTTTCACATGTATGCACATAAACATACACACACACATGAACACAAACACACTCACATGGGCACACATGTACACACACAAGCACATGGGAATATATGTACACACATGTGTGCACACACATGCATGCACAGGTGTGCAATCACATGCATGCACACATGTGCACACACACATACACAACAACCTCCATGCACACACATGCATGAACACACACACACACTAACATGTGCACACTCACAAACACACAAATATAGATGTACAAACATATACACACATAAACATATACACACACACACATACACACACATGTACACACTTATGCACCCAAACACACACACACATGGGCACACAAAGCAACACACGTGCATCTAGCTGTGCACACACAAAAGCACACTTACACATTTGCATACACAATATCACCTCCATACAAAAAAAACATGCTTGCACACACACACACCCATGCACATAATGCACATGCACATGCACAGTAATGAATACAAACACGTGCATGAAAAAACAAATGCATGGACATGTGCACATGCACACATAAACACACACATACATAATAAGCTCGTAAACATCCACACATGTATGCACACATGCACACACATACTCTCTCTCTCACACATACACACATGTGCACACACATATACATGTGCATACACATATGCACATGCACATAAGCTCATGTACACATACACACACACTAAAACATATACTTATACATGCATGCATACATGTCCACACACATAAACACACTTGCACAATCACACACAAATGTACAAACACAAATGTACAAAAATACACAAATATAGGCACACACATGCATGCACACATATGTGCACACTTGTGCACGAGCATGCACACACATGCACACACCAACAAACAACTACACATGTACACACTCATAAACAAACACACATGCAAACATACACACACACACACTCACATACATAGACAAACATGCAAGCACACACACACACAAATATAGATGAAAATAGACACACATATACACACATATGTTCACAAATACATACACCCAAACACACATGCACACATACATGTGTAAGTACACAAACAAATATGGACATGAGTGCACACACACACAAGCACAAATAGATGCACAAACACACACATAGCTGAACTCATAGTTGTGTGCACACACACACACATTGATATATGAATACATGCTTGCAGACACACAGATACATGCATACACATGCAAATGCACACACACCAAGAAAAACATGCACACACACATACATGTAAATGCACACACATATGCAAACATACACACACACATGAATATACATATACACACACACACTCTTACACACAAACACATGCAAATGCATACACACACACACACACATGAACATACATAATCACACAAACACGCACAAAGGCACACATACATATACACACATGTGCATGCACAAGCGTAAAAACATATTTAGACATAGACACACACTTGCACCCATGTTCGTATGTGCTCACACACACATATTAGCATGCACACCAACACACCACCCAGCACACACGCACACACATATGAAGATTCACACACATGTGCACATGGACACACAAAAATTGATACACACATTTACAAATAAGCATGCATACACATGCAAGTAGACACACATACACACAAACATAGACACATGCATGTGTGCAACCCTACAGGTAGACTTGCATACACACACACATGTGCACACATAAAAACACACATGCACTCACACATTAGGATGCACACACTCATACCTATACAGAAAAATGCACATGTGCACACACACATCTATGGATGCACATGCACACATACATATGTACACATGCTCCTGAACACATACACATATGCATGTACACTTTTATGTGCACACTAACACACTCACAAGCACATGCACATGAACCCATATATGCACACAAACATGCAAACAAACACACACAAGCATACACTTGAAAACACAAAAAGACACACAAACACACACTCACACACACACCTGCACACGTGCACACATGCACACACACAAGCATAATCACATACATATACACATGCACACACACAGACACACAAAAACCCATACATAAACATGTTCTTGTGTGCACACACAATTGCATAAGAAGACATGCACTCACATGCATACACGCACTCATACACACAAGCACTCACACACACACACACATATTCACACTTGTATGCATGCACACACATACACACAAGCACTCACATACACACACAAACTTATAGAGATGAACACACATGCATGAACATGTGTATGCACCCAAATACACAAACACATGCATATATGCACACTCGTGCACAAGCACGTGCACACTTTCATGTGCACACACATGCACACCAACAAAAACTTGCGTAAGCACATACACATGAAAAAACAAATGCCTATGTACACACACACATGTGCGCACAAGGTAAGCAAGCACAAACATGCACACACACACACACACATATGCACACATGTGCATGTAAACACACATACACATATGCATGCATGAAAACTTACACACATAAACACACACAAACCCAAAAATACCCACAAAAAAGAACATACATATGCATCCACGTGCATGTCCATGTGCATATGTGTACACACACATACAAATAAGTACACATACCAACCAACACACATATGCATAAAAAAGCAGCCATACACACCCACACAAAAACATTTACACACACACGTACATACATGAATGCACACAACCCCACATACACACGTGTATCCACACACATGCATACACATGCAAACACATACATTCACATGTTTGCATACACACACACACTCCCACATATAGAAACATGCTCATGCACATGTATACACGTGCTCACATATACACAAGCACACAGGCACACATGCAAACACACATAAGTAAAAATGCATACACATGCCCACAGGCCAACAGACATGCATACATATATGCACAAGCATCAATAGTATATTCATAGGAAAACACACGTTTGTGTGTGTGTACACACATACCCCTGCCACACATGCACATGCACATGCACATGTAGGCTTATATGCACACACTCCCAAGCACACATATGCATACACACACATATGCACAAGCACACACACCTACACACACTTTCATACAGGAATACATGCACACAACACATGTCCACACATGCACAACTTTAAACACATATACACGTACACACATATATGACATGAGCACACACATGCACACACATACACATCCACAAATGCACACATGCTTGCACACTTTCTTACACACATACAAATAGGAACACATGCATGTATTGACAAACACACATAAAAGGACACACTTATCACACTTGGACTCATGCACACATGCACATACTACACACATGCACACACATGCTCACATATGCAAATGCATAAACATGCATGCGTACACTAACACGCACCCTCAAGCAATATGCACATGCATATGCATATAGACACACAGATACGCACACACACTCACACACTAATGTAAGCTTAAGCACATGCACATAGACACACACACATACATAGGTATAGACACACATACATGCACACACAAAGGCTCACAAATAAACACACCTATGCATACACACATGCTCATAGGCATGCATACGCATACACACACAAGCATGCATGCATATGCATAATCATGCACACACAAATAGACACCTAGCATGCATAAACACACATTCACACACACACACACACACAAAACCACACATGTATAAGCATAAACACACATATATATAAATGCCCACATAAAGATGAACACAAAAAAACACATGCACACACACAAGTATGCATATGTACACGTGCATGCACACACTTGCTTGCACATAAGAACACTAAAACACACACATGTTCATGCTTGCACATAGATAGAAAAACACATGCACAAACATATATGCACAAACACACATGCATGCAAACACTCATGCACATCTGCATAGACACACACACACATGTATACACACACAAACACATTCACCTATGTGTGAATACACACACACAAACAAGCACATACTTACACACAAACATACGCACACGTGCACACACACATGTAGATATACAGACATGCACATGCATACATGTTCACAAATATTGATGCAAACACACACAAGCAAACATACTTACATATTCAAATGCAAACACACGCACATACACATGCTTGCATGCATCCTCACACAGAAACACATGCACATGCACCCATACATGCACATGCACATCCACAAACACATGCACAAGCACAATGCACATATAAACACATGCATATAGAAAAACACACTCACAGATAGATGCAAAACAATCACACAAACAAACACAAAGACACACTTACATATACACGCATGTGTCTGCACATGCATAAAGACATGCAAACATAGAGACACACTCACACCCATGTTCATATGTGCTCACACACACATTAGCATGCACACCAACACACTCCACCAAACACACGCACACACACATGAAGACTCACACATATGTGCACATGCACACACACAAATTGATACGCACATTTACAAATATTCACACAAACACATGCATGTAGACACACATACACACACGCAATGAAACATGTACACGTACAACCCACACCCAAACTTGTATACACAAGCACACATGGAAACACGCATGCACTCATATATTTGGATGCACACACTCACACCTATACTAGAACATACACATGTGCACACACACAAGCATACACACACAGACCCATACACACATGCATAAGCACGCACAACATATACACACAAACACACACATTCATACAAGCACAAACGCATGCTCATACACATGTAAGCTTATTCACACACATTCAAAAGCACACACATACACATATGCACATGCACACACATCTATACAAATGCGTTCATGTAGGCACATGCAAACAAAAACACAGACACACACATACACAAACCTACTCATGCATACATACACACATGTACTTGCACACTCATGCATGCACATGCATACAAACACATGCACCCACATACACACACCAAAGAACACATGTGCACAATTGTCAACTCATGCACACATACACATACATACACATGCATGCACATTCATAAACACATATGCAAACACAGACACACACCCACACCCATGTTTGTATGTGCTCACACACACACATTGGCATGCACACCAATGTACACCAGCCAATACATGAACACACACATGAAGACTCACATACATGTGCACATGCACACACACAAATTGATATGCACTTTTACAAATATTCACACATACACATGCATGCAGACACACATACATACACATATAGACACATCTACACGTACAACCCTGCACCCAAACTTGTACACACATGCACACAAGGGAACACAGATGCACTGAGATATTTGGATGCACACACTAACACCTATACAAGAACATGCCCATGCACATGCACACACACACACACACAATCCCATACACACATGCATAAGCATGCACAACATATACACATGAACACACACATACATAAAGACACAAACACACTCATACACATGCAGGCTTATTCACACACATTCAGAAGTACATACACACACATATGTGCACGCATACACATCTATACACATGCATTCATGTAGGCACATGCAAACAAAACATAGACAGACAAGTGCACAAACCTACTTGTGCACACATACACACATGTACTTGCACACTCATGCATGCACATGGACACACACATACACACACACCCCCACATACACTCAGTAATGTCAACTCATGCACACATACACATACATCCACATGAACACATGCACACAAATGTAGACATTCGCATACACGCTCAAACTTGCATGCGCACACTCACAAACACCCTCCCACAAACATGTGCTTGCACATCCACACACTCACACACAAATGCAAGCATAAGCACAAGCACACACATGCACATGCATAAACACAGGAATGCATGCACACACAAAGGCTCATATACATGCACACCCTTGCATACACATATGCATGCACATGCACCCATGTGAAAACACACTCATACACTCACATGTCTGAACCCAAATGTGCAAACAAACACACCCACACACACACAAAGCACAATCCCACACATTTGCACATGCTCATATACAAATTAAAACAAACAAACACATGCACACACATACACATGCACATGTACACGTGCATGTACGCACATGTCTACCTACATGAACAAACAAACACACACGTGTATGCATACATGTAGATAGAAATACACATGTGCACACAAACACACATGCACAGACATGTACACACATACAAAGACTCTCACATAGGAACAAACATATAAGCACAAACACACATGCATGCAAGCACATACGCACATTCACACATTCACATACATTCACATAGCTATGCATGCACACACACAAACATGCACTCGTACACAAACACATGCATAAACACATGCACATGCACATGTAGACATGCATACACACATATGCACACACACTCATATATGCCGTCATGTACACACACATGCACATCCATCAATAAACACAAAAACATGTACATGAACACACACACATGCACACATATAGGCACACATACAGGCAGACACACATGCACATCAAAAAATTATGTACAAGCATAATGCATATATAGACATGTGCATATGTACACACAAGTACACTTGGTCTCATGCATGCACACACACAAGCACACATAGACACATGCACATTTGTACTAGTAGACACACAAATGTACACACACATTCACATGAACACACACAAAGACACACACCCATAAACCCATGTGTGCATGCCCACACACACATGCACTTATACAAACACAAACAAACCTACACACCCATACACACGAACACACACATGCACATATGCACATACATAAACATCTATGTGCATACATGCACATGCACACAAACATACATGTATGCACACCAACACATATATCGCCAAAAATACATGCATGTATGCACACATGCAAACACAACATGACAAACACACACAAAAACATGCACACAGACACATACATACAGGCACACGTAATACACACTCAAGCATATGCACTCATGTAGACATGCACACACCACACTAGAACATGCACATGCATACACACATGCACACACACATAAAAGCACACATCCACACATGCAAACACACACAAACATACACATACATGCATAAGCATTTACGTGTATACACACATAGACCCACACACATGCATACACACGTATGCATAGTATACAACCACAAACACACATGCAAGTGCACACACATATACACACACATGCACATACACACACATACTCAAATGTACAAACTCACAGCACCTACACACACACACATACACATATGCACACACATACATGTGCACATGAACACACAGACATATCCATACACCCACATATGTATGCACACACACATGCATATAGATATGCACGAACGTACCCACACACAAGCACACACATGCATATGCAAACATATTCAAATAGGAACACATGTACATGCATGCATGCAAGTGTCCCCCAAGAATTTGCACATACATATATGCACACACACACATGCACATGTACAGACAAGAATACAAATACACACACTTGCACTTGCACATGCAATCACATGCACACACACTCAAATGCATACATATGCACTTGCATGCATGTACAAGCAAGCATGCATGCACACACGTAGACACACATCCATAATCATGCACATAATAACAAAGGCATACATGCACATAAGTATGCATGGACATGTACATAACCTACACACTCATACACATACATACATAGGCACAAGCATGGAGACACAAAAACCTAGAATTATGCACACGCGCATGCACATGTTGAAACACATAGTAATACTCACACACATTGATGCTTGCACACACATGCACATATAGCAAACACATAGATACACAAACTCACTCATCTACATATACACACCAACACACACATATGCTAGAATCCCCATATAAATGCAAAAACACACTCCCCCCACACATATAAACTTGCACACACACATATATGCACCCACACACCCTCGCACACACAAGCATGACCAAGCATGCATACACACCTACATGCACACATGCACACATGTATGCAAAAACACATAAATGCATGCACACATGCAGGCACAATGTATACTTGCAAGATGCATGTACAAACAAATGTACCCATAAACACAAAAGAACACACGAATAAGCACAGGTACACACACACATGCACACCTATACACATGCATACTCACCCACACACAATCACATGCACATGCACTCACATAGATGCACGCACACACACAGGCACACAAACATGTATATACACATGCACACAAAATAATATGCACATGGAAATGCACACAAATAAACACACATGCATGTGCACATACACATGCCCATTCATAGCCACACAAATACACACACATGCACATATGCATACACACGCAAATGTAAAGGGACATGTAGACACAGAAAGACATATATGCATGCACACACACATGCTCATACACACATATGCTTACACACATGCATGGACAAACACTTGCACACTCAAAGACACACACACACACACATATTTAAGCAGATGTGTAGCCATGTAGATACAAAACCCATGCATGCACATGCATAGATATGCATGCACTAACATAGCCATGTACATAAGAACAAACATTGGCACACAAAGACACATGCATGCTCAAGCACACACATGCACATACACAGGCACTCACACGCATACATAGAAATACACACTCATGCACACAAAAGCACACACACATGCACACAAACACGTGCAATCACACACATATACACACTCATACACAAACACATATGCACATATGCACACACACATAAATATATTCCCACATGCAAGCATGCACAAATACACATGCATGTATATGCATGCACACAAAAACACACACATACACACATATGAACCTAAACGCATATACATACAGACCCACACGCCTTCTTGAACTCACACAAATGCATATGCAAGCACATACACACAAATATACAAACATACATACATACACACAAGCATGCATGCATATGCACACACATACATACACACATCCATAGACACACACTAACTAATGTACCCACAAACTTACTAACACATGCATATGACTGCAAACATGCATGCACATAGACACACACACATACATACATATGTACACACACACACACTCACATGTAGATATACACCAATGCACATATTCAAATATATTAGCACACACACAAACACAAACACACATGTGCACATAAGTGTAAAACTAAGAAAACACACCCATATGCATATGCAAGCTCATATAGAAAAGCATGCATACACTCAAAACTGCATAAATATGCACATGCACACATGTACACATATGAATGCACATGCACACACATATGCATTCGCATACATATAGATGCATAAGCATGCACACATGTAGACGTACATGCCCACATGTGCATAGACATGCACACATATGCACTTGTACATACACTAATGCACACACATGCACACATGCACAAGTGCATGCAAATGCACTCATGAACAAACAGACACACAAACATGTAGAAAAATACACACACTCACACAAGTATGAAGGCATGCACGCACACACACACACACGCGCGCACAGTGACACCAACATGCATACACAATCACGAATGCACACACCATAACACACATGAACATGCATACATACCCACACACAAATGCACACACACGCATGCACATGAATGCATACACACATGCATGCACACGAACACACACACACAAGAACATATGTACAGATGGACAAGCTGTACATAGGGGTACATGAATACACATATACATAGGGACACACTGAAATGCATGCACAAGCAAACACACACAAGAAAACAAAAGTCTTAATGTGCACCAATATGCACATGCACACACAAATGCACATAGTACACACAAAGACATGCATGCCCACTTACACACAAATCCATTAACAAACACAGATACACATGCACACACTAAGATGCACAAAAGCATGCTCATGCACACATACTCATGTATGCACACACACACACACACACTCAACCACACATGTACACAAACATGCAACCACACATACAAATGCATACACATGTAGACATACACACATGCACACAAACAATCACACATAGACACACACACACACATGCACACATATACACACACACATCCATGCATGCATAGAAACACAGACACACCCACACATATGCATGCAAATAAGCATTCAAATAAAAATTCTTACATTAAGCCAAACACATATACAAGCAAATAATGATATGGATACATGTACAAAAAGGCACACACAGATGCACACATGCATATATACACATACACGCACACATGCACGAACATGCACACACATTCATATATATGCACAAGCATACACATGCAAAAAAATGAACATGCACACACACAGACACTTGCATATGTACGCACACACATAGACCCACACACAAACATGCACACACACATAGACCAACACATGTAAACACATTGACACATGCTTCCATGCACACACACATGAACTAAACCACAAACCCATTCACACATGCACGCATAGACACACAAATGCACATGTGCACAAATGCATACATGCATGCAAATGCACAACACTTTCACACTCACACATACACACACACATGTGTATGTATTAAAAATGTAAACATGCAAGAACACACACTCATGCATATATATTAACACACACATGAACACATACACGCACATATATGTAAACACACGCAAACACACACATGCGTAAACAAACACATACATGCACACATACATACTTCAATATGTGTGTTTGTGTGTGTTTGGATGCATGCACATATGTAAAAACATGCACACACGTACATACATAAACACACATATATACAGAAACACGCAAGCATATGCGCACATGCTCATGTAGATGTGTGCAAACATATACACACACATGCATAAAAAAATGAAAATGCATGCAAACACACAAGCAAAAACACACACACAAACATGAACAAATACTCATGCACAAGCACATGCATATGCACGTGCACATGAAAACACATGCACACATGCATAAGCATATACACACATGCATACATGCACTCACGTACACATACACGTGTAGACAAACACAAGTAAACATAGATTCACACATCTGTGCATGCACATAGATGCACATGGACTAGCACACAAACACATGTACACATGATTTCATAGATGCACATGCACACATTTTCACTCATATGCATAATATTTATGTACACATGTGCACACACACATGCACATAAGAATGTACATACACACTCACATATACACACACACACATGTACAAACATACATACAAAGCACACATACAAACAAACACAACCCCAAATGCATAAACACACACATGCAAATGCACACACACGCACACATGCAAAAACATGCTTACATGCACACACATGTGCACATGCTAAAATGCACGCACACTCACACATATGCACATATACATGCAAACACACTTATGCACACACATGTACATATGCATACACACATGCAAAAAGGCATGCACATACATAGGCAAACGCACACACAAAGATGTATACAAATAAGCTCATACACATGCATACATACAAGCACAAACATACACATACATCTACAAAAACAAAATAAACATGCATACATATGCAAACATGTATTCACACACACATGCTCCCACAAAAACTAACACGCACACATGCACGTGCATGTGCACAAAATGACATATATGTGCACACACACCCGCTTAAACACACACATGCATACACACATCCACGCACATGCATGTATGCATGAACACATGTAGATGCACAAACACATGAAGACTCATAGATGCGCAAACACATGAAGACTCACACATGCACACACATCGATGCACACACATCGATGCACACACATGAACACAAATGCACACACACAATCATGGATGCATGCACACATGCCTATATGCACCTACACAAGTGAAGACATACACACATGTGTGCACATGTAGACACACACATACATGCACACATGAACATACAAGACCACGCATGCATGCCCCCACACACTCACATATATACACTTGTAAGCATACATGCATACATATATACACAAACATATAAACAAACATACAAAGACACAGACATGTGTGTGCCCCTAAATTGTGCATACACACACAAATGTGCATGTGTGCATACACACACAAGCATGCACACATAGATGAACATGCATAAATACTCACACACACACACACATGTACATGCATGCAAACACACACATATGCACACACATACGTACATGCATACACACACCCCCTCACACTTGCACTGGCATGCATGTATTCACACATGATTGTACACATGCATACACACAAGCGAACACATATTCATACACTTTCATATGCACACATACACACATAGATAAGCAAACAAACACATGGATACATGCATATATGCAAACATGCACACTTACATGCATGCATATATGCACACACAAAAACACACACACACACAAAACATGAACATGCACATGCACAAGCACACACAAATACATACATAAGCATGCATGCACACATGCACATATAGATGAACACTCATAGACACCTACACACACATTTGCATGCATACAAACACACAAATATGCACATGCATACACATGCATGCATGCATACCCACACATACTTGAATAGGAAAACATGTATGCACACATGATCATACACACATGTACACACACACAAGTAGACACATTCATACACATTTGCATGCACACATATACCTATGGAAAAGTACACAAACACATGGATATATGCACTTATGCACACGTGCACACTCACAAGCATGTACATGGACAACACTCATGTAGATATGCACACATATGCATGCATTAATACACGCATGGTCATGCTCACACACACACAAAAACATGAACATGCATACACATGCACACACTCATACATACAAGCACAAAAAAAGCACATACACACATGCACACGAGCACATACATATGCACCAACACATACACACATGCAAGCACACATAAGTAGACTTATATGAATAAGCACACAAACATGCACAACACCAATGCACACACTCACAAGCATGCCTATTCACACACACACACCTATATTTGGACACATGTGTACACACACCACCACACAAACACACACACATGTAAACATGCACACATGTACACAAATAGTCACACATAGATACACACACACCTGCATAGGCACACAGACACACAAATGCATGTATACACATATGCACAAGCACAAACACGCATGTATATGTTGACAATCATTCACATAAACATGCTAGCACATACATAAACACACATGGATAATCAAACAAACACATGCATATTTGTACACATGCACCCATGCACAATACACATATATGCACAAACAAGCACGCACATACACACACACACTCATGTAGATGTGTTCAAACATAGACACACATATGTGCAAGCACACACATGCATAAAAACATGAACATTCATGCACAAACACATGCACAAGTTAGACACACACATAGACATGCACACAAAAATGCACAAATACTCATGCACAAACACATGCACAAGTCAGACACACACATAGACATGCACACAAAAATGCACAAATACTCATGGACAAGCACATGCATATGCACATGTCCATAAAGACACATGCACAAGCACATAAACACATGCATGCAAGCACGCATGTACACATACACACACAGTCAAACAAACATAAGCACAGATTCACACATGCATGCATGCACACAAAAACACATGTGGACAAGCACACAAGCACACACGAATGCATATATGCACATGTGTACATATGCACTCATATGCACACACATGCACAATATTTACATACACACGTGCACAGACACACATGTGGGCACATTCATACACGTACAAAAATATGAACATGCACACACACAAACCCACACTAGTGTCTTATGCACACACACACATACATGTACACACATATGCACACACAAATACTCACACACACACACATGCACATGCACATGTGCACAAGAACATGCACACACATGTACACACACATGCACACACACTTGCACAAACACATGCACGCAAACACATGCATACACATATGAATGAAAATACGCACATGCATACACATATGAATGAAAATATACACAAGCACAAAAAAATATAAAGGCACACATGTGTGCACACACCCTCACAGACACACATATGCACAAATGCACACATGCATACATACACACCCACATACACTTATCCACCTTAATACACATATACAAGTACCCACACGCACATGTTTGCCCATGTAGACACACACACACACATGCAAACATGCTCACACACAAGTGCACACATACACACACACATGTAGCTACTCATACACAAGTAAGCTACTCATACACAAGTACATATGCATGCAAGCACACACATGTATGCGCAGACCTACATCCACGAGCACACATACATACACAAGTAGACACATGCACAAATGTACACATGCATGTAGATATCTACACACACACACCTGCACACACTTGTAGCCACAGATGCACACACAAATAGGCATCCACTAACATATGCATGTTTGAACATGCACACACACACACACATATAGAAATGAACATGTGCATGCATGCACAAGCACAGACATGTAGAGACACGCACAAACACGAATGCACACATGCACAAACATAAACACATACAAACAATTAAGCACACCCACATAGGCACATACATACAAACACATAAACATGCACATGCACACACATGCAAGTACAACATGCATGCATGCACAAATGCATGTGTACTCACACATGTATACAAACTCACACGTGCACAAAAACTCACACACAGTAATGCATAAATACACACACACACACATATATGCATGTTAGAATGCACATACACACTCACTTGTACATACAAAAACATGTTAATACAAACACACACACATCCACACACACACATACACATGTATAAACATGCACACAAACACACATTCATGCATAGGAACACACACGCACATGAACACACATACACACAAACAAAACTACACAAGCACAAACACACACATGCAAACACATGCTTACATGCACACACTCAAATGCACACACATGCACACATATGCACATATACATTGATACACACTTATGCAAACACATGTACACATGCACACACATGCAAAAAGGCATGCACATCGAGATACACACAGATAAGCTCACATAGATGTATGCATAAAGGCATAGACACACACATATATCAACACAAACACACACACATGCACACATACAAAAATCCACGCACACACAGATCAATACAAGCATACACATGCACCTACATAAGTACACACACACAAGAACAAACACAAGCAATAATACAAGCGCAAGCTCGTGATCATGTACACACACACTTTGGCCTACATGCACATGCATACATGCACACATATGCACATATACAAATACACATGCTTGCACACATGTACATGAACACACACCCATGCACATATATGCACATGTACTCACACAAATGCACACATGCATGTACTCACAATCACACGTGGATGCATACGCATGCATGTACAAAAGAAACATGCATGTGTATACACATAAACATACTCGTGCAAGGACAAACACACACAGAGCATGCATATATATGCGTATGCACCCACAAACACAGATGCAAGTACACACACACATACGTATCATGCAAATTCAAACACATGCACACACACACACATACATGCCCACACTCACACACATGCATACACATGAACATATGCATACACATGCACATAAACACACACATGAGGACACGCACATGAAAGCCTATACACACATGCATAAATATATATATACACACATACAAACATGAATGCATGCAAGCACACATGAATGCTAATGAGCACACACACACAAATATGCACACATGCATTGACATGTACACATATGTACACACACATGTACCTATACACACACACATACAAACCCACATGTACATACATGCACACACACTCACACATGAACACACAAACATGTACAAACATGCCTGTAGACAAACACATTCACACATGCACACAAACTCACATGCACATTTACACATGCATATGCATGTATACACACACATTCATGCATTGATAAAGATGCACACACACATATACGTGTAGTCACACACAATTAGACATGCATGCATGCCTACACATATGCATGTGTATAAGCACACAAACAAATGTACACATGGACCAACACAAGCACACATACATGCTCTAAGGCACACCTCCATGCATGCACATGCATAAACAATCACTCACAACACACACTCACAAACACACATGCACAAACACATGCATCCACACACAAACACGCATATAAATAGAAACACATATACACACACACAAAGTACAAGCACATAGACATACACAAACAAAAATGCACACACATGTATGCACAAGCATAGGAACACACATGCAAGCACACACTAAAACATACAAACATGCACATGCACATGAATGTGCACACATGAATGCACACATTCAAGCCTACACACCTTCATAAACATGGACACATGCATGACCACATTGTACATGCACACACCAAAACACACATATCTACATGCATGCACACACACTTACGAATCCAAACATGTACACAAGCATACACACACAAATGTACACACCCACACATGCACACACACACTTATACACACCTGTGTGCACATGCAGGCACACACAAATGCATACTCATACCCACACACAATACACACACACACATAATCACACAAACACCGACACATGTAAACAAAATCACACGTGCATGCACATACACAGAAATACAATCATGGACACACAAACACATATAGGAACACATGGATACACAAACACACACACACACACTTATGTACCAAAATACATGTGCACAACCATATACACATAGTAGAAACACATGCAACCCCACACACATGCACCAAAAAACATGCACCCATGCACACACATGCACATATCCATGAACATGCATATAAAAACAGCGCAGTCAGACACACTCATTCACAAACACACATGCAACATACATGTGTTTACACATGCACATAATGCACACCCATGCACACACTCGGTCACACACATGCACGTGCATACACATACACATATGCACACAGACATACACATATGTGCACATACACATGTAAATATGCACACACACACACATGCACAAATCGAAAGACATGCACAGATAATCACACACACCCACACACACATGCAGACATAAAATAAACCTATATTAGCACACACACACATACACACAGATACACGTGAGTGTCATGTACACAAAAATCCAACCAAGCACACACACACATACACATCCATGCACCATGCACTCATGAACACTTGCACACATGCATATTACCACACACATCCACACACATGCACACATTCACATGTGTCCACAATGCAAGCCTAAACACACAGACATATGCAGATACACATACACACACAAACATGAACAAATACATTCACTTAGCCACTCACACATGCACAGGCATGCACATAAACATGCACATAGACATGCACAAATACATGAACACACTCACATAAAAATACATATGAACACATGTAATCACATACACACACATGAATGCACACAAATATGTGCATGTAAGAACATGCATATGCATACAGACACATACAATCACACATCTACACACACATAAACCCACACACATGCACATGTGTGGGAGTGTGCATGCATGAATGAACACATGTACATGATGTAGACACAGTCACACATACATGTACATGCACATATGCATAGAACAATGCATACACTCCAACACACAGACATATGCAAATGCATATAAATACATAAGAATACACATGCACATACACAAACATACGCACTCTCACATAGATGCTTACTCACATCTACTCATATGTGCATATGCACATACACAAACATACACACTCTCACACATTCATACATAGGCACGTGCACACATGTACACAAATATCACACACAAACACACATGTATTCACCCACCCACACATATGCACTATGCACACAGAGACACACATTTACATACACACACATCCACACACACCCATAGATCCTCACCCCTTATACACATGCCCACACAACCCTCTCACACACAAACAAGCATACACATGTGCACACTCACACATGCACACAAAACACAAAAACACATGCATGCACACACACTTGCACGTATGCACTTATGCACAAACAAGCATGTGCACTCACAAATACATTAACTCAAAAAGGAACACATGCATATGCAATCACATGCACATAAACACATATGCATAACCATATGCACATTGAATCACAAGCTCAATCATGCACACACACTCACAAGCACACAACGTGAGTACACATAAATACACAAGCCTGAGCAAGCAAATGCACAAGGACAAATAGATGCATACACTCACACACACAAGCACACACACACACATATGGACACACACATATGCACTCATATATATAGGTAATGCATACATGTGCATGCATATGCAAAAATACACAAAACACAGACATGAACTCGAACACACTAATGCATGCACACACACACATACAATCATACACATGCAGTAAAAACAAATGCACCCCAACATGCTCACACTCACATAGACACACCTGCATGCACACCCTCACACAAACACACATGCATGCACATGCATTCATACACATGTGCACACAACCCCAAACACACTCATGCCCACACATATACTCACCATCATATGTACACCACACATAAAAAACTACAAAATCAAAAACACACATGCACACACAAATGTAGGCATAAAGACACATGTATGCACATGAACATGCACACACAAATATGATGCACATGCAAGCTCACAAACATTATCATAGATATACATGGACATGCTAAAACAAATGCACACATCCACATAGACACTTGCGCACACACATGCACACAAACACATACATATATAGAAGCAAGCACACGTCACAGTTACACTCATACACAAGTGCACACACACACACAAATTTATGGACATGAAAACAAGCATGCACACATGTACATACAAGAACCCATGAACATAGATGTACACAAACACATGCACGTATTTTGATGCATTTGCACAAACACATAGGTAGGAAAACACCTAATGCATGCACACAAAAAATACACTCCCACACATACATGCACAGACATGCACACACACATGGACACACACATGTACATGCATAAGGAGTCACACACATAAACACAGACACTTGCACACAAACACACATACACACACACAAGTGCACATCCATGCATGTAAGCACATGCACACATGCACAAACATATGCCCACAAGCACAAACACAAAAAGACATGTCCATACACACATGCACACACACATACACATGCACAAAATCACACAAACACATATGCACTAAAACACACACATGAACATGTATGCACACTCAATTACATAGCCATACATTCATGCATAAATACTCACGCTAACACACATCCTCATGCACACTTATGCATATATGCACATGCATGCAAACATACACACACACACACATGCAAGCACATATGCATCCAGATACATGCACACTTGCACATGCATGAACACACCCACATGTGCACACACTTGCACAGTCACACATATACGTAAAGATACACATGAACATACACACACACAAGTGCACACTCTGACAAACACACACAGAAGCACATACACACATGCACAAACTAAGAAACATTCATGCACTAACATACATACATGTGCACAAATGCACACATACATGTACATTAATACAAACAAATACACACAAAAAAATGCACACACACAAACACATAGACAAACACACAGACATGCACATACACATGCATGTACATACACAAACACACTAACATATGCACATACAGTGCACACATGCATGCACACCCACATGCCAAGGCATGTGTGTGCTCGCTCAGATGCATATGCTTGCACACACATACACAACCATACACAAGAACTCAAACGTGCACACATGCAAACATACACATATGAATGCAAACACATGTGCACACACACCTGATCATAGAAACACACAACCATGCACAAACACCTGATCATAGAAACACACAACCATGCACAAACACACACAAACATGCAAAAGCACACAAAAGCATATACACATATTTTTATGCACCAAATGCACACACATGCACAAGCACACAAAAGCATACACACATAAACACACACATGTGCAAGCACAAACATAGACACATCCATACTCACACAAGCACATGCACACATAATACACACACACATCTTCTCAAAAGCATACACACACAAGCTTGCACACACATATGAGCATACACACAAGTGCACAAGCACACTTGAACACATACACACACATGCACACACATATGAGCATACACACAAGTGCACAAGAATACTTGAACACATACACACACATGCACATACATATGTACACCAAGATGCATACACACATGCACATACACACACACACATGTGTGCACATGCAAACAAACATGCATAATCACACACATGCACACACACACACACATGTGCTCGTGTTCAGACACACACGACCAAGCACACATGCGCAAACATCAACACTCTACCATAAACACCAACACATATATATACACATAAACATGCACACATGCACACCCACACAAGCACTTGTGCATGCATACACACACACACATACATAGGCACACGTAGACATGCACACACACATGCAAATACACAAATACCCTGCCTACCACACACACACATGCATATACACACATACACATATGCATGCACACACATAACCCGTCCCTCCTCCCCCCAACACACACATGCAAGAATAAGGCATATGCACAAAGACACACACACACACAAAGGCACACACACACTTATGTATAATAATACACTTATAGAAACAAACACACACATATACATAGGAACACACATGAACACACACACACACATGCAAAAAACATTTACATACAAGCACATATGAACACATTCAAACAATTATAAGAACATGCACACCCACACCCACAAACATTCACATTCACACACAACACATGTACAAATATGCATACAAACATGTGTGTGTGCATACACACCCATACATACACCCATTCACACATGCAGCCACTTATATACATACACATGCACACACATTTACACATACATAATCACACCATTATACATGCACAAACATACATGGACATGCACTTACAAGCACACATGTATGCACCAATACACAGACAAGCACACATACACAAAACAACACTCACACCTACACACCCCTATGCACATATACACACCCACACACATGCAAACAAATGAATGCACACGAACATGCAAACTTACATACACACACACACACACATAAACATGTATGTGTACATGCATAGTAACACACACACATGTACATATGCAAAAAAATGTGTATGTAGACACATGCACCCATGATTGCACACATATCTACACACTGAAGCACATAGACATGTTTACACATATGCACACAAATGCACATCTACATACATAAATACACACACAAAAGTATGTAAGAAAACACTTGCACACACACATGTGCACACTCAGATGCACACAAACATACACATGCATAAGCACACATGCACACATGTACACATCTATGCACACACATGTAAGCACACACACATGCAAGCACATGCACATGTGCATATTGATGCCAAAAGAAATGCACATTTGCACACATGCAAGTGCACACACACACATAAATGAAGACACTCAAACATGCACCCCCCACACACACATACACATATCTGCCACCATGCATATACAACCATGTACAATCACATAGATGCAAATGCACAAATAGCCACACACAACCACACATATGAACACACACACTCTCTTCTTCAAAAAGAAACAATTACACACACAAGCACACATGCACACATACACACACACATGCATACACACATGAGCATGAGTATACACTCACACCAACATACATAGATGCATATACAACACATTCAAACACGAACACAGACATGCTCACATGGACATACAAGTGCATAGACATGTACTCACACACACAAATGCATGCACACGTACACACACACTCACATACACACACACATACACTTATACATGCTCTCACATACATATGCACATACTCCTAGATAAACACACATGAATGCATGCACACATGTATATGAACACATGCAAGCATGCATACACACAAGCACACACACATGCACATACACAGATGCACACACACACACACTCATACATGCACACATTTATAAACACACACACATATGCATACACAAGCACATGCAATCATACACACACACATAAAATGCATGCACACACACACACAAATAGACATACAAGCATAAATGCATATGCAAAAGCTAAAAGATGGACCACACACACTGGTACAAACCTCCACATACATACAATTGCATGCACACTTACAACATCACACACACACAAATGCACACACACTGATAGAGACACATATGCTTGCAGGGCACACATATGCACTCATGCGTAGAGACGAACATGCGCATGCATGCCATTATACACATGCATGTACATGCAAACCTATACACACACAAGCACACACACAAACACACACATGGACACGTACACACACATGCCCTTGCACACACATACATGTGTATGCACCCATGAGCACATATGCTTACAAGCACACACAGACACATAGACAAGTGCATGTCTGTACACATGCGCACACATGCACACTCATGTAGACATGCACACATCTATACATACAAATACACATGTGTAAGCACACACATAAGCATATGCATACACACATACCAATGCACACACTAGGACAAATAGGCATATACACATGCACACAAATACACATATACAAACATGCATATGAATATACACATACACATGTACACACACACACATTATAGCCACATACAAACACATCTACACACACACATGTATGCACACACACAATCACATGCCCTTTTAAGAACACACACATCCATAAACACAAACACATGCACACACATGAACACACTCGCACCCACATGTACACAAATGCACATAGATACACACACATACACTCACAAGTGCATCTACACACACACCTGTGCAAACCTACACAAGCAAACACATACACCCCCATATAGACACAACTAAACATGCAAACATATGGATATGAACACATATACACAAATGCACACACACACCCCTTACATAAGCATATACAAACACACATGCACATGCATATGTACACAAAAAGACACATGCACACACATGCATGCACCAACACATACACAAATGCACACATACATATACACATAATAGCACACATATCTATATGCCAATAGACACACACATTCATACATACATACATATAGGAACACACACACACACATATGAATAAACATGCATACATGCAAACACACACACACTCACTCACACACACATTCATGCACACACACATGCACATACATGCATGCATATGGGCACACACACACACACAAAGGCAGACACACGAGCACACACACAATAACACACCCACGCATGTACACACGCACACACACATGGAATCACGTTTGCACACAAAAACACATACATGCACACACACACATCACACACACAAATACCCTCACAGATACACACATGTATGCACATGTATACACACACCTACACAAGCTTGCCAATAGATGGATGAACATGCACTCATGCACTCACACACATATGTACAGACATCCACACACACATACTTATACATGCACATGCATACAAATACAGATGCACATGCACAAGCACATAAGCGCACAACCACATAAAAACACGTACACATATATAGAAGCACACACACACATGATTACATAGACACTTTTGCACTCACCCACATAGAAAAATACTTGCAAGCAAATGCTCTCCCATACGCACATGCACATGCACTCAAAGATGCACACACACATCAACACATACACCCCACACATACTTGCACAAACACATAGAAGCACATGTACACACACAAAAACACACATAAATATGCATTCAAATAAACATAGACACATATGCACTCGCACACACATATTCACATGCACACATACATACATATGCACCCTCATGTAGGTATGCACATGTACACACACAAAAACACACATAAATATGCATTCAAATAAACATAGACACATTTGCACTCGCACACACATATTCACATGAACACACACACATACACATGCACCCTCATGCAGGTATGCACGAACACTCAAACACACATGGAGACACATGCATATGCATGCACATATTAAAAATGCACACATGCAAACACACAAGCATACACACATGTGCATATGCACACAGACATAGGCATAAGAACTCAAACATAAACACACTGATACCCACACACATGCATACATGCACACATAACACAAACACACATAAAATACTTGTGCATGCATAGACACACGACCATAGACATTTACACATTCACATGGTCACACACACATATAAACAAATGAAAGCACATGCACACATACATACATGAACATGCACAAGAAAATATACACACACACGCTCGCACCAACACACACATGCGAAAATGCACATGCATGAATGCACACAGACTTGACGGCACACGTGGATAGCCTACATGCACACATATCAAAAAACCGCATACACATACATGCATGAACACATGCTGACGCCCACACAAATTCACAGACACACATGCATACTCGCACCAACCTGAAGACACGCATGCCCACCCTTGGACACACACAGATGCACACAAACACACGAACACAAACATGCACATGCTTGCACTTCTGCAAAATAACAAGTACAATCACAAACAAATAGACAAGGTTGAACACAAGCACACAAACACTCGAACACTAACCTACACATAAATGCACATGCAATCACACATAAACATGCACACACACACACACACTTGACCATGCAAACAGATGGTACACATTGACTCACACACACATGCAAACAAACAAATGCACAGATAAAAGTATGCAAGCACACAAGCATGCATACAAACTCACAAAAACTCATAAATGCACACACACACATGTGTACACATGCATACTCACATGCTTGCACACACATCCACTGGCATGATACAAACATGCATGCATTTGCATACACACATAGATGTACACCTATATACACACATGCAAACACACACACAAATGCGTACTTATGCGCACACACACACATACAAATGCATATGAACATGCGCACAAAAATACATATGCATAAAAACATAAGAATGCAAAAAAACACACACACATATCATCGCTCACATGCTCACATGGAGATGCACATGCACATGCATAGGCTCACATGCATACACATAGGAATACACACAAAAACACACACATGCATGTGCATGCATTGCCACATGCACACACATGTACAAGCATGCACACATTCACACACACATGCACGTATACACAATCTCCACACACATATGCAATTATACATACGCATGCACACACATGCACTCATGCATTCACATAGACATCTACACAAACTAAAATGCATGCACACATGCACATATACACAAGCGTACAAATGCACACATGCACGTACATACAAGCATAAGAAACAAAAAAATGTGCACACACATACAAATGTACATACACACTACTTGCATGCATGCATGCATACACACAGCGAGACATCCAAATACATATGCACTCACACACATGTCATCATAGACTCGAACACAAACCCATTGCACATACAAGTGTGTGCATGCACATGTAAACACTTGTGCATGTATGTAATCATGCACATGCATAATGACTCATACACACCCATACACACACACACACGCATGGACGCATGCAAATGCACACACTTGCAAATTGACTGACACACATGCACACACACAAACACTCACACATGCATACACAGACATGCATACAAACACACATACACACACACACTCACACACACACACATACACTTACATACACTCATGCACACATAGTCACGTGCACAAAAACTCACACATGTACATACACACATGCATGCTCATGCACATTCACACACACATGCACACACATAAATTCACACACACCTACATGTGCACACACACCCACATCTACATGAATATACACTCACATGCACACATACACACACACATGCACATACACATGCATGCATACACTTATAGATGTACACACAGAGATGCATATGTGCATACACAAGCACACATACAAACAAATAAATATGTAAATAATTCTACAAAAACACCAAAGTGCACATGCACAAACATGAGTGCAAAAACATGCACGTGTATAAACAAAAGCACGCGTGAGCACACACACTCGCAAATACATGCACACACATGCAATCATATGCACATGTACACACTAACACAAATACACATTTCTTGCACACACACTTGCACTTGCACAAACACACATACATCACGACACACAAGCATTCATCCACACAAGCACACACATGGGCCAACATGCACACACATGCTCTTATTCATAGGCACATATAGATGAATAAACACAAATACCCACACACTTGAACACACACACACGTGCATGCCCATAAGCACACATTTGTGCATGTGCCCATGCATGCACACACACACAAATATGTAGGTGCATCAAGACACATACACACACATGCATACATCCTCGACACACACACACACATACACATGTACACATATGCAAACTTATAATTATAAATACACACACAAACTAAGATGCATAATCACACACACATGAACATACATATAGACACATGCACACAACACAAGTTCATGCACACACACACTTGCACACACTTGCTAAAAAACAAACAATCACACAAACACACACACATACACACACTCTAACACATACATGCAAGCACACACATGTACATAGACACTCAGACACACATGTATGCACACATATGCATGAGCATACACTCATGCCCATGTACACACACACATGTGCACAATACACCCAAATAGGGACACATACGTGCTCACACACACAAGTGTTCAGACATGCACACACACACACACAAATGCATGCACACATGCATAAGCACAAGCACACACATGCACACACACATGCACACACATAGGCACACATGAATGCATGAAGACATGCACATGAATACATGCAAACATGCAAACACATAGATGCATGCGTAAACTTTTACACAAATGCACATGTAGAAATCAAATGAATGCACAAAACACAAATAGATTGACACACAAAAATGCACTTACGCAAGCAAACACTTGCACAACCACACACACTTGTACACACCCACATGCACACAATTGCATACACACACACAACATCACACAAGTATGCACACATGAGAACATGTACTTGAACACATAAACATGCACACGCACACACGAAAACATGCATATGCATGAACACAGGCACACACATGCACACTCATGCACACACACACACACGAACACACATGTGTGCACACAAATATATGTGTGCAAGCACACACATAAGCTCATGCATGCACACAAACCCATACACACACTAGGACACACACAAGAAAATGTAGATACACATGCACATGCATATGGACAGACCCATACACATAGGGACACACATATAGACACATCTACACATTCATGCAGTCATGCACTCATGCACACACAAACACATATACATGCATGCATAAGCACACACACACACACACAAACACACATGCATATGCACACGTACACCCACACACATGCATGTAAACCCTCATGCACACACATTTGTACAAAAACACAAACAAATACACACAAATGCATAGACATGCACTCACACTTGCATTTGTATGCAAACCGACACATACAAACACACATACACATGCATGCACATACACACAAACAACCATGCATGCACAAATGAACATGCAAACATATACACAAATGCTCACACATGCACCCACACACCCTTTACACACTTTACCATATACACACACACACATATGCACATGCACACACACTTGTGCACACAAGAGCACACACACATCCACACATACAAAAATGTACACAAACATTTACACATGTATCCTAACAAACATCACAAACACACATTCACTCAAAAACACACATGTAAGCACCCACACACACACAAACAGACATGCATATACACACACTCAAACATATGCACACATACACACAAATGGACACTTGAGCACACACAAAAACATACATAAAAAAATGCATAAGTGCAAACACACAAAAACACTCATGCATACACACATTCATACACATGCATTTGCAAACACACACACACATGCACAGGCACACAAATATACACATGCACTCATACACTCACACAAGCTCAAATGCACACACACACACACTAAAACACAAACTCAAAATGCACACAGGCTCATATAGAGGCACATGCACACATAAAAAAACACACACAAATATATGAATATGCAAACAATTCTACACAAACTCCCATGTGCAGACACACACATGTGTGCATTAGTGCACACACAGACACACGTGCATAAACAAATGCATATATAAAAAAAAACACACATGCAAGAACATGTACATGTGGATATTAATGCAAAAAAATGCATAGTTGCACACATACATGTGCACACAAACACATATGAAGACACTCAAACATGCACCCACACACACACATATGCCAACATGCACATACAAACATGTACAATCATATAGATGTAAAAGCATAAACACCCACACATAACCACACATATGAGCACACACACACACATTCAAAAACAATCACACACACAAGTACACATGCACACATACACACACATGCATACACACAAATGCATGAGCATACACTCATGACAACATACACACACGCATACACAATGCACTCAAACACGAACACAGACATGCTCACATGCACATATAGGTGCACAGACATGTATTCACACACACAAATGCATGCACACATGCACACACACACTTACATATACACACATACACTTATAGATGCACTCATATACACATGCACACACTCTCAGATAGACACACATGCAAACATGCATACACTAGAGCACACACACACGCACATACACACTTGCACACACACACTCATGCACACACACACATATGCACACACATGCACATGCAATCACATACATACACACACACACACACAAAAGGCATGCATACACACACAAACAAACATGTATGCATAAATGCACATGCAAAAGCAAAAACATGGACAACCACACACACTTGTAGACACCTCCACATAAATACAATTGCATGCACACTTACAACATCACACACACACACATGCACACACACTCATAGACACATGTGCTTGCAAGGCACACAATGCACTCATGCATAGAGACAAACATGCACACACATTCCCATATACACATGAATGTACATGCATACCTATACACACATAAGTACACACACATTTACATGCAAACACACACATGCACATGTATACACACACATGCCCATGCACAGACACACATGTGCATGAACCCATAAGCACATACACTTAGAGGCACACACACACACATAGGCTTGTGCATGTATGCACACATGCACACATGTACACACTCATGCAGACATGTACACATGTACACACACAAATGCACATGTGCAAGCACACACATAAGCACATGCATGCACACAAGCACACATGCACACACACACACTCACATATACACACACATACACTTATACATGCACTCATATACACATGCACACACTCTCAGATAGACACACATGAATGCTTGCACACATGCACATGAACACATGCAAACATGCATAGACTCAAGCACACGTGCACGCACATACAAACTTGCACACACACACACACTCATGCAGAAACACACATATGCACACACATGCACATGAAATCACACACACACACACACACTCAAAAGACACGTATACACACACAAACAGACATGCATGCATAAATGCACATGCAAAAGCAAAAACATGGACAACCGCACACACTTGTAGACACCTCCACATACATACAATTGCATGCACACTTACAACATCACACACACACACATGCACACACAGTCATAGACCCATGTGCTTGCAAGGCACACATATGCACTCATGCATTGAGACGAACATGCACACACATTCCCATATACACATGAATGTACATGCATACTTGTACACACATAAGCACACACATATTTACATACAAATACACACATGCACATGTACACACACACATGCCCCTGCACACACACATGTGCATGCACCCACAAGCACATACACTTAAAGGCACACACACACACATAGACTTGTGCATGTATGCACACGTGCACATGTGTACACACTCATGCAGACATGCACTCACGTGCACACACAAATGCACATGTGCAAGCACACACATAAGCACATGCATGCACACATACTAACACACACACTAAGACACATAGACATATGCACATGTACATAAACACACACACAAAAATATGCATATGAATATACACATACAAATGCAAACACACACATGCTTGCACACACACAATCACATGCCTTTATAGGAACACACAAATCCATAAACAAATGCACATACACACACACACACGAACACACACGCACCCACACGCACATGCATACAAATGTACATGCACATGTACATGAACACATGCACACAAATGCACACACATGCACAAACATACACTAACATGTGCACATGCACACATAGAAATGCGAACCTACACAAGCAAACACACACACACCCCCACAGACACAACCAAACATGCGCACATATAGATATGAACACATATACACAAATGCACACACAAGCACACTTGCACTCACAACACCCCGGCATATACAAACACACATGCACATGCGTATGCACATAAAAACACACATGCATGCACCCACACATACACAAATGCACACATACATACACACACAAAGACACACATGTCTGTTTGCCAATAGACACACATTCACACATGCATAGATATAGGCACACACACACACACTCACACACACACATTCATGCACACACACATGCGCATACATGCATGCACATACCCATACACATAGACAAAGGCACGTACACAAGAACACACATAATCACACATTAATGCATGCACACATGCACACATACTTGCTCGCACACACACATGCAGCCACGTTTGCACAAACGTGCACACAAAAACACATACATGCACACACACAGACACAGTCACACACACACACATGCACACATGTGTATACACACACCTACACATGCTCACAAATAGATGGATGCACACACCCATGCACTTGCACTCATATGCAAGCAACCACATACATCCCCACACAAAAGCACAAATATACACAAATATACATATAGCCAAACATACACCCAAACAAAAGCATGCATATACATATGCACTCAACCACTAAAGAACATGCACGTACAAACAAACAAACACATGCACCCTAGCAAACACACTAATAAAATTATACACACAAGAAATGCATACACATGCACTTGCATAAACTTGCACATACCCTCGCTGAAATGCACATACACACCCACACAAAAACATAGAAGCATGCTCACATGTGCACAAAATTTCACATACACATGCACACAAAAGCAAATCCATGCACACATATATGCACACACACACACAGAAAAGAACACTCATGCATATAACACTAATACACATGCACATGCACACACATATACACACACGCACACAAGCAGACACACACAGATGCACACACATTGTCATGCACTCACATGCACACAATTGTACACACTTTACACATGGGCACGTACACACACAAACATGCACACTAGTAGACGAGCATATGCACATGTGTGCAAATGTACCTAGACATGCATGCATGTACAAATGTCCACATACACAAAGGTGAAATAATGCATACAAACATGCATATTGATGCATACACATGCAAATATGCACACACATATAGATATGCACACATATAGACATGCACAAGTGTATATGCACCCATGTAAATGCATGCATGCACACTTGCCCAGACATATATACAAATAATTGAATGCATCCACAAATGCCCAGAGCTATATTCACATTGTTGAATACATGTAAACATGCATGCACCCCCCCTCCCCACACACACACAAGCACAGAAATATACAAATTCAAGTACAACCACCCATACACACATGCACACACAAATGTACGAGTACATGCACACATACATACTTGCTCACACACACATGCATACACACAAATGCTAACACACATGGAAATATAGACACACACAAACTCAATTGCACATACATGTACACCCTCGTATGCACACATGAGCACACACAAACACATGCACACACACAGGCACAAAAACACACACACTTACACATATGCAAACATAAACACATATGTATAAGCACACAACTTACACACATGCACACGCACCTATACACATACACATGCATGCACACATGCATACACACGTACACATGCATGCACGCACACACATACATGCACAAACACTCGCATACATGCACACAAACATCACGTGTAGCCATGTAGACACATGACTTGCAACACACATGATCATACATGCACATGCACACATGTAAAAATATATGAATAAAGGAACAAATAAACAAACAAACATAGGCACACGCATGCTCAAACACATGCACACATACGTATGTACATGCACATGCACATGCATAAGCACTCAAATATACACAAACACACACACATGTATGCACACCCACACATACACTCATATGCACACCATTATGCACACACACGCACACATGCACTAACACATGTACACACACACAAACACATATACATACAAAATAGATTGCTCATGCACACAAACACACATGCACCACACACACACACAAACATGCATGAACACCATACATACATAGATACACACATGCATAAAAATAATAACACATACACACAAATACACATGCATGCACATGCACACAGACAATCACTATCGTACAAGCACATACACACAATAGCACACACAAAACAATGCACATATGCACATGCACACACATGCAAGCATGCATGCATACACCCACCCATGCACACACACACACTTGAATATGCTCATGTGCACATGCCCGCATAAACATGCTTATACACATGCAAACATACACAAATACACACATGCTTGCATGCACATACAAACATGAATGCACATGCACATTTGTATAAACACACACGTGCACCCACACAAACATATAGGGACAACCATGCTTAGCACATGAACATATACACTTATACACACACACTAATATGCGTATGCATACATACATACATAGATACATACAAATAGACACACACACACACACATGTGCTCACACATGATCATCTATACACATAAGCATAGATGCAGACTCATGCACATGCATACAGATATGCACATACACATAAACAAGTATAGGCACGAATGCACATGCACCTACATGCATGCACATACAAATGCACAAACATACCAATCCATAAATGCTCACACACACACATCATACACATGCATGAACACACATGCATACCCAAATATGCGCACATGCACATTTGTAAACATGAATTCTCCTAAGGGCACATGTATACTGGTGCACACAAATACAAGAAAATACACTTATGCACACATGCATGCCCACACACACATAAGCACACACACACTCACATCAACACAAACATACACACACATACATACAAAGACATACACAAAACATACACATGGACACACATACACATGCACAACCACTTATGCACACATGCACACAAACATGATGCAAGCATACACATGTTTACATACATACACACACAAACACACAAAAAGGCATACACACGTATACACACACCCTTGCATAAACACACAATAGAATGCATAGATGCCTAATGACACACACACACACAAATGAAAGCATGCACACACACACACATGGACCCGAATACTCACACACACATGTATACCCACACAAACATACACACATGTAATTGCATGTATGCATGCACATGCACATGTACACAGACATAAACTTGCACACAAATGTATAGACAAACATGCGTACCTACACAAATGCATATACATAAGCACCTTCACACACATGCAAGCATGCTCAGACGCAAGCACACACATCGACAAAATATGCACACATGCACACACATGCATAGATAGGCACATAGACATGTATACACATGCATACACAAACATGCACACACACACACACACAAATGCAAACACACGCATGCATGCACACCAACGCATATGCACACATACACCTACACGCATCTACACACATGCACTTCTACAAACCTACAGACACATGTGCATACAACCACACATAGCCACATATACATACCAACACATTGAAACACACATAAGCACTCTAACACAAACATAAAACCTTGCACACACACACACACTAACAATTTAGCACACAAAAAAGCACACATGTACGCAAACACACAAAGATGCACACACTGATACACATATTCACACATGCATGCACACAAACACACACATAAAGATACATGCACACATATACAAATGAACACACACACACAGACACATGCATACACATATGCACAAACTCACACACATAAGAATATATACACATGAGTGCACCTACAAAATTTTTGTGTACATGCACACATACTTACACACGTGCATGCTTCCATGCACACACACACAAATATTTGTGCTTGCATAAACATATAAAGCACACTCATAGACACATACTTGTACACACATCATGCACATGAATATGCACACACATGCATGCACACACATGTACGTATGCACACATACGCACGTGCACACATGTACACCCAAGTAGACACACACATGTATAGAAACATATGCATGCAACTATGCAGACACTACATGTACATGAAACCGCACACATGCAAACACACCCACTTACAAACACACATAGACATGCACAATCGTACACACACATATGGTCCACACTTGCACATGTGAACATGCATGTATAGGCTTAAGCACAACATATGCATAAACACATATGTGAACAAAGGAACAAATGCATATGCTACCACACACACACACATGCACAACATAGATAGATGCACAAACAGGTGAGCACACACACACAAATATAAGGGCATATAAACTCATGAACACACATAGATGTACATGCACACAAATATAAAAATATACATATAGGCATGCACACACACACACCTACAAGCACAAAATAAAAATTGCTCACCCACATACATGCAAACAAGCACATACATACACACACACACACACAAATAACCTTGCCAATATGCACACACACATACATGTGTAGCCCATGCCCATTTATGCACATCCATAAACCCACACACACAAATGCACACACCATGCTTACAAGCACAAATGCACACGCACTCATGCATATGTACACATAAGTAGACCACACATGTGTACACATGTACACACATGCTTATGAACCACACATACACACTTGCACATGCACACACACATGCAAAACACTAATGCATGCTCTCTTGCATCTAGACACTCATATGCACACAAACAAGCAAAATACATATGCGTAAACACACACACTTGCATTGTTTGCATGCATGCACACACTAAAAAATGCACACAAACTTACACATACATGCACAAACATAAATCTACATGTACCCACACATAGACACGCATGCATGCATGAATACATATATGTGTATGCACAAAAACATGCAGGCCCATACATATGTATAATCATGCACACATACATAAACATGCATGTGTAAAAGTACACACAAGCGAAGATAAGCATATACCCATATAACTCATACGTATGCACATACACACATACACACACAAATACACACATAAAACACGTGCACAAGACTCACACACACACACATGCAACATATTTAACAATTAATAAGTGATAATAAAAATTAAATATATATGCTCACCCTTACTTTATGCTCCCCTTTTACTAAATTCTCTCTCTCACTTATCTAAACAACAAATCATTCACTCCTTTTGACACCATCAAAAAAGGGATGTATAATTTATATAATTTCTATTACACCTAATTGTTTTCTTATGATTTGAAAATTACTTTGTTGGAATGACTTGGTAAATATGTTGACCAATTTTTATTGGTAGGAACATATTCAAATTCTATTAAGCTTTGGCTTCTTGATCTCTAATAAGATGATATTTTATATCAATGTGCTTGGTCCTAAAATGATGAACTTGATTCCATGTTAAGGCCAAAGAAGTACTAGTATTAATTCAAATAGAAATATATGAGAGACATAAAGTATAATCATGAAGTTATTATCTTAACCATAACACTAAAGCAACATAACTCTTGGCTATTACATGGTTTTTGTGGTCGATAGGGATATGCAATTTTTCTTCTTACTTAACCATGAAATAAGACAATTTCTTAGGAATTGTCATATACCTAAGGTACTTTTCCTATTTATATTAACACTTTCAAAGTTTGAATCTAGGCAATCTTTAGGATCACTTGAAAAAATATTTTTATGGTATCATACACTAGAATTCATTGTACCTTTTAAATGCTTGAAAGTTGATTTTACTATCTTTATATGGCTTTCCTTAGGATTTGATTAGAATCTAGTACATAAGCCAGCACTAAAAAATTTATCTGATCTACATTTTGTGAGATATAATAATGTTCTAATAAGATCTACATAAAGTTTTTGATTAATGTGTTTCCTAATTTTATCTAATTCTAAATGATTAATTGATTTATTTAGAATCTTTTCTATGTTTCATATTTTTATAGCTAAAATTTCTTGAATAATTCTTTTAAATACTTAGTTTGAGTAATAAAAAATCTTATCTTTTAATTGCTTAATTCGTAATCCTAAGAAAAAAGTTCATCTTACCCTTCATACTCATCTCAAACTCTGGTGTCATTCAGTAGATAAATTCATTACACATATTTTAATTTATGCTTTCAAACATTTATTTCATCAATATAAATTTTTACAAGCAATAAATTATCATTTAAGGATTTTAGGAATAATATGGCATCCACTTTTCCTTTCCTAGAACCACTATCAATCAGATAACTGCTCAAATCTATCATACCTTGCATGGGGAGCTTGCTTAAGCCCAAAAAGTGTCTTCTTAATCCTATATACATAATCATAATGTGCATGAGTCTCAAAATTAATGGGTTATTCTAAATTTATATATTGTTTAATTATCTCTTTTAAAAATATACTTTTTACATCCATTTAAAATATTTTCAAATTTTTATGACAATAATATATTAAGAGAAGCTTAATACCTTTAATCTTCTTATAGGTGCAAATGACTCCTCAAAATCTATACATTCAACTTGATTATAACCCTTAGTAACAAGTTTAGTTTTGTTTTTAATGGTCACTCTATTTTCCTCAAATTTATTTGAATGCCCATTTGGTTATAATTACTTATAAAACACTAGGCTTAGAAACTAATTCCCATAATTTGTTTCTTTCAAATTCATCTAATTTTTCATTCATTGCTTGAACCCAGTAGTCATCCTTAAGTGAATCTCTATAGTTTTATGAAAGATACAAATGCACCATGATTAATTTCTTTCATAGAAGCTCTAGTCTTAACTATTTGATTAACATCTCCTATTATTGATTCTTTTGGTTGTGAATCTTGATACTTCCAATCTTTAGGCAATTGATGACTAATCTCTTCTCCTTTTTTACTTTCAATTTTTTCTTCATCCTCTTTTAAGTCTAAGTTTTTTAAAGACATATTTATTCATGTAATTTTTTATTTATTTATCGCTTGAATAGACTCATAAAATATTACATACATTATCTCCTTTAATTTTTTGAGTTTTTGTATTACAAATTCTATAAGCTTTCCTATGAAAAGAGTATCCAAATAGAATTCTTATACTTACTTCTTCATCAAACTTATTCATGTTGAGTGTTTTATTATTAAGAAGGGTACATTTACACCCAAAAAATATGGAAGTAGCTAACATTTGGCCCCTTATTTGCAAAAACATTTATAAGAAGTTTTCTAATTATTGGCCTTAAATTAATTCTATTTTATTACATAATAATTTGTATTAATTGCCTCCACCAAAAGATACTTTGGTAGACTGTATTTAGCGAACATTGTTCTACCAATTTCTACGAAGTTTTTATTCTTTCTTTCTACAATCCCATTTTGTTGTGGTATATAAGGATATATAAATTGATATCCGATTCTCTTTCCTTTGCAATAATCATAGAAATTCTTATTCTCAAATTCACTACTATTATCACTTTGAATACAAAATTAATTTGAGATTGGTTTGTTTTTTTAATCTTTTTTATTAAATTAACAAAATTTTCAAAGGTCCTCACCCTTACTCTTAAGAAATACAACACAAGCATATCTAAAAACATCATTAATTGTCACAAATCCATACTTCTTTCCACCTAAACTCAAGAGTTGTATGGGTCCAAAGAGGTCTAAACAAACTCCCTAAAGGTCTACTAATAGTTAAGCCATCTTTTAATTTAGAAGAAGATTTAACTTGCTTTCCTTTTTGACATGATTTGCATATTTTTCAATTAGTCTTATTTGGTTTAGAAAGATCTCTACCTATATTTTAACTTTCTTATTTTCTTTATGATAGAATAAGCTACATGACCTAGTCTCCTATGCCATAAATTATTGTCATCTAAATGTGTAACAAGATACTCTAGTCTCTTAACTTCTAGTTGATCAAAACTTTAGCATATAAGTGTCACTTTATCATCTATCAACTAGTAATACATAATCATCTTTTGTTTTTTTTGTAATATTGAGTATCCAAATTAACAAAATAACCATTATCATATAATTGACTAATATTAATTAATTAAATTCCAATCTATCAACTGAGAAAATATTTAAAAGTATAAAATTAGGCATACCTATATTACCAATTCCAATTATCTTTTTCTTAGGATGTCCTTAGTGTTATCCATTTATTTGGTCAATATTCTATTGATAAAAATTTTGATTCTCTCTAGTCATATGTCATGAGCATCTACTATCCAACACCCAAGAGCTAAATCTTCATTTTGTTCTGTATGTATTACTGCATAAATTAAAAAATATTAACCTTCTTAATCATAAAATAAACTATTATTTGCTTAGTTTATATTCTTTCTTGTACACATAATTTCTAATTATATTATTTATAACTTATGATGTTTTCAATACATCATATCTCCACACCACCATTGTGGAGACAGCTTATGTTAATATTTTTATTATCTAACTTTTGGGAAACCCAAGCAAGCTTGGATTGGATATTAATATTCACTATAGAAGAATTCATAATATCAATTTTAATTACTGATTTGAAACATGATTTTAAACAAGAAAAGTTTTTCTTAATTTACAATCCTTGATGGTATGTCATTTTTTTATAATAATAAAAGTATGTAATATTTGAAAAGTTTTGCATGTATTTAAAATTACACATATACTTATGTTTAGGAAAATAAACACCATGTGAGTATTAGAAAATTTTGCATGATTAGGAAAGTAGATTTTTATTTTAAAATTAGTAAATTTCCACTTTCAAAAAAGAATTCTCAATAATCATTAAAAATTTTTTTCAATAGAAATTTGAAGCATTTTTATTTTCTTATTCTCATCTTCTTTCATAAAAAAAATCTAAAAAACAATCTTTCTTTGTAAAACTTTTTTATTGTTTAATGTACACACATTAAAGAAGTTAAATTACTAATAAATTCTATGTAATTATTTTTACGAACATCATAAGGCCAAGAGCTTTACCTCATTCTCTTCTTTTTTACTAGATGTGCTTCAATTACAATTTGCCATGAAGCACAAAATCCCTTTGTGCTTACTATTTGAAGTTGTAGGGTTACAATCTTTTAAAGCACTCCAAGTAGCTTGAAAGGCTTTCTTCTTCTTTATTCTATTCTATTTCTCATCGTTTCTTTTAGTGTTTGTGAGTTGTGGACAATCTGGTCTAATATGGCTTGTTTAACCATAATTATAATACCTTGTTGCCTTTAGCTTCTCCCTTCTTTTCTTTTTTTCCTTATATAAAAAACCTTTTGTCATGTTTTTTGCTAAGCTTTTAATTTGAAAATTTACCTCTTTCCTCCAAATCAATAAATGAGATGGATATTGAATCTAAATCTTCCTTTCTTGCTTTAATTGCCAGTGTTTCTCTTTTTCTTGACCCATGCTTTGGCTTGCAAATAGAATCCTCCCTTTAACTCTTTTATTCATATCAATTTTTGTTGTTAATAATTTTCTAGTTAATCCAACGGAGCTTATTTCTATCTTCGATTTCCTTTATTATCATAATAAGCAGATCATAATCTTTGGATAGAATCCTTAGTACCTTTTTCACAATATCTGTATTAGAAAGTACTTTTCCAAGATTTGCTAATCCATTAGTAATATTAGTGATTTGAATAAACATCTTATTGTAATTTCTCTTGAATCTATTTTTATATAGCTTATAACCATGTGTAAGAAGATTTAATTTAATTTCTTTTACTTGCAAAGTTCTTCATAAGTAATTTTTATTTTTTTCCCAAACTTTATGTGTGGTATAAAAAATTCATAACTTGATTAAATTCACTTGGAGACATACTATAAGGAAGGTACTTTAGTAATCATGTATTAAGTTATGCCATTCTTCTTTGATCACTACAAAATTCACTAAAAGACTTGATTTTATTTATTCATACCTCTATGTAAATCATATGATCTAGTAAGTACTTTCTAGAGTTCTAAATGAATTGAAAGAACAAAAATTTTAAATCAACTTTTCAAATATAGATAAAACTCACCCATTAATAATGGTGGATAAACTCAAGAAGATCCTTCATCAGGTGTCACAACAATATTAATAATGAATGAAGATATTAAAAAATTAAGAAAGAAATTAATAAACAAGTATTTTGGAGAGCATACAAAAATGATAAAAGAGAGATTTAAATTAGTTTGAAATGAAAATGATTATTAAGAAAACTAAACAAAATAATTAAAAAGGTCATGATGGATCATCTAAGTGATTTTTATACACTTTTTATAGGGAACTTGGACTAATACTAATTGAAATAAAAACTAGTGTACGAATCTCATAAGTGGGGGATTAATTACATACTTAGAAATAATTTTTATTATTTTTAAAAGTATTTATTTCTCAAAACTAATTTTATATTTTTAAAAAATATTGACTATAATAACTATATATATATTATTTTTAAAAATAATAAAAAAATGAAGATAAAAATTAAATTGAGATACAAAAATTTTTAGATGATTCAGTTCAAATTAGAAACTACAGACCCCTAATTGAGATCAAGAAAAAACACCACTAATAAAATGTTTACAATTTTAGGTTTTTTTCTTATAAGTTCTTCTCCAACCTACCAATGTTTACTAGTTCAACCATAACCTAAGCTTTTATGAGTTCAATCTTAACTTAGTTTTCTTATGAGATTAAATCAAACTTGAGTTTTTATAAATGTCAAGCCACCAAACTAAATAGAAAAGAAAAAATACAAGAAGATGAAAAAAAATTCAATAAATTTTAAATACCTTCTTATACTTGTAGATTAATGGAACAAGCTATAATGAGCTAAATTATAAGAAGAGAAATGAGAATTTAAAAGTTTAGACCTACAAGGATTTGTTGGAAAATTTTGATGATTTGAGAAGAAGATGTAGTTACTACTGGTAGAATTTATGCCAATACAATATTAAGTAGTGCTTTATTGATATCTCAAAGTTTCATTCAAGTTCATTAGTTATTCTATTTATAAATGTTTAGGTACTTTATAAAAAAAAATTTTGATTGTAGGTGTCAGAATGTGTAAAAAGCTATTTGAAAAATTGTTACGAAATAACTTTAAAAGTTTTTTAAAAATATGTTAAAATAATTTTTTTTAAAAAGGCTAATACAATGACTAAATAATTAACCAATAGGTAGGATGGACTTGGGTCATTGGATCTGAATAAAGGTAATGCAAATCATGAGATCCAATTTTAAATGAAGTAGAGGAGAGCTCCAGTATGCAATCATGAAATATATGATTAGATGGTGCTAGTGCTCCCAATTTTGCATGCAGATAGGAACGAGGGATTTTCGTCCCACATTACAAAGAAAGTTAAGCATTTCGATTTCATAATTTTTTTTGCATAAGAGCAGTATTCAAAGCTTAATTTGGGCTGGCTACCCCTTGTGTGCTTGAGAATTCATCCCCTTGGCATACTCATAACATACAGGTTTATACGAGTCAACTAATACATTACTTAGTTCGAGTGCTACCTGACTTCACCCAATGTTTTACCCCATTCTATTCAAGAATTCATCATTAGCTAGAATGGGCTCGACTAGATTTTGGTTTCGACTATTTCCTGACCCGAAGCTTGTGAGTGACTGCTTGGGCTTGCCTGACCCAAGAAGCTTTACACTTGGGCTCAAGTTAGGATGTGGTAGAAATATATATATATATTTATTATATATATTAGTTTAATCCATGCTTAGTAAGCAAACTAACTTGGAATTTGACTAGGATAGAATTTAACTAAGAAATGGATAATGAGATTAAAAAAAAATCTTATTCAATTGCTAAAATAAGAAATGATTGAACAATTTGATGCTCGAAGTGATTTGAAATTGATACAAAATTAGAGTTTCTTAAAATCAACAAGGCTAATATTCTATTTCATATAAAGAAAACTTATTAACGCTTTGGTGCATATGTCTTCAATCCTTGAAACTTGCTAAACACTCCAAGGTTCTTTGAAGACCATTGATTCACCATCTTCAATGGTGCATGGCTTGTTCATTAAAAATTATGCTTGATTCACACTAAACAAACCCATTAGAATAAAATGTTAAATATTTAATACTTGACTCATCGAATAAAAAGGTGACCTAATGGTACTTGTAAGCATATTTGATCTCATGGCTTTGTTTTAAGTTGAGGCCTCATAAGAATTATTAAAACATATATAAAAAGAATAACATAGTTTAAAATGATCAATATTATTAAACTAAACATAGAGAAAATAAATGACAAGTTAATTAGTATTGTTATAATTGTACAAGATTGCTAATAGTTCTCCATATAAAGTTTAACGATTATCTTTTTTTATGCTTAAAAAATTAATAAATCATTTTTTGATAAGATCTTTCCAACAAAAATTGATTATATCTTTGTACCATTACTTTTTAAAATATAAATTATGCACAAATATTATTATTGTGTGCATCCCTTATTTACATCTTTTACTTTTTTTTATCTTTAAATGCAAACAAAAAGGGAGAGATTTGTGAGAAATGAAACATATTCTTTACATCCCAAGTTATGGCATAATTATATGAATTTTATATATTATGGAGAAGCATGTGTATGCTTGCATGATTTCTATCTTTTCATTTCATTATTTTTTGTAATGGCTTGTTATCATCAAAAGGAAGAGATTGTTATACCCTTGGTCATGACAACACTTATTTGATACAACAAAACCATTATGTTTGTTTCTCTAATATTTTTCTGGAGTACCTTTTAGTTCATGTATCTTAAGCTCCTAGAGGAATCAATCAATTAGAGAATTTTGACTAAATATCTCATTGAATAATCCACAAGTCAAGAAATATTAAATAGTTTTTGTGGCTATGGGTGTTGCTTAAATGGCATATCAAGGGGTCATTGATTAAACTTTTGGTGGAGTAGCTAACCATGAAGAGTGCATCTTTAAAACATCTATTGATGTATTATTTATCCCATGTATTGGCTCAGTGCCATCTGACCATGCATTCTTTTTCCCTTGAACAGTCAGGATTGTGCCCTCTTTTGTGACTAGTAGATTCCATTTAACCCCTTATAGGATAGGCCAAATGAAATGGTTGAGATCAGTTTTGCAATTTTGAATAGTAATTTTCATCACACCAATCTGAATCCATAAAATATAATCAAATGGATGATATCTTCTCTATATTTATGAATAACATTTCATCTAGTTGTCCATTCGTAAGATCAATTGAATGGATTTGATCGTCTCCACCATTATGAAAAGTGCTCTTACATATCATCATCGTACATCCAAAATGCTGAATATAAACAACTAGATCAAATCCATTTTGGATTGAATTTGGACCCTTTATTTTGCATTTTGATTAGGTAGTTGTTTTTTGTTTTCCCATATTGGATGGTCATCACTATTCTAGTTCATAAACAACATTCCAAAAAACTATTTGTAGTTGTTTTCATTGTCGAAATGCGAATGGATACTTTGAGGACCTTTCTAGCTATTTAAAAAAATATATTTTAATTTATAATATGTTTAATATACATA